>OX637561.1:15222966-15564837 GCA_951800025.1 Oligia strigilis | reverse complement strand
CTCTTATTGAATCTTACTTAACGTAAAAAAAAGTAGTGTGTCGCTCTCACGCACTTCCACTTTATTCTTCCCTTAATTCTAGATATTTTTTCTGCAATTTTCTTAACAACCCCTTTTTTGTCACAGGAACTAGACGGCGCCCGTCTTCAAATAGTAGACGTATCAGAAAGCGGCGAGTACCGCGCCTCGGCGAGTGAACCGTCGAGGGACGACGACGCCGACTCGCTCAGCGACCTCGCCGTCAGGCTGCAGGACGACGCGCTCAGGCAGCAAGATGAACAGGTAAAATATACATCATAACCAGAGTAGAAAAAAACCAAATAAACACAAAAAGCAAGCAAAGGACATGTCAGACAAGGGTTCCATACCACAAGGCAAAAAGAAAAAAAACACGTTTGTTGTATGGGAGCCCCCTTATTAAATATTTATTTTATTCTGTTTTTAGTATTTGTTGTTATAGTGGCTACAGAAATACACCATCTGTGAAAATTTCAACTAACTATCACGGTTCATGAGATACAACCTGATGACAGACGGACAGTGGAGTCTTAGTAATAGGGTCCCGTTTTACCGTTTGGGTACGGAACCCTAAAAAGGACCTCAATTAGTTTCGGCGACGGTTTAGCGCCGAAACAACTACAATGAAATGTAACTGGACCTTCTACAAATTAGTATAGCTATGAAATCATACTGCACTCATAACGAGCGCCCAAATCAATTCTAGATGACGTCGTCAAATCTTCGGAACAGTTTAAAAAAATAAGTGGGCATATTGAATTGATGAAGAACAATTCCGTCAACTTTTTCACAGGAAGAGGAGGAATAAGCCATATAATTGTTTTACGTTGTGACTGTATATTAATAAGTACGTTTCTTTGTTACAGAGTGTAAGCACAGCCAGCGGCAGCAGTCGCGGCAGCACGGGCGCGTCCGGGGGGCGCGTGAGGGCCGCGCTCCGGCCTGGCCCGCCGCTGCATCATCACCCACCTGGTTAGTATTCTTACATCAAGTCTTTATATGTCCCAAATCACTTAATAATCATCAATCTATAATAATCAATCATCTTCTCCCGCAGATTTCCTAGAGAATCTCCGCGAGACCCAGCGCCAGAGGCTTCAGAACAAGAGCGAGTCCCCCCCGCCCGCGTCGCCGCCCCCCTCCGCGGCCCGCACGCCCCCCCCGCTGCCCCCCAAGCCCACGCACCGCTCGGCCCCTACTGTCGTCTGAACACAAACAACGCACCGCGCAACGGTGCTTGAAAATGTCTCTGATAGACTTCGGCGCTCTCGAAGTCAAAAATCTAACTTCAAACCGAAGTCGCCCCGGCTACAGGAAGCTCGAAGTGCAGAAGTAATCTGTCGAGGAATGGGGTTTCCTTAGCTTGAACAACCGACTTCAAGGAGGTTATGTTTCGGCGCGTATCTTTATTATAATTGTTGGTTTGCATGTATACAATGATTGACAAATATTGCCACAATATTAGCAAAGTTGTAAAAAAATATGCAAAAAAAAATACATTCTTACCTATGTAACATTATTTCTGTAACAATAACTTTAGTACTGACGGCAGAAAATGAAGGATATTTTGTAAATATAGCTAGTAATGAGCTGATAAAATAAATCTCATAATTTATATCATGTACAAAGTGTTTGCCATCGGATTATGTCCTAAGACTATTGGCACAAGGGTGATTATACATTGAGATATATTATAATTACTTGACGAGAATGGAAAGTCAACTTTATCCTAGCGGATTATGAGTATAAATATAAATATGACTAATATTCTTTAAAACGCAAAAATGCATAAGATTTTGTTTGCTTCAAAGTACAAAATATCGTGTACCATGGATCACACATAAAATACTAAAAGAGTTATATTTCAATGTAAACTACGCCTAATAAAAGCAACGCAAAGATCGTAGAAATAATAGTGTACATTAATATAATTGTAAATACAATATTTGTATTACTTTTGGTGCCTTCCATAGATGTAAGACTGCACTAACATATCTATAATAAAAATGAACGAAAAATTATAAACAAAATGGCTTCTCCACATATTGTATCTACAACGTAAATTGTAAGTTAGACTGGATAATACAGGAGCATTTATGTATATTTTAATTCAATGTAATTAATATGTGGAGGAGTCGTTAATAAAATATTTAATAAACTGTAAAAAATACATACATAATGTTAGAATTTAGACTGAATAAATTGTGAAAATCACTTTAATGATTAAATAGTGACAAATGAATTTTGAACATGACTTTTTAATCTGGAATTTAAGAATCTACAACCCAGTTTTATTATAATAGCCTCATAGACTCGACAAACAAAACGTTTAGCTTTCATAAACGTGTGCTTTGAATCTTTGAAGTCTGATATCTTAAACATCTTCACGACTTTAACCCAGTGAAAATGCGAGTCTATATTATTATTTTTCGGCTGGAATGACTATACAAGTATTGGTAACCAGGGTGGCTGGGCCAATTGACGCGAAAACTGTAACCATGAATTCACCACATGATACTTACTGAAGGACTTCGATCAATAATAGTACTAGATGAATGATTAGGAACAAAAATAAGTCGCTAAAGTGGCCACGTTTGCACACAGATAAACATTTATACTTCTTACTACGAACTATAGAAAAAAGTTTAATAATATTAACAACTTCAGACTATTATAAACCTTAACACTCTAACATAAAGTTTAATTACGATTGCAAATGATTAATATTTAAGTCCTTCTGTCATCGAAGCAATAAATTTAAAATGTCACTTGAAAATAAAAAGTCATTTTTATAATAAGTACAAAAATATTTATTCTAAAATGAAACTTAACGTCTAAGCAATAAGGTTAAAAACATTTTGTTGACAATTTCGTACTTACTCGAATTTGGAACTAGACGTAGTTCTTGGAATTACATTTCAATGCTTCAATGTTTGTTAGAATAGTTGGCGCGTTGTCGCAAACATTGTCCAACAATCATAATATTATTTTGCTAATTGATTTATATTTACTATTTAACTGTGTTACTATTTTATGAAAAACATTTAATGATAAAAACTTACCGAAAAAAAGATATTCCTTCCAAAATCTTGGTGTTACGGTGGTTATTTACACAACTTTTGAACGCGCACTGAGCCATTTTGACGTCTTAATATTGGCTATGATTGGACCATACTAATTTGAAATAAGAGCACAAAAGTATTCGTGCTCGTATTTTTCGGGCCGTTTTTGAAGCGCTTATCGGGCATCTAGTACTATTATTGATCGAAGCTGAAGGACGACAAATTTCAAGGCAGGGGGCGTTGAAATTTTTATATACTAGCACGTAAAGACAACTGTATAAATTGTACTGTTACTTTAAGGTCTGTGACTTACGAAGGCATGAGATTAATTAAATATTTAAATAGCTAAGTGTCAACGCTCCAACAAAGCCGTCGATCATAAAATAATCGGCACTATAAAAAGTTCATACCTTCGTTACTGTGGCATCGGTATTTCCCAGGGAGTATTTTCTTTCTATACTCCGTGGATGCTCCGTGGTATTTCCCAATAGTTACTAAAGTAACTTAATTATTATTATAAATGTTTAATAGTACTTTAATTTATTTATAAATCAATTTGAGTGATTCTAGCAGAGTATAGATTATTGAAATAAAATGGTAATATTGATGAATTAGTTCGTTTTTTATTGTTATTCCTCACCTTCAAAACCAATAAAACGAGACTACTATACCGATCATGAGGAATTGGGATTCCAAGTCGGGTCGCTCCCAGACATTTATTGGAATAGCAACCTTTACCGGCGAAACCGTGAAACGTGGATGAACTGAGAATTTATTCATTTCTGCCTGTCCCTTCGTGTTACTCCGATATTACAGTAGCGCCATCAAGTGGTGTGTTAGCCCAACTCGCAGAAGACAACCTATCATACTAGCTCGCAAACCGGTCCAATAGATGGCGCACTTAAACGCTTCTCTAATGAGTACTTTCATGGGTTCCATTTTTTCACTTCTGGACTGAGCATATTGCTTTAGCCTACCCTCACAACTCGGGCTCTCGGTCAATAATATGATAATGATAATGATGTTTATAAACTTTTTCAAAGCAGAGAAAGAACAACTCCAAACAATTTACACTACAGTTTATTTACAAATCTACAACTCATTTATCGGCGATGGCCGCTGCAGGCGCCGCCGCTGCTGGCGCTTCAATTTGCTTCGTTGTCTCCTCACCTTCCACCTTCACAATTTCTGGTTCGGGTTCTGGCATTATCCTGGTCAGCTTCGATGGTTCTTTGGGGGGCGTCCAGTCAGGGATGATCTTCTCATGGATGCGCCAGGTTCCGTAGAGGTTGGATAGGTGTTTTTCGAAGACTATGTATTCTAAGACGTCTTTGGCTAGGATCTCGCTGCCGTGTAAGAGGCGGCCGAAACGATCGTAGACGGTGAGTTGCTGGCGGGTGTGGAAGCGTACTGTGATCTGAGAAAGAATATTTTTGTGAATAGGTTTTTGTCCAGGTAATACAGTAAGCAGCAGCAGTTAAGACGACATGAGTAGCTTAAAATATTACCTACAATGTATTATTTGCCAGTGAGCCCCAAATTAGACAGTTACCCCTTTATTTTATAAACATTGCTTAAAGTTAGGTAATGATTAGCAACTGCTTAACCATACATTGTTGGCATTTAAATATCTCTTAACATTAAGCGAAGTTTATAAATAAACCCCTTTAGTCTGTGTAGCGGCATCTACAACGCCACATGAGAAGAACGCGTCATACTGACGTCACGCAAAATCCTGCATCTCGCAAGCAGAGTTTACCGCGCAATTAGCATAGATACAACGGTCCGACATGAATCATGGCAGCATGGCATAACACCCAAGCAGCACAGCTGTCTGTACAGTTAGAAGAACCTAATTCTATACAACAATAACAAACAGACCTGCCCAAAGATATTCTCCTTGCTAACAACATCAGTGCACCGTGCATGCACCACCCTTGGGGGCTCCAGCGACTCCAAAAACTTCCACCTGATAGTCTTCTGACTAGTGTTATGCCTAAATTCAGGATACGCCTTTTCCGACACATACAACCTGAGAGCCTTCTTATCGCCATTAGCTAGACTTTCATGGGCCTTGATGTAAGTATCCTGAGCTTGCAATACAAATTCCTTTTGGTCAAATTCTTCTTCATAAGACTTGATCTTGCGTATTGCCATCATGGTTTTGGATTTCTTTTCGAGTTGCTGTACAGCTTGCTTGGCACGAGTTGTGGAAACCAAGGAGGCTTTGCCGTCTCCTTCTGGTGGGACGTATGGCTCGAAGACACCACCTGAAGTACAATTTTATTTTTGAGAATTTTTAAGATTTGCTGCTCACCTGATCTAAGATGAATGCTTATGGGAGGTTCACATCCATAATACAAAATTGGTGGGGATATTCTGACCATCCGTTTTAGCAGTCCAACACGTTACTGGGCTAATGTCACTGTTTGAAAAAAAATAATAAAAAAAAAAAACTTAAAAGAAAAGGCATGTTGCGTGCGCTGACCCCAATTAAATTGGGATATGGCCCGATATGGGCAGGAGAATGATGAATAATTTAAAAAATACCGGATCGAACTCGCGCACCGAGGGCTCCGTACTTTGTAGGTATGTGCATTATTATTATTTGTTTAGACACACTAGAAGCTAATTAGCTGATGCGAGTATATGGTATAGCTTGGAGATATTTAGTCTGTCCGGTCGATTCTTGAAGCAGTTCAGTGTGGGAGCTGTCACAACATTTTCCGGGAGCCTCTTCCATGCTGTTACAACTCTGTTAGACAGGAATTGCTTCAAGGGCTTTTTTTTGATGAATTTTCCCATAGCTTTAGGGTTTATTTTAAAATTATTTTTTTGTAATGTTAGTTACATTACAAAAAAAGAATTCTACGGTTTTTGAATATTCTCCTTTACTTGTGGTACATGACATTACTTCCAAATTTCATGATTCTAGGTCAACGGGAAGTACCCTATAGGTTTTGATTTCGGTATCTTTTGAATGCATTGACTTAGAAGTTTGATTTTTTCACTGCTTCAAGGGATTGCAGCCCTGAGTATTTGATATTAATTTTAACTTCATAACTCAAAAGGGGTTCCGTTTTTCCTTTTGAGGTTAACGGAACCCTAAAAACTATGAAATCATTGTTTGTCTACTTATATCACATTAGATATCTAGTTGTAAAGTAGTCGTCTTCTCAAGAGTGTCGATAGCAATCTAAATGGACTTGGCCCAGAATTTGGCTACTTGTTTGGTGCCATCACCAGTATCCACCGGTTCCTGTAATTAGCAGCTGACAGGACACGCAGGACACGATATTAAGTGTCCCATCAATTGAGGAAAAGCAACACATTAAAAAAATAAATTGTGTTGTTGTTGTTTGTTATTAATGTTTCTAGTGTACTACTTACCAATATAATAAACTTGTCTTGTTCTAAGTATACTGATTCACACAAACCTGTAGCAGAAATATAGAAGGGACGCTCCATCCAAGGCCTTGGAGGCAAAATCCCTCTTTCCTTCATCTTCTGCCTGATTCTCTCCGGACTCAGCTCACTAACATCTTCATTAGGTTTGGGCAGCTCTACCTTGAGGTACTTTTGGGCCCTCAACTTTTTGTATTTCGGGATATAATGCTTTGATGTAGTGGTACGAGCTGGCTGGGTGAAAATTACGGGGGCTAAGCGTAGCGCTCCCATCTGGAAATTGTAATGTAGTTTGTGTATTTAATTTATAATCCATAATAATATTATAAATTCGAAAGTAACTCTGTCTGTGTCTCTAGGTTACCTTTTCACGCCTAAACCACTGAACTGATTTCGATAAAATTTGGCAGAGATAGATTGCATCCCGAGGAAGGACATAGTTTTTATCGACATACCCCGCGGGCGAAGCCGCGGGCGGAAGCTACATATTTATTTATATTGTAGAACTTGAATGATTGAGAAACACAAACCTTTGATATAAGAGAGTTCGCCATAGTAACTGTTATACAGCTGCAGCTGTTCACTATGTAACTAATAGCAATTTTTCTTTCACTCTTTAGAATATTTATACATTTCTCTAACAAAATCCTAAATTATTCAGTAGTTTAGTTTTTTTCGAGATAACCTAAAATCAAAATAATTGGACGGCTAACGGCAGTACGGCACAGCAGTGTTGCCGGATCCCACTTTTCATTTTGCCCGCTTAAAAGTTTTAAGCGGGCAAAATGTTTCTTTTGTAGAAAAAATAAATTAAATAGGTGTCTATTTTTAATAAAGTTATTTAGACTTAAATAAAGACAAAGGGAATAATTTGTATACGTTCTAAGGCACCGGATATTTAGTAAAAGAAAGCTGCTAACATTTCACGAGATGGATTAAATTTTACTGAACCTCATGCTTGTTCAATACCGTCCTTTGTGGCCATTATGAACTTCATGGTGTCTGTTCTGTTTTCAAATTATTTCTATGGCTTGTTTTTATATTTTTAAGGTACTGAAAAGTCTTTCAACTGGTGCATTAGAACAAGGCAAAACCAACAGTATCTTGATCACTAATTTTAGATTCGGGAAAGTTTTCATCTGTACGTTGTTTTACTAGTTACTTTTTATTCGATGCTCATTACTTTGGTTTTACTTCATCTATGATGTTTAATGCTATGTTCACACGCGCGCGTTCAACTCGACATTCAACGTGCACATTCACATTCACGAGCGTGTAAACGGTACGCCCGAGCCCGTAAACGCGCCTGTGAACGTGAATGCCGCGAACCGGGCGTGCTGACTGACACGACGGCGTGCGTGTGAACAGCTTGAATTTTCGCCGACCTGGGGCGGGCTGCATGCCGCGCAGCCCGCCAGGCAGCCCGCCGGGCTGCACGGCGTGCATGTGAACATAGCATAATGTAATCCACTGAAAATACCCGTCAAATACCCAGTAATAAAATACCCTCTAAATTGCCCCTAGTATCTAAAATACCCCTTTGCGGGTAATTTACCCGTCATCCGGCAACACTGGCTATGGCACCACAGACGTCCACAGATAAGTAAATGTCTATTTGATCTTTAGGAAAAACATATTTAGAATTTTTTTAATTGAGGATTAATTAAAGACATAAGCAAACTAAATAAATCTGTTAAAAAAATTGTAATAAAATATTTATCTAAAGTATTTATTTTTTATGAAAAGTCAGTTCATACAAATTCCTATGCCAGCGCTGGTCATAGGTATGTTTATGAACAAAAAATGTCTATGGTGTTTTGTTTTTCTGCCATTTTTAGTCAAATACTTTCCATTCAAATCGTGATTTTTTATTAAAGTGATACAAAATTTATCAAATTTATTGTGTCGTCTTTTAAAATATTTTTATTCTTATTAAACCTTAGATTGTGCTGATATATAACAATATTGTAAATTTTTATTGGTTTGTCTTTTGAAGCATTTCTGTCTTCTAGGAGCATAATACGTGCTTTGTACTGATATTTTAGGTAAAGTTAAGTACGTTTCAGAAACAATTCTTATCGTTTAGTTTCAAAGACATCTACAGAATAAACTAGTAAGGAAAACGCTCGAGCAGATTTGAATCGATCGTCGCGACTCAACCGGACATCCGGCGACTCCATAGTCCATACACGTTGTCTCTAGCACAAGGGAATAGAGATCGCGCAGCGTTTCTTTCTTTTCTGAACAGGCGCAGTCCTAGAGAACTCGCAAAAGGAGTAAAAGGCTCCTACATAACCTGTCACTACGTAAGTATCAGTGCACATACTACTTTATAGCGTGTCGTTGCTTTGTTCGCTATTGAGAATCTTGAATCTTTACTCTCGTTTGGAGTCCTTGCTGAGTCATAGCCAGGTGATCTCGTTATCACTCAGGTTGTGGAATATTCCTTTTGGACTTGTTCAGCACACCCGTAAATCTAGAAGTAAGTGGATCGCGTTTGGACGCCATAACAGTAGGACGAAGGGTCGAGCCTGGGGTTGCGTGGCGCACCGCGGGCGATGACCTTATAACGGAATGGACCTTTATTAATTGCCACGTGTTTTTCTTTTCAGCAATATATTGTATGAGTCAGAAGGTAGAAAAACCAGTATTATCGGGTCAACGGATCAAGACCAGAAAAAGAGGTAATTTATTTTTTATTGCTTATTTTCACTTAAATGTTGGACACTTGCCCAGATTCCTTGTTTGCGAGGCTGGTTTACTTGTTCAAAGTTTGCTAAACTTGTCTCAAGTGATCCGCACATGTTTCTTGAAGACGCGAGCTTGTGTGGTATAAACATCGGGTCTCTAATTTAATAACGTTTGCCTTGGCCGTGACACTGTCCTACACAATATTTTTAGCCCTGTTTCTTTGTAGAATGTTGTTGGTAATAATCATAGGGGATGTAAGTAGGTCACATGTGTATTACAATTTGTTTCTTTATTAACTACCTCCTTCAGTGAACCATTCGACAATTTTCCAACTTCATCACCTAAAAAAATTTCGATAAAATTGGATGTGTTGAATTGGTCTCTACACAGTTAAGCTACTCTGATGAAGTCTAAAATATTCCTGTTTATCTTTAAAGTTTCATCATAAATATTGTGCAGTATTGCCTAAGTATATTATACCTAATCAATACTGCACAAGATTTTGCCATGCAATAGTTTGAAATTGTAACATAAACAAATGTCATGTGTTGTAAATATTTTCATCTTGACAAACTCATCTTCGTTTACTTATATTTTTTCTTTCAACCTTTGTTATCCAACATAATTCAATAATTACCCAACTTCACTTTAATCTCATGATACCTCAATCTATGGTACAAACTTATATTTTTTTTATTTTGTCATTGACAATTATTGATGTATCAGCCTACAAGCTGTTGAATCATCTGACCTCAATCATAATTCAATTGACTTTCTCTTGACCATTTCAAACTGTAAAATTGTAAGTGATGTTAAGCTTTTTTTTTTCTCAAAATTATACCTACTTGTTTGGGTTCTGTTCTATTTACATATTAATTATTGTAATGTTAATACAATCAGTGGTATTTCTGAAGACAGTATTTCCTTTACTCATTCTCACACATATTATTTCGCATTTGAAATAATAATTTAAAAAAAAAAATACTGTGCCTGCATAGTGAATCACAGCCCACACTATTATCACTACTAATATTATCTTTTTCACCCTACTTTCTCTGTTAACCTTGACTTCATTTATCAGCTTGCCAAGGCTTCTGACTTCATCCTTGATGCTATTACAAAGCAAAATAAATCTCAAGAGATCTGACCTCATTTATTTTACTCTCTGGATAATTCTATGTTGTCTTTCACAAAGGACTTGCTTTCATTTGGGACTCCGCAAGAAGAGTTCAATAACCCTTTGACAATCAAATGTTCATACCTGATAATTAATTTATGCTTGTAGATTGATTGATTTTGTTTATTTATTAACTAACACTTAAGTAGGTACCTACTATTAAGGAAGAAATAATTCGTTGTTTACAAGTTGCAAACAATTATTATTTTATTAGAACTTCACAGCATGCTAAATAACTTGTAAACTAAACCCTACAAAACTGTACTAATGGTTTGACCGTGGCGTCTGACGAGTCTTTATGCACTAATTAATTAATTTCTTTTAATTACATAATTAAAACATTTATAATGAGCTCAGTTTTATTATCCTAATTAATATCGAAATGTTAGTTCATACAACAATACACATCTATTATCCATCATGAATGCTTCCATTTATTAAAGTTATTTTGATTGTTGTAACTGGCCCTTGTTACAAATATAGCTTGGACTTTGTACTGAACAATAACCTCAATGGCTACATTGCTGATCTAACATACCTATGTATTTTATTTATGAAATTGTTATATTTTATCCTCAAACATGACTTTGACTAGTTCGTTCGTATGTCGTACTGGCAGCTTGTAATAGTTTTAATTTTCCGGGAAAAGAATGTCCTTTCACGGATACCAAACTACCCACAAATTTTGTTAAAATCGCGCTTTTAACCGCGAAAATGGAGATCTTGAAGATAGTATAGAATTTGGCGTGGCACCCTGAACCTGAATTGTTCCAATTTAACTAGCGATATTGGCAGTCTAAAATCACCGTGTAAGGTTAAGTCACAGATCCATACCAATTTCACGCCTAAAACACTGAACGGATTTCGATAAAATTTGGCAGAGAGATAGATTGTGTCCCGGGGAAGGACAGGATAGTTTTTATCGACATACCTTGCGGGCGAAGCCGCGGGCGGAAGCTAGTATAAAATAAAATCAACAGAAAATACCACATGGCCCTTTACCATCCTGCATTCGCGCCATAAAATCCACAGAATAGTGGTCTCTTAACCACCACGCCATGTTGTCAAGCTGCCTTGGCCCCACCATCCACCTTGAATGGGCGTAAATGAGCCATGTGCACGTTTTGTATTGATTTCTTATCTTTTGTTTATTATTGTTTTTATCGTCCAAGTTCAAAATATTCAAAGTATGTAGTTTCTACCTACTTGATTTTGAACTTCATTTTGAACTCTCTGAAATTGCGTGTTCAGTAGTCATTCTTTCTATTTAATCCTCTTTGAACTTGAAATGAACCTACCTATCTACTGCCAATAGAAAATAACTACGTGTCAACGAAAGCTATAAAAATGTCTTCAATTAATTAAACTATAAATAAGGTTGTATCCTAAGAGTCAAGGGACCGAGCCAGTCCAAATGAGGCCAACCTGCCATTTAAATTATGCAAAGTATTGCAGGAATTAGCTGTTCGATTCAAACAAGATATTTTGTTAGTGGAATCTTACCATTATACCTAGTACCTACATTTATTACCTACTAGCTTTTGTCAGCGGTTTCGCCCGCCTGGGAGTCGGAAATTATCTCGCGGAAACGCGCTACCGGGATAAAAAATATCAGTCAAATCGGAAAGGGATCGGCTCGTCTTCCTGTCCTGGCGCTTACGGCTCGTTGTCCCCGCGATTACGTCTTTCCGTACCCGAGCTGACGACGTGTCTTCGTCCACCCTTGCCCCTCTCACCCCTCTGGCCTGCCTGCTGCACCATCAACTAGCGGTCGGCGAGCCGTAAGCGCAGCGTCGCCTAGCCGTAGCCGAGTCGACGTATCGGAGCTTCTGATCCGCTTTGGTTACGTGCTTACTTTAGACGGAGGTTACACGTTCATTCTGATGTCAGTTCAGTCTGTGACCTTGATCACGTCTAGAATGATGGCAGAATGATGGAATGACGCGCGGTATTACACGGTAAGTCAGACTGACGATCAGTCTAACCGAAAACTTCTACGCGATAACACGCTTATGCATTTGGTATGGATTTTAACAAGAAAAATAATATGCTCCCGTTGCCTTCGTAGACAGGACTAATATAGTAATATTATTATATATATATTAGTAGAAAAAGAAAGCGGTGGTATAAAAAGTGGCTAATGAAAAGACCATAAATTCACTTAAATTTACTGAATGAGATATGAGACAGATAAAGATATATTTATTGCATAACTGTGTACATAAAGTTCTTATACATATTTTTTTGTTTGTTTCAAGCAAGTTTCAAGTCTACCCGAGTCAGATATGCAATAGTAATAAGAAATTGGGTACTTACAAATTCTATTTTTTATCAAAAAACTCATGCAGATTAGGGATGTGAAAAAATAATCGATTATAGAAAAAATCGATTAATAATTGATTTTTTTTCTATAAAAATCGATTTTTATAACCGATTTACATATTACAAAAAATCGATTAATAAAAAATCGATTTCTTATTCACTGCCGATTTTTTTCACCTAGAATTTAGAACGGCCGCGCAACACAGCTTTTTAGTCAGGAGCGCGAAGCCGCAAAGCACCGCAAAGTACCGCGAAGTGTACCACTAACTAATAAATGAATGACGCTAAAGGGCGCTCCACACGGCTAAGATACTATAATATTTTATCTTTGTAATCCTTTTGTAATCCCCATAAATATGAAATAAATAATATTATCTTCGTCGTGTGTAATGGTCCATTGAATTGTATGGCGAGCGATATTGTATCTTAAGGAGGAAGCGCTAAGGTGGCCCGCGAAATTCAAATTTTCTTACGTTTTTTACAATTTGCTGGTCGGTATTAAGTTGTACGTTGATTAAAATATGATTCGCGGTCGTAACAAATATGTATTTACAGAATTATAATCATTACAATCAGTAATACAACTTGTTAAGTTAGTATAATCCCCAAATGTCAAGATTTCATGAAATAGTCATTCTTGGGGATTACATGGTCTTAGAGAGTTGTGTTGATGACTTTAATGATTATAATAATTTTATTCTGTAAATACATATTTGTTACGGTCGCGCAAAACTTTAACTTAGAAAGATGTATTAATGATTCTTAGGATTAAAATTCTCTAAATATGTACCTGTTATTGTCGCGAATAATATTTTGATCAAGATACAACCTGACACTGACCTGCAAATTGCAAAAAACTTAAGAAAATTTGAATTTCGCGGTCTACTACTATCCATTCACCCTAAGAAATTTCTTCTTGCGAAAGGAGAAATTAAAAAAAAAACCTTTTTTGTGTAAAATTAATGTTTCGCTTGTTGATATTATTATTATTAACCCTTCGCATGTCGCGTGTACAGGGTATGTACAGATAACAATAGAATTTCATGCGACGGGTTAATAAAACTGAGTGCTGTGATAGTGATTATCGTTATTTCAGGCGTTTAATTTAATCTATCAAAAAAAAGGAAAAAATCAATTATTTTTTAATCGATTTTATTACTAGGCAAAATAATCGATTCATTAATAATCGATTTTTTATGTATACTGTCACATCCCTAATGCAGATTATAAAATACCTTATCAATTAACATTTTCTTCAATTTATTTTTAAACATATTTCCATTTAATTCTTTAATAATAATAATATAATTTAATTGTCAGATATTACAATCCATTATTGTTAGTAAAGACATAAACATCTTACAAACTAGTGTTAGTACATATATTGCTGGCGGTAACTGATTGTACGTACACACGAATAGCAGTAACATAGGTACTTTTATATTACATCATATTGTTAATAACTGGTAAATTAATGTCATATTTATATTGTTTCCGAATATTTAGACACAGGAGAAGAAGATGACTATGCTGATTATTATCGAATTAAAGAATTTAATTTAATTTTTTTTATTCGTTTTATTCCAAAGAATAGGTAACATTTCCTAATGTAAGAATAATTCTTTCTCCGGGGCTAATGGTAGAGATGGGGACGTCGGGAGCGGCGCGGCGGCGAGGGAGTCGGCGCAGGCGGCGACATGTCGTGCGACTCCATCGCTGTCTAAGCAGTGACTGACATCAGACTGATAGCTAATAAACACACGTTCATTCTGGCATCAGTCTGACCAGACTGACAAAAATTATTAAAATATTTAAATAATCATCATTCTGGACCATCATTCCATCAGTCTACGTGTTACACAATCAGTTTCCCGTCATTCTGACGTAAATCATAGACTGAACTGACATCAGAATGAACGTGTAACCTCCGTCTTAGGTTGACGCCTGTTTGACGGCGATACGGTGCCGATCCCTTTCCGATTTGATACGTGACCTTAATCCGTTCAGTGTTTTTTGCGTGAAAGAGTAACAAACATCCATCCATCCTCACACAAACTTTCGCGTTTATAATATTAGTAGGACTACACTTTGTAAATATTACCCCCTTTTTTCGCACGGTTTTTACGACTTGACAAAACATCGAGATTTATTTACTAAAATGTAAATTAAAAACTGCTTCGAGAAAAGGATGGTACGGCCGTGCCGCTTTTTGTTCGACTTGGCGGGGGCACTGCCGTGCCCCCAGATATTAATGTATCATACACATAAACCTCCCGGAATAAATTCTCTAAATGGTGGTGAAAATTACATCAAAATCCGTTTCGTCGTTTAGAAGAACAACGCGATCACACAGACACTAACGAATAGCGACTTTGATCAATACAGGAAGATTTTTTTATCACGATCCAAATTTTTACAGGGTGTTCTACCCACGAATAAGAACAACTTTCACTATGCACTATGGGACCAACTCTGAAATCACGAAAAAAAAAAACAGCTGTTTAATACAAAAGTTCAATACCTACTTGACCAAAATGTATGAAACAGCAGATTTTATTTTTTTCGTGATTTCAGAGATGATCTCATAGTGAAAGTTGTTCATGGGTAGAACACCCTGTAAAAATTTGGATGGTGATAAAAAAATCTTCCTGTATAATGCATTAGGAAGGAGGATAGAGAACGCTACGATATTCTAGCTTTTTAGTCCATAATTTTCTGGCTTCCTTCGCGCATCGCTGAGTTCGACCTTTCTAGAAAGAACCTTCCGTGCTTTACTCTTAAAGGTCGGGAATGCTATAAACATTTGCCATTCCCCGTTGTTACATAACTTCTTCGGCTTTCCATACAAGGTTTCATTTTGATAATTTTTTATCAACATCCTTTGAGTTATTTTGGTTGTCGAGCAAACATTTGAAGCAATGGATTTTATTGTATTGTCAAGCGTTTCACAATTAGTTTGCTGGATGTATTGAATAGTTATTTCTAGGTCAATTTCAAATGCCCCGACACAGATTTCTGCCTTCATAAATTACGTAACTCGTCCCGACCATCCCAAGTCTATCCCAAACTCCCAAATAGGTTAAAGGTCGGGAATATTCGGCAATCGGCCTCCATTCCTATCCATACGCGGTTGGAACAGTGGCGTGGTGACGTCAATCGTTGCATTGGACGTAAATACTACTGTCCGAAGGCAGAATGCCGCTGATTCCATATCGATTAAAAATTCAAATAAGCCCCATTTAGCTCGCATCGAATGAATTCGGTTTCCGATAGAGATTTTATCTTTAAACCTTTAACCCGTCATGTCGCACGTGAGATGTGCTTTGTCAGATATCGTGGGACCGAAATAGTTTTGTCACGTATCGTCTACTTCCAAATAAGTGTTCTTTTGATAGTTCTATTTTATTCTGAACCTAGTCGAATGGAGATAATCACGAACTTCAGTAGAGCAAGTATCGATTGTTTTCTTTTAAAGTCAAGATCAGTAGTAGGTCATAAGACAAATCGATTGAACTTGGCGACCAAGTTACATTGACGAATTCATAGAACTTCTGTATCGAAGTTACTAGTATTGCACCCAAGCTTGTCGCCATAAAAAGTAACGTAAAACTCCGTCAAATCTGTTTCTAACTTCTGTGTTTGATTGAGTGAAATATCAACAGCCCTGTCAATCCCTTGACATGGAATTTGACAGTAGACTTCATTCAATAGGCTTCCAGAAAAGGAGATCACCCATTTTGTTCGGCGACTTGGGATAAAAAAGTCTGCGGCCAGGAATGAATTACATTTTATTTTAATGGTCGCAGTATTAACAAAGATACAGATTGAACAAAGATATACAACGATCATGTCTTTCGATCTGCCTCCAAATATATATAATATCTCCGAATCCAAATTTTTCTCGACTTTGACGCCTTAGTAAAAATAATAATGAGGTATATTAGTACTTTAAAAATATGCAATTATTATTGATAGAGCTGCCAAAAAGAAAATATCCCAGAACGGGTGATGTCCTTTGAAATCTATCGTTTTTATTTTCTTCTAGCTAGATTCTTGTAAATATCAAAAACTCATTGCAGACAGACAGTGTAGGGACACGATTTTGAATAAATATTGCTTGTGCTTAGTCACCTTCAACTCAGAATAGTGAGCTGATAAAATTTTCCTGTTTACATCAAATACATAGGTACATTTTCCTGGTAGTTTTTCGATTGATTTCGTCTGTACTGTCTGCCTGGCAACGAGTACACGGATGAGGGACCTTTATTACGTTAGGGTTGAGGAAATTGGCTTCTTAGTAGTTTGAGGCTTTTGTATCCGTTTCTTTGGCTCATTCCTTTAATTTGAGGTGCTTGTTTGCACAATGTTAACGTCCGAAGAATCTTCGTAAGAAGTAAATTAAACATTTTATCGAATCCAACTTGAATGTAGCTCTCTTTGTAATCAAGTGATCATGAATTCAGAGAGCGAGACTGATTTACAATTCGCGTCAAATAACTTTGCCGCTCTGAAGCTAGGCTCTTTCCTAGCCGCGCCAATCCGCGCCATGCGCGCTGCTGTTTTATGTTATTTGTTGCCTACTTCAGAGCGGCAAAGTTATTTGACGCGAACTGTGCTAACGGCCATATCATAGCCTTTCCTTATACCCCAAGTGTTGCCATTTCATGCTAGTTTGGAACTAGCAAAGTAATTGTACTAGGGTTTCCTTGTCCTCGGCAACTTCGCCTGACCTCGTGCACACATTTCGCGACATAATCCAATCTTTCTTTCCACCTTATACTTACAGAATATGACCCGCCTTGACAGATTATTTCTACATCAACATCCCTACTTCAAATTTCATAATACCATTCGATCTGACCTGTATACTGCTCTTTGATTTACTAACAGTGCACATAAAACACCATTCCATCATCCTAAGTGATATTATATGTTAGTATAGAGCCATTAGCTGATCACTCGACTCGCCCGCTCCGTAACTCTGTAATATTCCACTGGTGGTAACGAGTTAACAACACGTAGCGGTATTTTTACACTAGCGGTACTTGGACTTGCATCGAGTAAAGTCTGCGCGCTTATATGGAAGCTTCACAACTGTTTTGTAACGAGCTTTCTTTGATTTTGTAATGTTGTAAGCTGACTTTATAATAAAGAGCCTCTGTTTTGGTCACAAGCGCATTTATTTACTAAGCGAGGTCCTGGGTTTGCGATCCTAACTAGCCGCGTTTTTTGGGTTATTTATTAGGAATTCCTCAGTAGTACGCTAGTACTACAGGAATCTTGGTTTTTTGTCAGAATCCTTCGAACACACGCGTGATTGTTTTACCGGTTGGGTAATACTGGTTGACCTTGTTTCCACCAAAGGTTTGTTCACACCAAATTCGCAAACACGTGCTCAGGCATTTCACAATCTTATTACTTTTGAAGTAATAATGTATCATTCGCCAGAATTACTTAATGTTGTTCAGCAGTTTCTTGTTTGCTACATAGTTGGTAAAAAAGAATTAAATTTTAATATTCTTCTTCGTTCGTCGGTACCTTTGATGTGACTCATCCTTTAATAAATATTGCTAAAACTTAAATTACATCTGTTTGGGTTGTGATCAGTTTCCGAGATTTCAACATCAAAAAGTTAATCATTCAAGTTAGTTATTCATTTGGTATAATATAATAATAAAAAAAATCCAAATCCGTCATTTATAAACCGATTTGGAAAATTCTTTTTTTATTTAAAAGGATAATTTCCAGATTGGTTCCATTTTTATCAAAATCCAGTTCTGATGATGGGATGGGATCCATGAGGAATTGAGGGAACTCCTCAAATACTATAGGCACACCGATTTGTGTATTTTTTATAGTAACTCGTGCGTTTGCTCTCGGAAACTACCATTTGGTGAACTGGAACTGATGAAGAAGACCACAAATGGCCAACGGAACTAGGTACTCAATAATAAGTATTTCTCGGGTTGGATTCAATTACTTTAATATGGTTACTCAGCAATTTATGCTCGTCACAATGCGAATGGTGAATTGGAGCTGATGGTGGAATACTAGGAGGACTCTTCAACAATTAACGTCCCTGCATCGGGAAAAGCAATATTTTGTAAAAGGCGATGGGCAAGTTGACATTAGGCTATTGTAACTTAGATACATTATAAACAGACCGAGACTGACTAAAAAGCGAGAAATAAAAACCGACTTCCAAGGAAGTCCGTGTCTTTGGATCTGTATTTTAGTTTTTGCTACCGACTTCCGACATTAAAGTTAGTTTTCACTTTGTAGTGTTTTTTTGGAAGTCGGTTTTAATTTTGCTATAAAGTTTTTTTCATTGCTATTTCCATTTAGTTTTTTCTTTTCAATCCAGGAAAGGCTACTAAATATTGTTTTTAAATAGTTAATGTAAGTACCTATCTTATTCAATGCTTTACGAACTATTTATCAGCTCTTATCGCAAGACAGACTTAAGGATGTAAAAAAAATTCAATGTCACGAAATTTTGTTTTTTTTTTTGTAACATTAGATCTTAATTAAGTATTGCTTGCTCAAGCGAGATGGGAATTCCGGTATGATCCGGATGTACAAATCAAAAAGTATAAAAGATTACAAATAAATAGTTTCCGACAAGCGAATCCTGATGCTTTGTCCGCGTTACTCAAAGCTGAGGCGGAAATCAAACTTGTTTCTAAAAGGAAAACGGTTTCGCCGCCATTTTGGAGTTATCTTACCAAAATGGCGGCTTCTAAAATTAGAATTTCATAGAAGTAAAAGATTAGAATAGACGTACAATGATAAACATAAAAAACACGTGGTAATGAATACATAACAAAACGTGACATTGGCATTGGTCAGTCTTATATAAGTAACTTAAAAATATAGTTAATGAAAAAAAAGACGAGGCCAAACTTGTTTTTATCAAGACAGCTAAAAATCTGTTGGCTCGAATTGTGTTGATAAACACTTTTCCTAAAACAAAAACTTTTCAGTCTAGAGCTCGGCCTAAAAAATAATTACCGTCGACATTCACCTTTTTGTCAGTTTTGCCCAAAAACGACGAAAAAACCTATTTAATAACCCTCCTTTTGGGCTTCGCCGCAGTCGGGTAAAAACGTGTAACCTTACGCCATCAAAATTTTATTTTTCTCAACACTAAAACAATGTGTGCATTGTCATATCGACAAGCAAACGACCTTCACTTCTATATAATTGAGGATTTCTCGCCTAGATACATGTTAAAATACTGTACTATTTTCTGCCAAAATTCACAATTGCTCTAATTTTGGCACGTTACTTCGCCTTCCTGAAACGTTTACGTAATAAAATTTCCTTTTTTTGTTACGTTTACGTGGGAACAAAGGAAAACATGTTTATTTAGTTTTAAATAGTACTGCTGAAACTTTTGTTTGTCAGTCTAACTAATTGATAAATGATAAATGATAAATGATTTTTATTTCTGTAAGTAGGTTTGTACAAACACTTTTACACGTCAATCATATTTTTTTTTTTAAACTAGATGAGGTCGGCGTTTCCTAACTGACTATTCTGAGAAGAAAGGCCGAAACAAACTCAGAAGTCACAGTCTCTTTTAAAGTCCAGACAAAATCTTGGTCAGATCGTGTGAAGACCATGTAGATTGGTGTCTGAAATGGTCTTTTGAGGAAAGAACCACACAGATTGAGCGGACCTGTCCAATCAGTGCACGCATTTGTCAAAAATCGTGCAGCTCAACTCAGAACTTGAGGAGCTCAACGATTCGACGAACAATACCAAAGACAGGACATTTGGGTAGGCCGCATAAACTACTCAAACTGCCAGATCATGATTAAAACTAAGAAGGAAAAAAAAGAAATGACCCACATAGTCCTCACATTCACAATAATTAAATTAAAAAAAAAATAATAATAATAAAAATTACTTTCAAAGTAAATATTCATGTCATTGTCTAAATAAAAATTCATCAATGTCAATGTGTATATAAAAAATCCGGACATAATCTTTGAGGACCATGTAGATTAGTGTCTGAAATGGTCTTTTGAGGAAAGAACCACACAGATTGAGCGGACCTGTCCAGTCAGTGCACGCATTTGTCAGTAACCGTGCAGCTCAACTCAGAACTTAAGGAGCTCAACGATTCGACGAACAATACCAAAGACAGGACATTTGGGTAGGCCGCATAAACTACTCAAACTGCCAGATCATGATTAAAACGAAGAGAGAAAAAACAAAAAATTACCCACATAGTCCTCACATTCACAATAATTAAAATCATATAATACTTTATACAGTAAATGTACATGTCATTATTTAAGTAAATAGATACTTAAAAAAAAAAAAAAAAATATTAAAGTGTAAAATTAGAAAAATAAAAACAACATTCTAAACCTATTGGAGCAGCTCAATCCCAAGCCTTTTTGTCCTCAATATAGTCTTTTACAGTATAATAGGCTTTCTGACATAGTTTTCGCTTTATAAAAGATTTGAATTTATTAAGGCTTAGTTCTTGAATGTGGCTAGGAAGTTTATTATAAAAACGTATACATTGGCATCTAAACGAGCCACCTATTTTTTTGAGCCTTGTTGTTGGAACAACAAATTTGTGTTTGTTCCTAGTATTTATGTTATGGATATCACTGTATTTTTTAAACAGATTAATATTTTTATGTGCATACAAAAGATTATCATAAATGTACTGAGAAGGCACAGTCATTATATTAATCTCTTTAAATTTGTCTCTGAGGGAGTGTCTGGGACTTAATTTATAAATGGAACGAATTGCCCTTTTTTGTAAAATAAAAATTGTCTGAATATCGGCGGCATTTCCCCACAACAGAATACCGTACGACATCACACTATGAAAATAACTAAAGTATACTAAACGGGCTGTCTCTAAATCAGTTAAATCACGAATTTTCCTAACGGCGTATGCTGCAGAGCTAAGCTTTTTTGACAATTTGTCTATATGGGGGCCCCATTGAAGCTTGGCATCCAACGTTATGCCTAGGAATACTGTGGTATCTTCGGGTTTCAACTCTTCATCCTTAATGAGAACACTAGTTTCTACTTGTCTAACGTGGGGTATGGTAAACTTAATACATTTCGTTTTTTTTCCGTTAAGAAGTAGGTTATTGACATTAAACCAGTTAACTACTTTTGCAAGGGCGTTATTTACATTGTCAGTAACCAGCTGCTGACGTTTGAGTTTAAATAAAAGTGAAGTGTCATCTGCAAACAACACTATATCATGTTCATCCCTTATGAGGTAAGGCAAGTCATTTATATAAATAATAAATAAAAATGGGCCGAGAATTGAGCCCTGGGGGACCCCCATTCTTACTACAGATCCGGGTGACCTTTTTCCGTTAACATCAACTCTCTGAATCCTATCACTTAAGTAAGAAGTAAGAAGATCCAGAGAGGCGTTCCGGATTCCGTAGTGGTGCAGTTTCCTGATTAATGTTTCATGAAGAACACAATCGAATGCCTTGGACAAATCGCAAAAGATGCCCAAAGCATCGCATTTGTCCTCCCATGCATTATAAATATGTCCTAAAAGTTCAACTCCTGCATCAGTAGTCGAACGACCCCTTGTAAATCCGAACTGTTTGTTATGTAGTAATTTATTTTTATTAAAAAATCTTTGCAATTGATTTAAAATAAGTTTTTCAAAAATTTTACTAAAGGTAGGTAGTACTGAAATAGGTCTATAATTAGTAGGGTCTGATGTACTACCCGATTTAAACAACGGTATTATTTTACTGTTTTTCATAAGATCAGGAAACTCACCACGGTCAATACAATTATTAAATATAACAGCTAATGTAGGTGCTACAATGTCTATAATCGACTTAGCAACATCCACAGAATTACCCCATAGATCTGCGGTCTTTTTAACATTTAACGTGTGAAAAGTTTTAATTATATCTTTACAGGTTACATATTGGAAGTGAAATTCAGAATCGCAAACTGGAACGTTTTCTTTAAGTAAAGACTCTGCAGCAATGGGTGATGAGTTAAGAGATTTAGTAGTTGATACGGGAATCTCTGCAAAGAAATTTTCAAAGGCCGCGGCGACTTGACAATCTGATTTAATTATATTGTCATCAATAACAAGGCTGTAGTCACTACTTCGGGTGCATGACCTTCCCGTTTCGCTATTAATGACATTCCAAGTCGTTTTAATAATGTTACTACTATTTTTAATTTTTGAACTCAAATAACGTGACTTGGCAATACTACAAACTTTTTTAAATATTTTAGAATAATTCTTAACATATAAATTAAATTCAGCAGTGTTTATACAAATCCGTTCTTCATATAATTCATAAAGTCGTTTTCTACTTTTATGTATACCAATGGTGGCCCAGTCACTGAAGGAAGCAATACTATTAACCGATAATGTTTTTGGAATAAATGTGTTATCAAATTGTGAGCAATACATATTAAAAAAATCATTATATTGTTGATTAGGGTCATCATTAGTGAACAAAAGTGGTAATTTACCCATGAGTTTAGTTTTAAAAGTTTCCAAGCGATTGGTTGTTTTTGGATTAACAGTGATATCTTTTTTAGTAATTTTTTTGTTTTTATTTGGAATAGTGATTAATTGACCACAATGATCTGAGTCTATTAGGTTAATAATGTCTTTGTGGATTGGTATAACATCTGTATAAATGTTATCTAGGCATGTGGCACTAGTAGGAGTTATTCTAGTGGGCTCCAAAAATTGGTTTGCAAGATTGTATGACTGAAACAAACTTATAATTTTAGTACTTAACCCAGAATTTTCTAACAAATTAACATTAAAATCACCACAAATGATGATGGACTTGTTTGTATTACAGATTTTGTGCAACACTTCATCCATAACTTTTTCAAAACAATCATACAATCCTGAAGGAGGTCTGTACACACTTAATATAATGAACTGCTCCAATTCTATACAGGCTATTTCAATTGTCCGTTCAACAGAGAGGCTCACAATATCCTTTCGGTCTTTAAACTTAAGCTGGTTATTTATTAAAATTAATGAGCCACCATGTATAGCATTTACTCTGCTGAATGAACTACCAACCTGGTGATTACTAAAATTGAACATGAACTGGTGACTTTTAAGCCAATGTTCTGTCATACAAAGAATATCTATATTGTAACAATTCAGGAATAATTCTACTTCTAAGTCTTTGTTTGAAAAACCTTGAATATTTTGATGCACCAGATTGATACTATTTAATTTTTTTACACTTTCATTTGACTTATTTACATTTTTGCAAGAGGTTGCCTCTATTGTCTTAATTTCTAATTTAAATGATTAATGTCAATAATTTCAACCAAATTATTACCAGAGTAATTTAAAAAGTCATTGCATTGCTCAATAGGAGCAATTTGTTTAGCCAAATGTTTGGCTGAAATAGAAAAAAAATATGATAGCGACACAGCTATCTGTCTTTTTTGATAGTTAGAAAGATAGTACATAACAGTATTATATCTATCTTTTGTCAAATATAAATTATTACCAACATAATAGTTAGTATCAATTAACTGGAATAAGTTATCATTATATGTCAAATTGTGCAATGTCATGTTTATATCAAATCTTAAGTTATTTTCTTCCTGTGGCAAACTGTTACTGTAAGGCAATGTAAACAAAACAATTTTTCTTAAGCTAAGGTTGCACAATGTTCTATGATATTGGAGCAATTCTCCTTTATTTAAATTACCCCTTTATTATAATTAGGAAATAATTTACGATTTACAACATCGCAAAACAATTTAACTTATGTAACCATCTTGAACTTTACGGACATTTTATCAGACAGATATTTGGTACAAGCAAGGGATTTAATAGATACGTTATCGATATCGTTATCGAATTAATTAAAATATAACCAAGCAACTCCCTTGACCCTTCTGTCTGCAACCATATTAGTTGATAACTAATTTATGAAGTGAAAGTTATGCATTCGACCTTATGATAACCTCACCTCGAGAACTGCTGATCCCACGGGTATAATAAATCTGTCAACTTTAGAAAGTCTACCTAGCCCTCTGTGTCTATGACTACGATTATAATATACGGCCTGAGTGGGTGTAACCCTTTGCCCTATGACTGTTTTTGGGAATCTTATCCTTTCGTGGTTTGAAAATTTTGTTTAGTGGGTGGGACTGTGAATAATCAGCCTAACATGAGGTGTTTGAGTAAATGTACTGTTTTGTAAAAGAAAACTCAAACTTTGAATAAAAAAAGAACGGGTGGAATCGTTTAAAATATAAGTAGAAATTTTTTTAAGAATCTGTATTCTGGAAACATAATTGGGTGCTATTTTTAAGCTATTTATTAGGCAGTTTTAATCTTAGTACAATGGTTAGTATCAGTTAACAATGTACAAAGATAACACAAAGCTTACAATTAGGTACTTCCTGAAACCCCACCTTCGGTTAGTAACAAGTATTTTAAAAGAAAAAAATAATCAGTAAGCCAGCCAACCAAGGCTTAGAACTGCTATCGTAGCCACCCAAAAGTAGGTCGCCGAGATAAGTTGAAATATCCAACTAGTCTTGGCAAATACTAGAATGAATTACAAGTACAAAGTTACAGTGCGATAAGTTTCCAGTCTTGGTACATACGGCCCAATTTGTAGACTCAATCTAGGATACCTAGGTAAGTTAGGATCATTTACTGGGTCGCGAGGTGGTTTTGTCTGATAATCTTGGTCTTATTTTATTGCTGGCATCCATTTTGAAGCACGAGACTAAAATGTGTTACGTTTGGGACAGTAGTCATTGTTTTTAAGAAACATTACTCAATTCCATTCAATTTGACGGTTTGTTTTAAAGACAATGTGGCTTTAATCTGCGCAACATTCTAAAATGGACAAGGGCAGACAAACTTGGCTTAGGACATTCATGTCTTCGATATTTCTAAATACACAAAATCTATTTTTTTATTGTGAATGTGAGGACTATGTGGTTTAATTCTTTTTTCCTTCTTAGTTTTAATCATGATCTGGCAGTTTGAGTAGTTTTTGCGGCCTACCCAAATGTCCTGTCTTTGGTATTGTTCGTCGAATCGTTGAGCTCAAGTTCTGATTTGAGCTGCACGATTTTTGACAAATGCGTGCACTGATTGGACAGGTCCGCTCAAACTGTGTGGTTCTTTCCCCAAAAGACCGTCTTTGGTATTTCTCGGCGAATTGTTGAGCTCAAGTTCTGAGTTGAGCTGCAAGATTTTTCTCAAATGCGTGCACTGATTGGACAGGTCCGCTCAATCTGTGTGGTTCTTTCCCCAAAAGACCAATTTAGATACCAATCTACATGGTCTGACCAAGATTTTGTCTGGACTTTAAAAGAGACTGAGACATCTGAGTTTGTTTCGGTCTTTCTTCTCAGAATAGTCAGATAGGAAACGCCGACTTCATCTAGTTTAAAAAAATATTATTGACGTGTAAAAGTGTTTGTACAAACCTACTTACAGAAAATAAATAATTTATCATTTATTTGTAACTATTGTATTAGGAAGGTACTGTGTAACTCAGGCTTCTAAGAAGTCTTTTAACGTTTCTAAGTAAGCCGATGCGTTTAATTCAATAGTTATCAAGGCTAGCCCATTACCTCGCTGGCATTTTCCGAATTGGGGTCGCCTTCCAAGCTAACGTCATTTATGTTTGTTCCATCCCATTTAAGTTTATCTATCAGTTCCAATACGCCCTGAAGGTGCTAAATATTTTGTTTCTTCAATGAAATTATTTCATTGTTTAAGTTTAGAGGAAGAGTCATCTGGTTCTCGGTTTGATATTGAATTACAAAAAACAACAAAAAAAAAATTGTCGTAGTCCTCTTCCGGAATGGTTAGCAAATCAAATCATGTCTAGCTAAATTCTAAAAAAATTAAGAAATAAAACTAAGAAACCGGTAATGCAACCTTCAGATGATCTGTGACAAACCATATTTTTAGTCTATTTAAATGTAAAAAAAACCGGTCAAGTGCGATTCGGACTCTCACACCGAGGGTTCCGTATAAATTTGTAGACCTATGTAAATAGTTTATCACGGATTCAATATAGAATTTTTATTTATAATGTAACTACAAATTACGGTTTTCAGATGTTTTCCTCTACTTGTGCTACATGACATTGCTTCTTGCCATATTTCATGATTCTAGGTCAACGGGAAGTACCTTATAGGTTTTGATTCCGGAACATAAACGCCCGTATCTTTTGATTGTGTTGATTTAGAAGTTTGATTTTGTCACTGCTTCAATGGATTGCGACCCTGAGTATTTGATATTAATTTCAACTTGATAACTCCACGCGTTCCTGGGAAAAAGGGTCTTGGCAGACGGACAAACAGACTGACAACGAAGTGACCTTTTATAAGGTCACTTACGTACGGAACCCTAAAAACATGTTCACATGATGAAAAACATGGCTAGAGTCCTGAAAACAAATGTTGAGAAACCCTTTCTCGTTCAATTATTTCTGACACAACATCGACAAACACCACCAATCATTTCATCATTCACTCTCTCTAAATCTCTTCTTCCATTCCAGATGAGAAAGAGAAGTACGATCCGAACGGATTCCGCGACGCGCTCGTGCAAGGACTGGAGCGCGCCGGCGGTGACCTCGACGCGGCGTACAAGTTCTTAGACGCGGCTGGCTCGAAACTCGACTACCGGCGGTATGGCGAGGTCATATTCGACGTGCTCATCGCTGGGGGGCTGCTGCGTGAGTATATAGTCCAAAAAGTAAAAATGATGTTCCAAATGGTGAAGGAGTAGACTTTCACAGTTTCAGTGCATCGGAGGGTATCGTATCGTGAATTCAAACAATGTTTATGGGTCCAACTCTGCATATCCCAGCAAAAAATGCAAGCAAGAGAGTGGTTGATCACAATTTATCCTGGCATAACCGGCCAAATGTTCAAATTCTGGCTAGAATAATCTTCGTGTCCACTTGTGCTGGACGCCTGACAACCGTTTAGGCAGACACTACAAAAAAAAAAAAAAATATTTGACACTAAGAATTACATGTTACAAACCAAGTCATCATAAAATAAACACGAATGTATTGCCACAAAACTGATCCTAACCCCCAAACTAGGTCTGGACCTGTATTTTGGGGGTCAGCGTTCAGCCATGGGTTCTATTACCAGTCTAAGAAAATGAAAATTTGATGTATAATGTATTGTAATTTAACAGAAGAGACTAAGGTGGCACTCTGTATGATATACCTGGTTTCTGATTTTGAATACAATATTTACCTAAAGTCCTCTTCTGTAAAGTCTACTTTACCGCCAACAACCAATCTAAAATGATGAAACACTTGGCTAGAGTCCTGAACATAACTGTTGACAAAACCTGTTCGTTCGTTTTAACCTGACCGTCTACCTACTACCCTCTTACTACCCATTATTTACTACCGCTGTTTACTAACGAGTATGTTTTTCTGCCAGTCCCCGGCGGTTCGGTGTCGATGGACGGCGAATCACCGAAAACGAACACCTGTATCTTCACCGCGAACGAAGACATGGAGTCCATGCGAATCTTTGAACAGGTGTGATGATTTTTCTTTATGATATTTGAGCAAGCATCTAGGAATTTTGGTATAAGACTATCCCCAACCAGGAAAAGATTGCGTAAAATGCAGGTTTTCATTTGATTATAACTTTGGTAAATCCGAGTTCAATCCTATTAGTTTTTGAGGTTGTAACTTAATAGTTAGAGAGAGAGAGTTAGTTTTGTCTTGTAATCAACGACAAAACAGACACAGTAATTGACGGAAATATAAACAAAATGTCAATTAAAATCTGGCTGACATCTTGATAAAATAAACTGAATGAGTGAATGGTATCAAGCCATTTCCAAATCACAGAACACCTTATAAATTTACAGCAAATACAAGAATCTATAATATCTTTAGAAAATCTATTCGTATGATGAAAAACATGGCTAGAGTCCTGAAAACACAGTGTTGAGAAACCCCTTCTCGTTCAATTATCTCTGACACAAGATTGACTCTCACATTAGCACATACTCCTCACACACACATACTAACACATTAAGTACTTGTTCGCAGGTATTTGTGAAGCTGATGAGACGATACAAATACTTGGAAAAGATGTTTGAAGAAGAGATGAAAAAGGTATGTAATGTTACTGTTACCAAAGTAAATTAAAGTAAAAGAAAGGACGATAATCTTTAAATCATGGGATGGAATATTTCAAAGAAAACTTTGTTTGTAAATATTATTTATTTGTAAATCAATATGATTTATAATGAAAGTAAAACTGTACATTGTGTCACCCTATGTACAGTTTCTATTTTTATGTCTGTAATTTATATGGTGTACATAATAAAGAGTATTTCCATTCTATTCTGAAAGAATTTTAGATATAGAATATAACTAGCAGAGCAGCGCCCCGTGGTTTTACCCGCATAAGTTTCGGCCCCGTAGGAATATCGGGATAAAAAGTATCCTATTTGTTAATCCTGGTTATAAACTATCTGTGTGCCAAGATTTATCCAAATCCATTCAGTAGTTTGTGCGTGAAGAAGGACCATACCATAATCAACCCATAATGTTCCCACTGCTGGGACACAGGCCTCCTCTCAATGAGAGGGAGTGGGCCGTCATCCACCACGCGGGCCCAGTGCGGGTTGGTGGATGTCACATGTCTTCGAATTTTTGGTTCTAGGTTTCCTCACGATGTTTTCCTTTACCGTTTTGAGAGCAGTCGTGATGAAATAATTTACTCAAAGTAAAGCGCCTGTCTGGGTTCGAACCTACGACCTACAACACGTAAGTCGTGTCCGTGACCACTGGGCCACCACTGCTCTTCGTGAAGAAGTAACAAACATATAAATACAATCAACATTGCGACATTATAGTCGTGATAGCACTTACCTTCTTTGAACTAAATACATAACACGAAACCGATATTTTTGGTAACAATCGATACTTGGTACCAAGCCAATTAAGTTTCAGCATCACTACAATACTACACTACTTATTAGGCTCAATGGATTTTGTAAACTTCGACAATTTATCCGCTGCGATCATGCTGCTCTAAGTAACGGGCGTACCACTGTCAAATAAAACCGCTTACTCATTTCCTATAATTATTTCGCTATTTTTTATCACGACGCGCTCAGTCGTCAGCCCAGCCTTTTCTTAGTTAAAGGCTTGAATTAAATATAAAACCGTATTTGTGTTAAAGAACAAGTGGCGACACATGTACCTGGCACAAGTCCTGGTAATAAAATACTATAGTATTGAGTTATTGACTATGTAGAATCATTAATCAGATGTAAAACACAGCGACTGCCATCAGACTTCTCTCAGCCTGTGAAACTGTGCAAAAGGGAACCACATCTACAATTCTGTTTGTTGTTTCAGGTGCTTGTGTACCTCAAGGGTTTCGAGCCGCTACAGCGTATCAAGCTCGCTCGTATGACCGCACTATGGATCGGTACGTACCTAATTACACATCCTCGATTACCGTCAGTTGAGATACTGGTCAAAGGCATGCCATCGATAATAAATAATATAAAATAAACCATTTATGAATCAGCTTTTTTGAGGTATTGTAAATGTATAAAATATAGCGCCATCTATAAAAAATATATCGGAAACAACTTTTTTTTTACCAAAACGCGTGTTATTAAAACGAATCATCAATTTCATCAAACCATACACGTATTTCACCAAATAACTAGATGCTCTCACGGCCTTGTGCCAAACCTCACACATGCTACGCACGTGTCCTGAGTTCGATCCCGGGCCACACCGAGCTCTTTTAGTAATAACAATAATTTATAACAGTATATGCACACGATTAGAGCCATGTAACGTGAACTGCGTTGCGCGGTGTCGAAGTTGTGCTATAGAAAAGTACGGTCATTACTGGAACATGCTCATTGCATGGGCTATATGTGGCTGCACGACATTTTTCTTTGTAAATAGTTAAAAACTTATTTGCAACTTATCTGTACCCACGAAACATTTTCTGTGAGATTTTAATTAAAAAAATTAAGTTAAAGTACACTTGCTTATTAAAGTACTTTGCTTGTCGACTTTTTTTAGGTTAAATTGTATAATTTGGGTTTTTAGTGCTGAATTTTTTTTTAGAATAATGCTCGGATATGATATTTAGGCTAGCTCCTGTGTAGATAGTATTCAAAAGTGAAAAGGGGGTTGAATTATTATCTCTATAATTGTTTACTAATTTTGGAAAGGTCTGAAAAGAAGACTAAATCTTAATTCATTCTGTTTACGTTGTATTTTGCACTGCCTTCATTTTATTTATTAACATTTTTTTACAATTATCTAACCCCATGTTATCTCCATAGGCAACGGTTGCGTGCCGCCGTCGGTCCTGCTGGTGTTGGTGAACGAGCATCTGCTGAAAGACAACCTCGCTCTGGAGTTTGTGCTGGAAGTGTTCGCTACTGTGAAGGCAGAGCGCGGCGTCAATACCCTCGTCACAGCACTCAAGAGAGGGCAACTTGAAGGCAGGTGGGTGATGCGACACTAAAAATACAGGGTGGCATTGACATCGATGTGCAACCTGCTACCAGATTCAGAAACCCCTGCGATGACATTTATCGACGGTTGTTAAAAAAAAATTGCTGTTCCATACATTTTGACCAAGTAGGTATCAATTTTCTATGAAACAACATGTAAAAAAAAGGCATTTATATCTGCAATACTAAAAACATCACACATGTAATTTGCATCCTAGAGATAAAGCTGTCAAATGTGTCTGTAGTTCCCCAACTCAACCCTTCTAAAATGAGACGTTTTCGCTATGAATTTTTCTAAAAGATCGGCAAAGCTGGGTTGAACTGGCGATGGCGGTAGCAACTTTATAGATTAGCAAGGTTATGCATCATGTCTGAAAAATTCCCTAACTAACGCATTCTGACGAATTTTCTGTAAAATTCGGCTTTTACAGGCTTAGGGTATAGCAATGCGTCATTGTACTGGCTTGTCGTACCATTGCGACATAGTCATTAATGCCGCTACATTACATTACATACAAGATAATTTCGCCTTTTCCCTGTGGAAAGCGAATAAGGGATTATTGACCCATTCCCTATCCCATGAAATGAACCACATCTGCATCAAGTTGATTATTTAACTATTGTGTCTACTTTGTGGACAGTGTAAGTTATAAAGACTACTGTGATCAGTAATCCGTCTTTTCGGTGTGGTTTTAGAACTGTTCTTACCTTTATCGATTGCAGTAGGTTACGGGCTTATAATGTACTAGCAGCGCCCCGCGGTTTCACCCGCATAAGTGTCGATCCCGTGGGAATATCGGGATAAAAACTATCTTATGTCCTCCGGGATGCAACGTATATCTCTGCCAAATTTTATCGAAATGCGTTCAGTGGTTTAGGCGTGACAAGGTAACATACAGACAGACAGAGTGACTTTCGAATTTATAGTATTAGTATGGATGTGATTAATCATCTCGTTACTAACATAGATTTTACAGCCTTTTGAGAGCTAGTTCTTTGACCTTTTTTTAATGTGCGATTATATAAACATAATGTTTGTTCCTCAGACTGCTGGAGTTTCTGCCGCTGAACCGTCGCAGTGAGGATGTGCTGGCTACGTCTTTCGCTTCCAGGGGACTCAGCGAGTTGCTGCGGCTGCATCGCGCCCAGGCCTCCCAGGTACAAGACAAGTCTTTCTTTTTCTGTTTAAATCTTGCAAAATTAGCTAGCGAAAATATTCAGATGTGATGGGTACTGGTACATAATAACAAACAAAAAAAACCGATCCTAAAACTGCTACTGTTCCTTAGCTAAATGACAAAAACAGAACCCTTATAATTTCGTCGTGTCCCTCCGGAAGTGACAGCCAAAAGTGGCTGTCACTTCCGGACTTCTGATACTATATTAGCATCTGACATGAGCTATGTCGATGAAGATTGGAAAAAATGCTGTGCGCTGCTAACAATAGTGTAGCGAAATTACATGATTACATGTAGGGTACAATGTAGGGATGGAAAAAAAACAAAGCACAACTATGTAAAGTATTTTAGTGTCCCATATTTATAAAGACTTGATATGCCTAAGTAATTATGCTTTTTAATTCAATGTTTTTGAAAGTATATTTTTTAGGGTTCCGTACCCAAAGGGTAAAAACGGGGCCCTATTACTAAGACTTCGCTGTCTGTCTACGTCCGTCTGTCTGTCACCAGGCTATATCTCAAGAACCGCGATAGCTAGACAGTTGAAATTTTCACAATTTATGTATTTCTGTCGCCACTATAACAACAAATACTAAAAATAAAATAAGTATTTAAGGCTCCCATACAACAGTGTTTTTTTTTTTTTCGGTGTTTTTGCCTTGTGGTACGGAACCCTTCCGTGTGCGAGTCCGACTCGCACTTGGCCATTTTTTACGATGACAATGTGGATTTCGTGACCTCTAGATCCTGTTCCTTCTTGTACTTTGTATTAACATAATTATCTACGTCCGTGTATAGGAGGCACGTCGCGAGCTGACGCAGGCGCTTCTCGACGAGCTGGCGGAGGATAAGCCGATCAGGGATCTCATTCAGGAGCTGCGCGACATGGCCGTCAAGCACGCCATTCCAGAGCATGAAGTTGTTGCCATTGTGAGTACCGAGTGCAATTTTGTGACTGGGATAGGCAAAAATTGGAAAATGTAAAGGTTGCTAGGCGATATTTTCAAGCGATAATAATTATGACTTGTCTTTTCGCTTGGCAACATTCGCGATTCATACAACGGTGGAGCGAGACGACTCGAGAAGGTACTAAAAACCCAGGTTGACACGGGCGATTTTTTTTTGGTACACTAGATTGTCAACTCCTGTATTAAACCGACCATTGAGAATCTAACAGAGCACATCCCAGTGCGTCAAAAAATCACACTTGGATTTTCGACGAAACCCAGTGCTCGAAAAAATGTCTGTGTCCCACGATGGCTTATTCTGCCACGAATCTTGGTACTCGAATTTACCCAGAAAATTGCTTGTAAAATTAAAAACTTATGACTTAATCATTTTACACTAAACACAGAAATAAAAACGTCGGTTTTAGTGACACCCTATGTTAATGTCTACATTTATATCTGTAACTTGTATGGTGTAACATGTACATAATTATTAAAAAAATCCTATTTCTAATGATGATACTCGATGACGAGTCGGAGTACAACTAGAAATCGTTTCGAGCTAGTTCAGACTGAGTCTTTCGGTTCGTCCTAAGCTTGATACGTCATCTTTTTGTGCCTTGTCGATATGGCAGTCTGATCCAACACAAAACTTAGCTAACTCCCATACAAATAAAGTTCAACATACTAATGTTTGTCCAACGTTGGTGACAGATATGGCAGTGTGTGATGTCGCGTGGTGAATGGAACAAGAAAGAAGAGCTGTTGGCGGAGCAGGCGGCCAAACATTTGCGTCACTACACGCCACTGTTGGCTGCGTTTGCGCAGTCCGCTAAGGCTGAGCAGGCGCTACTTACTAAGGTATGTTTAATAATAATAATTTTTGTACGAAAGTAAAAACATTTTTTCCACCCATTACATGAAAATGTTCAGTTCTATCAGAAAGGACTCTCTTGATAAATTATTCATTACAACATTACAATTAATTGTTTTGAGCTGACCTTTTGTAAATATAGGTTTATCTAGTGGTTTTTGGACATTGTCATTACATCATTATACTGTAAACATTAAGGCACCATCTACACAGGCAAGAGTATCGCGGCGATAGTTTCGTAGTGCCATCAAGTTTATAGAAACTGTATGAAGCAATCTTCACACGGAAATATCATCGCGGCGAGAATTTGATGACACGGCGAGACTATCGCCGCGATTCTCTCGTCCGTGGAGATGGCGCCTTAATGTCGAGATCACACGGCAACCCACTGTTCATACGCTTAAAATTAAATGCTCATGACAAAAGCTATAGTCACAGTAATAATATTATAAAGGCGAAAGTTTTTGAGTGTGTTTATATGTTTGTTACTTCTTCACACTCAAACGGCTGGACTAATTTTGATATAATTTTGCATGGAGGTAGCTGACACCCTGGATTAACATACAGGCTACTTTTTATCCCGCCACATACCCCACGGGATCGACACTTGTGCGGTTGAAACCGCGGGGCGCAGTTAGTTTTCAATAAATAATCGGGCTAGATTAACAAACCTTTTTCTTTCCCCGCAGGTGCAAGAGTACTGTTACGAGAACATGAACTTCATGCGCGCGTTCAGCAAGCTGGTGGTGATGCTGTACAAGACCAATGTGCTGTCCGAGGAGGTGATCCTCAAGTGGTACCGCGAGTCCAACTCCAGCAAGGGCAAGATGATGTTCCTCGACCAGATGAAGAAGTTTGTCGAGTGGTTACAGAGCGCCGAGGAAGGTAAACTAATATGACGCTTATTGTTTTAGTATTCAGTTGAAAGAAAGAGATGTATGGAAGAAGACATGAGAAATAAATTAGGAGATGGGCTGGAGGTTATGGAAAGTTTTGAATATGAATCTCGTGTCTATAAGAGTACGGGAAGAGGACACAAAAAAACGAACCATGGACTGTGAATAATTAAAATTTGCTAACGTTTATATTGTTAACACATTCCAGAGTCCGAGAGCGGCGAAGAAGAAGATTAGATTAAGAGCAGCGAGTGAGACTGACAACACAACGCGCCGTCCCACCATTGAAGCATAATCACAGCCCGCGCACCCACGTCCGACACCGACTGCCCGACAGACTGCCCGACCGACCGACACATCCGACGCACGGGGCGGCGCTCCAACCAACAGACGCGGCCGTCGCACCTACCACAACTGTACCATAATAAATATTGTTAACACTAGGGCGACAGTACGGGACAATGTTTTCTACAACTGTATATTATTCATTTCTAAATAACATGTTGTTGAAATACCATATTTTTTATTCAATTTTTTTAGTAAAATTCAAATAAATGGTGGAAACCAAGTTGGTGTTTTATTGTCAGCGAGAGAGCGAATAACTTTTGTGATTTCATTTGTTCCTAAACTGCGTGATGTACGTTTGCCCAGCACGGCCCCTCAGAATTTGCATTTATGGTGTACACCATTGCAATGTACTCGCCTCTAGCAGTATATGTACCGATTTCTTTTTCAATGTACCTCTATACTTTTGAAGAAATATGCAAAAAAAGGTGGCCGTGCCAGCCAAACGCTTTCAGCACGGCCCCCCATGTAACTTGAATAATACATACCGTATTAACAAATGTCTATAACTCAAGAAATGTACTCTATTAATACGTTATATGTGCCGCAACAGTTATTGTGAATTCATAATAACAAATAATATATAGATGTGGATAAGGGGCCGTGCTGGAAAAAATCATTTTAAGAAATATCTAAAAAAGACAAAACATACTTAGCCAAAAACTATTAAAAAATAATTGAAGTTTAGCAAGTAACATATGTACCGCATTGATTTCTCATACAACTTGTTATATTGTGAAAAATAAATCTATTTAAGTTCATTCAGCACGGCCCTCTATAGTTGCCTATATCTTTTTAAATAAGCCGTGTATGTTTACAAAATTCGACTTCCTGAATAATATATAGGAGTACATTCCTTTCAACTAAATTGCAATTCTGCTGTATCAATACTTTAGAAGATAAATTCAATCTAAAATATACATACATTAAAACTGATGGGGTGACCATGATTCTACATGAAAATAGGATAAAAAATACTGCTTAAATTGAGTAAATCTTTATTAAAATAAACAAATCAACAATATGGTAAACTATATAAACGATAACTAGGTACTTATACATAATAGGTCGATAATCGTACAAGTGTCAAGTTAGTGTCGCTAAGACTACATAGCTCAAAGTCTTAAAAATCATACATTACAATAAAATCACAGATTCATTACATTTCACAAATTAGTTCGTTTACATGGAATAACAACCTATGTCTCAATAACACTACAGAGCTTAAAAATCTTAAAAAATCACAGATACGCGTTCAATAAATCATATTGATTGAACCTTACATTACACTAATATTAATTTGCATGAATCGCTTTAATTATTTGGTATAATCACAGGCAATTAATTAAATCCACGTAATCACAGATGTTTTTCAACGACTATAACAATTAGAATATTGTTCGTTTATGTTACTAATATTATGTTACCTATGGAATAATCATAGAAAAACTAGTACATAAATTAACTTATTAAAAGTAATCACAGATGACATTACAACAGTATTGACTTCTTATTAAACAGTTCACAGTTTCATATGCATATTTTTAGCAACTAGTCTTTACCAGATTCTTAAATAGTGTAAAATTAACTTTAAATTATTACAAAATACATGTATTTAAAAACCATGGCTCAAAAACATATTCTGGTTTCACTGTAATTACCAGAGCCGTCACTCATAGGATCATATCCAGCAAACCCTGAGCTCCGCTCCGACGTGAAAGCGGAATATTCTTTCGGCATAAAGTCTCTTTGGGCGCTTTCCGAATTAGCTATGATCGCTCACATCATCTCCATGGACGTAATATTACGTCCATGCATCATCTCACATGCGTTCCGATTTAGATATTACTATTATGACTGCTGAGAGCTGGCAACAATTCGGAACACTCGTGAACGCGCTCACATGACAGTGCTTACACAATGTAAAAAAGATATTATTACAGTATTTCTTTGTATAAACACCACATTTCTTCTTCAGTTCTTTTTCTTTGGTTAGGTGGCGACTGTCAGCCAGAAGCACAATTTTAAAAATGCCACGTTAGTTTAATTTAAATATGATGCACCTCAAAACAAAACACACACTGACACAACCTCATACACACACTGTCATTTTTGACAGTGCTCACGGTGATATTATTCTAGGGCATGGTCGGCATTATCGCAAGATGGCGAATGTCATGACGTCATCTATGACGATTCACGGGACATCGTTATCGTTATCGCGCTCACGCTAATTCGGTTATTTCCCAATTCGGAACACATCGATTATTTCCCAATTCGGAACGCAAAAAGCGCGCGTCTCCGACTAGTAAATAGTTATCTGTGGTATTACAGAACATGTGGATTAAAGTAAAGAAAAAGCACGCGTTCGTAATACACTCCATTATGGACCTAAAAGCGGTGTAATAAGAGCCACTTTACGAGCAAGTGTGTTGAAAATTATATTATAACTTAAAACTTACTTACCCGTTTATTTTAACAATCCATTTTCGTCCTTGAAATAGAATTCACTGCACAAACACACGACCCATTATTCATATTATTTGAGCAGTATTTATATTTACTACTGTCTGTTATGCGCGTAGAGATGTGACTGTCAATAAACACTCAAGCGCAACATGAAGTAACCGCGACACCAGCGCCACATTAAAAATTACGGTAGCGTCAGTGAACTAATAGCGATCGCACACGACAAAATTAACTGATAATATATTATTATACTTAATGATTATTTTTTAAGATGTAATGAATAAACACATAATTATTTAAATAAATTACCCAATAGCGGACAAATTTTAAACTTTGAGAAACATTGAATATTTTGTTTTTTTTAGCATTTCTCATTCTGAATAACATTTATTTAAACATATTATAAGTTGTGTTTTTTCTAGGGGAAGGTTATAAGCACGCTTTATATATTTTTTATTTCTACCACGCGAGCCGAACCGTAAGTTAAAGCTAGTCCACTTAGAAATTCGTTTATTTAATATATTATCCCACTAGATAGGCTTTGAGGAAAAGAAAACGATTAATTACTTGACGCCAAGAATCAGTTATTTTTATTTTTAATGTTTTTGATGGGTACCTATACCTACCCTGTGTCATTCTCACAATTAAGACGAATATAACGACATCTCTCAAGTTGAAATTAATAAAGCCGTTTAGACTACAAAGCGTGCCAAAGAAATGAAGGTTGCTACATATCTACATTCATTCACTCGAAAAACCTTACCGTCCTTCTGGTACAGTCGGGTAAAAAGAATGTTTATTTCAATGTAGTCACATAATTTAATTAATATAAGTACATAAATATAGAACATTTATGTACCTACCTACCAAATATATGAAATCATGGTCACCCCATCAGTTTTAATGTATGTATATTTTAGATTGAATTTATCTTCTAAAGTATTGATACAGCAGAATTGCAATTTAGTTGAAAGGAATGTACTCCTATATATTATTCAGGAAGTCGAATTTTGTAAACATACACGGCTTATTTAAAAAGATATAGGCAACTATAGAGGGCCGTGCTGAATGAACTTAAATAGATTTATTTTTCACAATATAACAAGTTGTATGAGAAATCAATGCGGTACATATGTTACTTGCTAAACTTCAATTATTTTTTAATAGTTTTTGGCTAAGTATGTTTTGTCTTTTTTAGATATTTCTTAAAATGATTTTTTCCAGCACGGCCCCTTATCCACATCTATATATTATTTGTTATTATGAATTCACAATAACTGTTGCGGCACATATAACGTATTAATAGAGTACATTTCTTGAGTTATAGACATTTGTTAATACGGTATGTATTATTCAAGTTACATGGGGGGCCGTGCTGAAAGCGTTTGGCTGGCACGGCCACCTTTTTTTGCATATTTCTTCAAAAGTATAGAGGTACATTGAAAAAGAAATCGGTACATATACTGCTAGAGGCGAGTACATTGCAATGGTGTACACCATAAATGCAAATTCTGAGGGGCCGTGCTGGGCAAACGTACATACTGCGTGTGACAGATATGAATTATTATTATTTTGATTCAGTCTTTGATGAACACACACACACAGAGTGCACCTAGCGAATATCGGTTTTCTCCCATATTTTGTCGCCAATTAGTCTGAATCAGTCGCCAAATATCAGCATTTGTCGATCACTGGTTCAAAAGATTATCAAAAGAGGGTTTATAGGTGTAGGTTGAACTAGCTAGATCGAAGAGTTCACGAAAAAACTTAGACTAGCTCTTGGACTATACCTTACTAATTGAACTCATTATATCTCCTAAACTAAGACACGATTAAAATCTGTGACGGCAAAAAAATATGGGAGAAAACGGATCTTCGCTAGTTGCCCTAGTTTTTGAGATATAAATGTGTGGCCCTGCTGGGGAGACTCCAGATTGACCACCTATAAAACCCTTATATCTTTTGAACCAGTGACCGATAAATTCTGATATTTGGCGACAAATTTCAACTAATTAGCGACAAATTTTTTGTGTTATCAAAATTAAAATCTTTGATGGTGGCTCTGCCAGAGTCAGTGACACTAGATAACGCTAACGCCTGATAAGGCTAACTATCACCAATCTAAAATAAGTGCTACACATTTTGAGTAAAGAAGCTTTAAAATAAGTACATTACTATGAAAAAGTGTAGATTACCTGGTCGCATCAAACAGGGTGCTGGGACATCGACGCGCAAACAAACCATGAATTCAGCACAATGTTCTAAACCGGTTCGGGCGTTCAGAATCATGTACTGAACCCATGGGGCCATGGTAACAGTTTGCGCGTCCCTGCCATCCTGTAGATTAGCATAAGGGAAATCGCATCAAAGATCAGGGTCAAATTAAATAGACTAGCGAAACTCCGCAGATACTTCATAGGTATCGTTACTTATACAAGGCACAAATGATCAGATGATTTTTTTTTTTGTTTTAATTACCTCTGGTAATGTAGTTACTTGAAGTAAGAGTTGAGGAAAACAGTTTTTGTTTTGTTTTATGGGGTTTACACAATTATATTGATATTTCAAGTGACTAACATTACAAATGGTCGTGAACCCCGAAAAATAAATCAACTCATTTGTTTGACCCACCAAGTATGCTGAGTTTCACTAATTTTATTTGATCCTGTAGAAATAAAACGGAATTGCAAAGTAAAAAGTCCATCAAGAGTGTTCTAGCAATCGGAGAATTTTGTAATGTAGCAATAATCAAATACATGACCAAAAACAAGTCTGCACAGATGCGTGGCTGTTATATAATAAGGGTAAACTCTGCTTTGTCCTTTGGGGCCAATAGCGTAACGATATATTAAGAATGCCACGCTATCAACTGACAACTCTACAAAAGAACAACCGATCCAGTATTAAAAATAAAATGTACACGTGTTTATGAAATAAAACAGCTTCCTATTGAGAAATACCCTTTTTCATTTATTAGCAGCTACCTACAGTTATTTTTTTGCGTACAACTACAGTTCTTTGTGACCATTCCCGCATTTACAAATAGCACAATTAAAGACCTTGAAAGACCCCAATTCCGTTACTTATTCGAGATTTGAATAATTATTATTCCAGCTTCTTAATGCATGTTTTACGAAACCAACCAGTACCTACAGGACCTTTGTTTGGTATAATAAAAAAGAATTTACTTCGTAGTAACTGCCCAGTCGAAAATATCTCGAAATACCTGTATTCCACGAGGGTTGGCAGCAGTGGTGTGTTTACAATACACCCATATTTCGCCAGATATGTTTTAAGTCCTATCTAATAGGGAGTGAGAGAAATTAGTAAATGTTTGTTGAAATAAAAATTAAATTTCCTGCAACTAATATTAAAATAAAAATATTGCCCTAGCTAGACCGACTTTGGGCTAAGGACGGAGGTCGGATACAGGCTACTACCTACTTATAAATTCCCGTTGGATATATCTAATAACACTTATCTGGGAATCGAGTGTTATTTGGTGTTATTCAGAGAGATAGAGTGCTAATAACAAAGATTTCCTGGCGCCTGAATGACACACCACACACAAATGGTAAACATCATAAACATTTTGTGAAATTGCATTGACAAAACAAAATGGCGGCTTTAGTTCCGATTTTGGCCACGACTTTCACAACCCTATGCGATTTCTTATTCTTAAAATAATATTTTATTTGTTTAACTTTATTTACCACCTCATTAGTTTCTGTCGCACAGTTTTCCCCATAATTTTCGTTTAGTTTTCGTATACGTACCTAATTATGGTCTATAATTCCCTACTATTTTGTTTAGGTACTAGACGAATTCAATAAAATATCGAAAGTACAGAGCATGGATTCAGGAACAAGTTAGTTTGCCTATATATTTCTAACAGGCGAGAGGATAAAAAAGTACAGTTAGGTACACTAACTGCTATTTTAAACTTAACAATAAAATGAAGTTGTCGCCAATTACCTACTGTTAGATAATGAAAACGGACATTACCATTGAGCTAAATAACTAGAGAAGCAAACCTCATTAAAATGTGTCAAAAAAATGTAACCACTATTTAAACGCGACGACGTAGCTTTGAAACCACTACTATTTAAAAGTAAACATATATCTGTCTCACTTACACAAGTCGCAAGAATATACCGTCGCTTAGATTAGACAAAGACCGCAATATAAACATGCAATGGCGGGAGGGTGTTGCCTAGCCGTGCGAAATTTTACCCAACTTTTTAAGCCATAAAAAACGCAAAAAAAAACATTACACGTTATGAACGTTATTTTTGAATTATGTATTTAAATATTTAAAAACAATTATTTTTATGTTACAATGTTATTTTTTTGTTACACATTGTCACACATTTAGTTTTATAAAATATTTTAAATCGCATACTCTATAAGTTAAAAACTCCCACATAATGTGGGAAACTAAAACTAAGTTTTTAGTGGCAACATTGAACCTAATTTACAAAATTCTACATTTTATTTATTTTTATTGCGTTTTTACGTTGATATAAACACAGAAACAATAAACTTACGCGTGGAAAGTAATTCCGGTTAATTTATTGTGTTTTTGTGACCTCGAATCGCACTCTTTTACTACGCATTTTCCCATTTTGGCGGTAATTTTCACTCGGCTAACTTCGGTTGGCGTCATACAGAGCACTGAACTGACATTAGCTACGATTGAGACTGTGGTCTTCATCCCAGTGGCAACGCCTTGGAGCGGTAATTGCTAATCTAGTGTATGTATATCAATGGACATTACTATCAAATTGATTAAGTACGTAGGTAACTAAAAAAATGAGAAATAAAAATACCTATAAGAAAAAAATAGTAAAAAGAGTAGATTGACTCTAATAATAATTACTTTCACTAATGTTCGTGTAAAAGTAATATGATGTAATATGTTACTATATCATGTATTTTACATTAGGAGGAGTGAAGATCAATTGTTTGTTTCCAACAACGTACGTTTCCTTCGTTGTATGTACGTTTCCCTTTGTCACACACTAATATAGGACTATTGATGTGTGTGCTCAAAATAAATAATAATGATTAATTATGGTCTTCGCCTCCATTTTGATAAACAACGGTGTTTAGGTCGGCCCACGTATGTATTTGAATTTAGTCAGCAGAATCCTGTACTAGGTTCACTTCCATACTTCCATTGCCTTCCCAGTACGGAGAACAATGCTCAAGGAATGAGGGAGGCCGGAGGCCACTACGCCTCCCTCATTCATACAAAAGAGGTTCAATTCAGAGGGGAATCAAACAGGTTAGTGATGTAAGACTATGAGCACACACGCAGCAAAACCCATTAAATATTTACTTTACCTACAGGCAAACGCACTTCTTAATTTGCACCCAATGTACAAATATTTAAAATATAGTGTTCTGGAACTGAAATGCATACATTCCTCTGGTCGACCCTTCGGGTATAAACCGTGATTCTTTGGATAAGTAATGTAATAGGTACGTGGATAGGTACCTTTATTTGTACTTTCGATAGGAAAAGCTTTTAACTCACCGATTATTAAAAAAAAATTGGTCCAGGAGATAATACGGTCATAGGTACTTAATAAAGGAATGTCAACTGCCTCCCCTTCATGATTTGAAAAAGCTTGTTCATGTTTACATTCAGAAATTCAATCAATTACCTACACGCCAAAGCCAAAACGCCAAATCGTTCGGTCAATTTTCAAATTGATTGCATAATGTCACTTCGGTCGTTTTTGATTACCATGGACAAATAATGCAAGGGGAGGCAACCTTCCGGAGCATTCATCGAGGACTTGTTTAACGGCCATAACATTGTCCCAGCGTTCGTTTTGTTTAGGCCCCTCTTGGTCCAAGGACAGCGCGGTCCGACTCTCCAAGGTCACGTCAGGTGATGCCAAAAGGTCTACACGTGTTTAGTGCTAACGGTTTTATTATTATTAGGCATTGAGTTTAAATAGAGCGTAATGAGATGTTACAGTTGGCGGCCCCTTTGTTGTTAATTTAAATCTCAAAGTACAAGGACAGGGTTTTCATATAGGAATACCAAATACAGTATCATGTAGGTACTGTGTAGTTACAGTCCTTACGGGTTACGTGAATATAGCCATCGATAAGAAGATACCTACCTATACTGATTGATTTGATAGTCAGTTCCTCGTTACCCAGTTACCCACCATTCGGAGGGAGGGTATCCCGTATCGGGCATATTATGACATTCGAAATAAAGCAGTTAACCCATTTGACTTTCGAAAGAAGAAGACAAAGCGTTGTGTAACTATACAGATCCTATACGTTTATTATTAGTAAGGGGGGTAGATCTAGGCAGAATCTTTTTCACTGGGTCAAGTTCCTTAGTAGGTACTTAGGTACCTAAGTAATTAAAGAGTTGCGAGGTAGTGTACTAAACGTAAACCAAGACGGCTCCGTGGTTATATCCACTTAGTGCAGCGAAAAAAAGAAAAACACGGACTGTCTTCGCCTTCGCCATAACATTATGTTCTAATGTTATCCTTTTATGATTCTGCTAAAATGGCCTTTTTAGGCCCCTGGCCTAAAAAGATGGGCCATCAATTCGCTAGGTTGAAAACTGCAAGGTTCGAGACACGAGGTGACGACATCATGATGGCTATCTGCATTTAGATAGGTAGGTATGGTAATGTCATCAAACTTAACTGTAAACAGTAGGTAAGTAATACATTTCCTTATTTAACAATTACACAAATAAGTGTTTTCCCACGCAAATAACAACTTACAATAGTCGATGAAAGGAAACTGATTTCAATTCGTGATAGGTCAAATAAATTGCTGTTAATTGCTGAAGTTTTATATTTAACTGCAAAACCCTAAGTTCAGTTCAGTAAACAATGGCTTTTGATAATCAATGTTTAATGTTATTTGGAACAAGATTTCTATCAAAATAAGTACCTACCTACCTACAGCTCAGCTGTACTGTGTTCAAACTGCGGGGTATAGTTACGTAACACACTATCAGTAGAAATGGGTTTCATTTTGACAGTTCGACAACATTCACTGCGTTATTTACGTTGTTAATTGTTGAGCAGAATTTTTTCTCATGAAGCAATGGATTAGCAAATTCCTTCATAATTATTCAGCGGGGTATAACGTAACACGCTATCAGTAGCAATGGGTTCATTTTGACAGTTCAACAACAATCATTTGCGGTTTTTACGTTGTTGAGCAGACAAATTTTTCGAACATAAGAAGCAAGTAGTGAGACTGAATATTAGCGAGTTCTATGCAAATTGCTGACCCATTGCGTAAAAGACGAATCCAAATCCAGTACCTACTTTGAAATTGCTCGTAGTAGAAATTACGTCTAATTAAAGTAGGTACAGCGGTGCTATTCTAAAAGATCACCATGTGAAGTGAGTTTAAAATGAGCTGTCATTGCACCTTGACACTATGGACAGCTCACTTTAAAAGCTCATTGCACTTCACTTATGTTTTCACGGTGAGATTTTTACAGAATAGCATACTAGGACTCAGTATTGGAACAAAATACTCAAGAGAAAGATAGCCAATTATGCGATCACTCAACCCCCAAATTGCGTAACACACCATCAATCAAAATAAGCTTAGTGTACTATTTTATAATAAAAGTATGTTTAGGGTATTTATTTATCTATGGGCCTGCATCGCCTGAAACAAATCCATACTAATACCACAGTATAAAAAACCATATGATGTATAGACAGTGCTAGTATTGTGTGTGTTACTTTCTAATTTTATAATAGTATTATTATAAAATTAGAAAGTAACTTTGTCTGTCTGTCTGTCTGTATGTTACCTTTTCACGCCTAAACCACTGAACGGATTTCGATAAAATTTGGCAGAGACATTATAGATTGCATCCCGGGGACATAGGATAGTTTTTATCGAAATACCTCACAGGCCAAGCCGCGGGCGGAAGTTAGTAAATAAATAAATTGACCAGTGTATTACGGAACTATGAAAGGCAACGGTATCATAAAATCGTATACAAAAGGTAACTTGAACAAGACAAACAAAATCTCACCAACACTAAAAATCTTATATTATAAAAATCATCACATATACCTCACTTAAATATAATACTTGTTTATAATACTGTGAATTTAAACTGGTCTTGGGTTCCGCAGCTGTAGCATAGGAAGCGACGTAGAAAAGCCGACAGATCACATCAATGGGTCGCACACCTGCGCAGGAGTCTTTGGTCCCGCAGACGGTACCTACATAAGTACTTGATGTAAGGGCTGTCACGATTTATTGCGAATTAATCTTGGAGTTTTCGGGTGAGTACCTAAAAAGCGGAAGAAATCATCATTTAGGGGCATTCAAAATTATGTTTAAAACAGATGTGCATTTTATTTTTTTTGAGTAAGATATGAAGTTTTTATAATCTGATAGAAGCTCAACATTCCAAGTTAAGAGATAAAATTAGACAGCCAACTGGATAGATAGAACCCAATAAATTGGCAAAGTGCAGTAACTGGTGTCATTGCACACTTTTTGCAAATAAAGGGTACTAAACAAAGCCAGTTATCTCAGTTAATTTCGCTACGATCGCCAACAAACACCCATCGTTGAAGACACCTAAAAAATATTCAAATTACAAAATTCAAGAAAAATCTCGAACAAAACCATAAAAAGCTGGCTAAGCTTGCAACCCTCGGCCACACAAAGGTTCACTTATCCCAACATGAATGCGACAATCACTGATAAATAATAAAAGCTCCTGCGATACCCTCGCACGCAAAAAATGCTAACAAGATCCCTCTTTTAGAATCAACCGAGCTTACTCGGATTGCAGATGTCTTATTATTTTCTCTTATACCCAAGAATCTTCGAAGTTTCCTGTATTACATCATTACCATAAGTTTTAATATCAAAATTACCCTTTTTATACAATAATGGACAGTATTGTATAACCATTTTGGTCAGTTATTTGTGGCAGTATTCTACCAAGATTTTCAAGGTAAACTACAAGGGGCGGAACTGGAAGTCTTTAGAGTGCAAAAAGCTGTTGTAGCGTTATAGTCAAGGGGTTGCAAGAGTGGTTTTCAAGGTTGAAAATTTCGAGCTCAAAACTGTAGACAACGTGCTCAGTAGGTAGTAGCCCAGGTGCAAGGGGTGGAATGAGAGATTTTCCTTTTTTTTTTAACTCTTCCCTAGTTGTTGGATAGATGGCGCTGACCTTGGTAAGTTACTGCAAGGATCGGAACTTCACAAATTTTTTTGATTATTTCACTTAGATGTGATTTTGAGATCGTAAAACGAAAGTGTCAGTCAACGAGCTTGAACGAGCGTATGTGACGTGACGCAATGTTTTTTTTCCAAGCGTTTTGGCTTTGGCACTTAGTAACGTAGTCAGTACAACGCCATCTACAGAGTCCTTGGAAACTATTTTTTTTTAATACTCTAAAAGAAAACATCTCATTGTGAAAAGATGTTTGGTGGGGATTCGTTGTATTCCATGACTCGATGGTATCTAGTTAGACGAGGAGATGGCCGATGGAGTAAGGCTGTGACCGAATGGTGGCCAAGGTTAGGCCAAAGAAATCAGAGCCGTCCAAATAAGCGCGTTGCGTTGATGATATCGTCAAAGTCGTGAAAACACCTGGATGAGGGACGCACGGGGCCGGGAGGTATGGCAGAAAAACTGGCCAAGTGCGAGTCGCACACGAAGGGTTCCGTACCACAAGCCGTTCCGTACCTTAAATATTTATGTTATTTTAATTTTATTATTTATAATTAAAGTAAAAATACAACACTCCATCGTCGACTTTGTCTCTGTCAACTCTGACCTAGACTAGAGTCAAGAGCAAACCCATTTCAAATACTTAATAAAAAAAAAAATGAGTATTTTATGAATATTTCAAGTGCCTACCTGTTGCCATTATTGATATCGAGCAAAAAAGGGCAAAAAAATCGCGTTTGTTGTATGGGAGCTTAGGTATATGGACGCAAAATTTGTCAGCTCAACAACGTAAATAACGCAAATGAATGTTGTTGAATTGTCAAAATAAACCTATTGCTACTGTTAGTGTGTTAAGCAATTACCCCCCTGGTCTTCTGATACGCTATATGTAGGATATTATATTGCTGCTTATAAGGTTCAACGGGATCCTATTACTAAGACTCCACTGTCCGCCCGCAGTGCCGGATTAAATTAATTAGATTAAATTAAGCAATTCAGGGGGCACCATAAGGCAGAAACAGCACCGAAATAGTATTTGCTAGCACATGAATGGCAAGGCGGTTTATCAGTAGAATATTACAAGACCCAAAAGTCACTCTAAAGATGTGTGCCGCCAATCTTTACAAATCGCTCGTCAGTTTTTTGGAAAAATACGAGGCGATTCGACTAGTGGATAGGGGGGCCTACAAGCGTGGATAAGCAAGTAGTCTTAATCCGGCACTGACTGTCCGTCTGTCTGTCTGTCTGTCACCAGGCTGTACTCATGAACTTTTCACACATGATGTATTTCTGTTGCCGCGATGACAAAAAATAATTAAAATAAAATAAAGTTTTAATTTAAAGGGTTATAGGTATGCCTTGTGGTACGGAACCCTTCGTGTGCGAGTCCAACTCGCATGCATTTGGCCGGTTTTTTTATGAAATGACTTCAAGAGTCTTTCTGTGGCTTCGTAGTCGTGAGATGACATGTCCAGCACTAACTTCATCATCTTTGAACAGCAGGTTGTCACTTCTTAAACCAATACCATCATCCACCTACCTACCTAACTTACGTATCTATATACCTACAAATAATAAAGCTGAAGAGTTTGTTTGTTTGAACGCGCTAATCTCTAAAACTACCAGTCGGATTTAAAATAATCTATTTGCATGTGATAGCCCAATTCTTGAGGAAGGCTTTTTGCTTCTTAACATCACGCTAGGACCTCTAGGAGCCGATCAAAGAGAACAAAAGGTCAGAAATAACGCTAAGTGAAAACGAAGTAATACCACGGGCAGGCGATGCGACGGTGTGGGTCCGGGGATACAAGAAATTTCAGGCGGACGAAGTCGCGGCCAGAAGCTAATTTTCTATAATTTGAAATACGAGATTACCTACCCAGTGCTGGATTAAGACTACTTGATGCCCTAAGCAATCCACGCCCGTAGACCCTCCTATCCACTAGTCGCCTCGTATTTTTCCAAAACATCGACGAGCGATTTGTAAAGATTGGCGCACATTTCTACAGTGCCTTTTGGGTCTTGTAATATCTTGCTGCTAAACAGCCTTGCCATTAATGTGCTAGCAAATACTGTTTCGGTGCTGTTTCTGCCTTATGGTGCCCCCCGAGAGACGTGATGCCCTAAGCAATTGCTTAATTTGCTTATGGGCTAAACCGGCACTGTAGGTACCTACCTAATAATGTGTGCAGTATCACCAATACATTCTTCACAGATCTAAGACACGTTTCTTTTACAACCACTGACATAAAAAAAATCTTCCGTTCCGGAACTTGTTTTTCTTGTCATCATCTGTGACGTCACAATGCGCCCACGCATCTTTTAATAACTGATATTGTAACCAGGGTAACCGACCTGGCGGAAATGTTTTTGTCAAAAAAAGGTATAAATAAAGTGGCGTGACTGAGTTCTGACCAATAGGCCATTGCTTTTAGTGTAACTTAATAAATTATGTAGGCGCGATTTTGTGGATTAATCTTCGATTGATTAATCTTATTGATCGAAGAGATTAATGGAAGATTTTTTTTGTGAACTATGGATTTTAGTTAGTCTTTAGAGCGATAGAAAGCAGTGGTTGCCCAGTGGTAACGGCTGCGACTTACGAGTTGTAGGTCGTAGGTTCGAACTCAGACAGGCGCTTTACTTTGTGTAAATAATTTCATCACCACTGTTTCCAAAACGGTGAAGGAAAACATCGTGAGGGAACCAGCATGTCCTAGAACCGAAAATTCGAAGACATGTGTGACATAATATCAACCTGCACTGGGCCCGCGTGGTGGATTACGGCCCACTCCCTCTTACATAGAGGAGGCCTGTGCTGTGTCCCAGCAGTGGGAACATTATAGGCTGTATGTTTTCAGTTGTGGGCTTTTGAGTTTGTGGTCACAGATTCAATCACCACGAGATCGCATTGTTAAGTAGGTAGGTGCAGCTAGTCTTCGAAGATTCAAACAGCCTTTTTTACAAATTTCCCAAAAATGAATTCAAGAAGAGACCAAGGGGTACCTAGTCAATTAATTTACGAATTCAATTTTAACTAACGCAAAAAACACGGAATAAAATGCTCGAAAAAATACCAATATTCCGTATTCAAATTTTTACAAACATAGGTAGACCGCGTTGTTCCAAACTCGAATTTCGAAACATTCAAAATTTCGAACTTTCTCCATTTCTTTTTTTCTTTCGCCATTGTCTGACCACGTTTTGATGTAAAGTTAACGTAAATCATAAAATTCCTTAGAAATAAGGACGTGCAAGACCCAAGACGGATTGTTAATAATTTTTACCTAAGCAAGTACAATAAGTACCTACCCGATACTCTACTCAGTACCTGCGCTTTCTGGGAACTCTTTGACAAAAAAAAATGGCCTTTGTGTAATGTTTCCGGGGACCGGGACCACGGGACCATCAGACAATTTGACAATACAGTTCGAAATTCGAAAGAGAGAATTTGTTAAGTATACGAGTTTGAAACTTGCCGAATGTTTTTGGAGTTGGGTTTTTTATACATTACATGGTTTCGCTTCCTTTAGAATGTTCTCGTTATTATTTCGTGTTTAGCTAAGAACTGGCAGCTGACAAACTAATGGCCGCCATAGACGTTCAAGTAATTTGATCAAACAGGCTAGTTCAAACAGTTTGGTCAAATTGGCATGACCTGAAAAGCGACCGCACACCATCAGGCAGACTTGAAGCGGTGTCAGTTCAGTATCGAAGCGGGCGAAGAGTGGTAGTGCTTCTTTAAAATGTCTACAGATGATGCTTTAGCAATTGTTGGTTTAGTGTTTGCTTTGAAGGCCCACAAAAGGACAAACAAACGTTCTGTATGGTGTAAAAAGTGGCTCATGAAAAGAGACGAATATTCGCATATAAACTTGTTAAATGAATTAAAATTTGCTCCTAAAGACTGGCATAATTATTTGCGAATGAATGAGGAAACATATGTTATGTTTCCTCATTCATTCGCAAATAATTATATTTGTATTTTATGAATTCTTCTAGTACATCGCGGTTCGACATTTGCAATACAACACGTCCGCAAGGGGACACTTCCGTAGCAACAACTGAGCGCTCGCGCTCGCAACACACACACTCAAAATTTTAATCAAACAGTTTGAACAAACTGTTTGGTCAAATAAAAATACGAAAATTCATATTTCTTCCTTCCATTTGATTTCTCATTAAATTTGATAAAATTTTACCACAGACAGTCATGCCAATTTGACCAAACTGTTTGAACTAGATTCAAATTGAGAGTAAATATTTTTTCCGTCGATAAAATTAAGTTTAGTTTCCCTCATTTCGATATGTGCACATTATGAAGACTCACACTGTATAATATTCAAAATCAAAATATTTTATTTCACATAAACCGGATCTGCCATGGGCACTTATGAAATGTCAGAAGCTAGGTGCACGGTTCCAATTAATTTGTCGTTTCCTATGGAGAAGAGCCGGCAAGAAACTCCGAGGACCTTACTCTTTTAAAATTATCTGGCTTTTACAATGTTTTCAAATTACAGTAGGTTCTGAATCATGTACTGAATTCATGGTTACAACTTACAGTTTGCGCGTTGTGGTCCCTCCCTGCTCCCTGTCATCCTGTTTAACTAAATTACGAGAAATTATGTTAAAGAAGTAACCTAGCTAGGTACCTGAGTGAAAAAAAAAACATCGTAAATCGGAGGGATAGCCAAATGAGTAGTTACCTACGGAGCCCGAAGTCAGGAGGGTCAACTCGAAGCGGTTAACCACTGTATCGGCCGAATGTTCGGTCATTTTCTACTACCATTAATTTCCTATATTGACTATTGGTCCCGACCAAACTGCCAATCCGAACCTTTTTAGAACAAAAATATCCGAATCAGAAAATGACCGAACATTCGGCCGATACAGTGGTTAACCGCTTCGGAGTAGACCCAGCTTGCATGCCCAAAGCCGAACACACCGGTGTACATCTCACGCCTACACTAAACTACCAAGGCGGAAGACACACTCCGAGGGTGCAGTTACTGGAGTCGCACCGCAACGTCAACTTCAAGGCGTTCGTGGTCCGCGTACCGAATTGTTATCTGCCCGTCGTCATGGAAGAAGACTTCTGGCCACAGGACGTGGTGTTCCGCCGAAAATGAAACCCATTGCTACTGTTACGCAATTACCCCGCTTTAAGTTGGTACCACTTGGAAAAACGCATAATACGTCAACGCCAACACTTTCTTTGAGTAATTAATTATGTAACGACTACGAGAGAGATCAAGATGAGAACCAAAAAATTATGCAAAATTGTTTTTAAATGTATCTATAAACACGTGGAAGGCAGATCTATATTGTTCATTCATTCAATATTTATGTATTTATAGGTGCCTACATGCATATTCATTCACAGTTTGAAATTGAAAAAAAGGGTAATTGAATAGATAAAAAAAACTAAATTAATATTCATATCGAAAGTTTTGACAGATCTTTATTGCAAAAATAAAGATAAGAATGTTAAAATGGATTTTTTTAAATTAAAATATTTAGATTTAGGTAGATTTGCTCGTTTCTCACATAAATCTATATATTGGTTAGAACTGAAATAAAATTAAGATAGTTAGATGACATTTAGCTAGATTTATTATTGGAGATCCGTAAAATGGAACAGATATTTTGGTAAAAGTCATTTTATGTCTTGTACTGATGTAGGTACACAAGACATAAAATGACTTTTGTTTTTTTTTCTTAATTTGAATTTGTTGTGACAGATCTGCTAAACTTTTTTTAATATTGCGTTTGCTAATGTCAAACGTGATGATTAAAGGGACCCAGGACCTCTGCAACAATGGAAATTAATGAGATGAAAATTATGAAAAGATTAATATTAATACCTATAAGTACTATAAGTTTATGTTACCAAAAGGGATGAATGAAAGGCAATTGCATACAGCAGAGATGAGAATGCTAAGAGGGATATGTGGTGTTGTAGCGGTATCTACAACGCCACATGGGAACAACGCGTCATACTGACGTCACACAAATCCTGCATCGCGCAAGCAAGAGTTTACCGCGCAATTAGCATAGATACAACGGCCCGACATGAATCATTGGGCAGTTGCCCGCCAGACATAACACCCGTCTGGTCGGAGGATCCTCCCTTTTCTATAGAGTATGAGTGAACTTTACACCCTGTTCCTCATACCTCTATACTGGTGACCCCGAGAATGAACGTCAGCGCAGCCTTCGTGCACCTACTCCAGCGTGACGTCATCATCATCACTCCCGCAAGCTTTAGAGCGGCGAGTCACCCAGCCAGCCAGCTTCCACGGCTTCAACGGGTATCCTGACCACCAGCATGCAACGACCGCGCATTCCTGGTCATCACCCTCAGCCTCATCAGCAACCTCGGCACAGCACACTGCACTTTCGGCCGGCCCACAAGCAGAGCCCTTGAAATACGCTCTCCTGGTCGACGCCAGCAGTCAGCCTCAACCCGGCGCTGTACCACATCCGACGCACTGGAGCATATAACGCAGCGCCACCCCGACACCCCGACTCACTGGGGACATCTCCGCAGACAGTTCCGACTCACCGTGAACTATGCGGCAACCGGTTCCGACTCACTGGAACCTCAGCTGGCCTGGCAAGCATCGCAAGATACAAGACTCAGCCCACTATCGACCTCCGGTCTCCGGGGGGGAGTGATGTAGCGGTATCTACAACGCCACATGGGAACAACGCGTCATACTGACGTCACACAAATCCTGCATCGCGCAAGCAAGAGTTTACCGCGCAATTAGCATAGATACAACGGCCCGACATGAATCATTGGGCAGTTGCCCGCCAGACATAACACCCGTCTGGTCGGAGGATCCTCCCTTTTCTATAGAGTATGAGTGAACTTTACACCCTGTTCCTCATACCTCTATACTGTTACACGAATGGGAAGAATAAGAAATGAGTACATACGAGGAAGTTTGAAAGTGGCACCGGTAACTGAAAAGTTGTGTGGAAATCGGTTGTCATGGTATGGGCATGTGTTACGAAGAAATGAGGAAAATGTCGTGAGGAGAGTTTTGAGTATGGATGTCGATGGATATAAGAGTATGGGAAGACCAAAGAAACGATGGATGGAATGTGTGAATGATGATATGGTTAGAAAGGGGGTGACTACCGAAATCCTCAGCCGTGCCGATGCCGATAGTGGGACTGATATTTTAAGTAACTATAAGTACAGTCGTTATCCCTAAAAATAACAACGAAAATTTTTTTTCTGTATTTCGATTTCGATACCCACCACGTCTGTGGAGTTTCTCTGACTAATTTAATATGACCCTGTGTAGTGGCCCACTATAGGGCTAATTTAATATGACCCTGTGTAGTGGCCCACTATAGGGCTAATTTAATATGACCCTGTGTAGTGGCCCACTATAGGGCTAATTTAATATGACCCTGTGTAGTGGCCCACTATAGGGCTAATTTAATATGACCCTGTGTAGTGGCCCACTATAGGGCTAATTTAATATGACCCTGTGTAGTGGTACACTATAGGACAGGCCATGGACCACTATACCAACTTGCCACTACTCTATAGTCGGACTTTTAATTAGCTGCAGTAAAATGACAGCTTACGTGTTACCTATATGACTGAAATTGGCGTCTTTTTGTTTTTTCGCGACCATCAACCAAATCTTGTTTTTCTAGTACAGAATAGTGTAACAAACGAAACTTATTTGACATACTCAATCCGAAAGAAGTGTCATTTTACTGCAGCTAATTAGAAGTCGGACTATACTATTATTAATAGTCGGCTATTAAGATCGTTATAGGTACATTAGGTACTATGTGAAAGCTTTTTATAATACCTACTTATTAAATCTTAAAAAAAAAACATTTAATTAAGTACGTAATATGGTAATAACGATTAAAAATTAGTGTTATTTTATGCGAGAATAGTTACCTAATGTTTTTTAATTCCGTTTAGAAAAAAATCCTAAATTGTTTACCTATGTACATATTTAAATAGTGACTTATGTCTTTTAACAGTTTTATTGCTTTGTATAAGTATTTAAATTAGTGACATAAGACCACAGACTACTTAGAGATACTACGTATCATAGGACGTAGCTCCGCCCGGACACTGACGTGTGTGACAGAGTTCATATAAACTTACCTTTTAGATAAACCGTTTTTAAACTCGAACGCTAGGCAGATGATGTCATATTTATTCTTCAGGTGACCAGAGGGCTGGCCTATTTTTAGCCCAAAGAATAATAAGCATTGCCATCCAACGTGGTAATGCTGCCAGCCTTTTGGGCACTTATGCCATTGACAGCGATGCGGACGAATTTTTTGATGCCCAATGAGCTCGTCTTTTTCTTTCCTTTTTTTTATATACTTACTTGTATAAACTATATAATATGTATATTTTAGTGTTAAATTGTATGTAAGTAGGTACTTAAATAAATAAATAAAATTCTTCAGGTTAAAGTTATCTGACTATTGAAAAATCAGTAGGTACCTACCTACTTAGTAATAAACAATGATATAAAAAGTGTTTTAAACCAAACAAAAAAAATATAAATAGAGGAAAGCGGCCCTTCACTTTATGCCCCAAGGTGTACAAATTCCGATACACAAGCAATAGTAAGTTAAAATAATAAGATAAGGCGAGCGGTGACGCGGTGCGCGCTTGTTTACACTGGGCGTTTGTCTATGTTTACAGCTACGTCTGAATAACACTTTAATTGGAGTGCCGCGCTGTGCAGATTGTCGCAGAAGGTTCAGTAGTTAAACTCGTTTAGTTATTAACACCCAGCTTCTGAAAGTCTAGTCAAAATGTTAAAAACTCATAATCAAACTCATGCCAAGATTGGCTTTTGTTATTTGAGATAGCCAAAGTCAATCACAGCAGTTAGAAAACATGAGTTTGGCAATTTGTCTGCAACATTTTATATTGATTGGTGTTTCAAAGACCGTAGCACCAGAGCCTTTCAGACTACTCAGTTAGAGAAACCGTGTTTGTTTTCCTGTATTTTTAATCCGGGGCCTTCAACATCTGCAACTGAAAACTGAAGACCAATCTGTGCTAATAGTTTTGAACTACACTTAAATTTATCCAGAAATACCAGCCGGTCGATTCTGTAAAAATCTCACCGTGAAAACTTAGGTGATGTGAGTTGGTTTTTGCTAGGAATTGACACTATTGACAGCTCACTTCACCTAAGTTTTCACGGTGAGATGGTTACAGAATCGCACTGCTGCACCTTAATTGCGTAACACACTATCAATCTAAATCGTGATTCATTTTGATGCACATTGCTAATCCATTGCTTCATATAGGTATTCGAAAAATGTGTCTGCCCAACAACGTAAATAACGCAATGAATGTTGTTGAACTGTCAAAATGACAGTAACTGATAGTGTGTTACGGAATAACCCCGCATTGCGAAAACCTTTTTGCTCCGAAAACAATGTGCATACACCCGAGCGGCACGCGTCAACGTCAGAGGCAACTGCAACTATCGACACGCGTCGACGAGTATCGACGGCTACCGTCGAAGGTAAATTGTGGTCTTTGAGAAGACCATTTCCTTGAAAAAATTCTTGCGCGAAAGATATAAAAATATAATAAGTAGCTAGCCCACACTCACGGACGAATAGACAAGTTTGCGTGAAAAGCACTTCAGCCGGTCGATTCTGTAAAAATCTCACCGTGAAAACTTAGGTGAAGTGAGTTTGTTTTTGCTAGGAATTGACAATATTGACAGTTCACTCCACGCTCACTTCACCTAAGTTTTCACGGTGAGATTTTTACAGAATAGCACCGCTGTTCTTACGGACTACACAGACTCGACCTATTGCATCATACCTGCTCACAGCCGCTGTCGGCTGTCATCAAACTTCGTGATATTTGACCTCACGAAGTCACGAGTACACAGAATCCATTCAACACCGGAGTCCAACTGAAATGGAACAAAGTGACTTATTACTAATTAGGTTTAACTAATCGGTAATCAGCAGTTTGAGGGTTAAGAGGTACTTGTTACGTGAGAAAGTTCGATTTTAAAATTAAATACAGTTACTTATATAAGTATGGAAAAAAGGTCAAAAGGTAATTTTCATCACTTCAAGTTACATGATATAAGTAGGTAAGTCCTACCTAGCATAATCAGCCTATAATGTTCCCACTGCTGGGACACAGGCCTCCTTTTTTTTTGGTGTGGGACTGTACCAAATAGCTTCTCGCTCCGGACGGAGCGGGAGAAGTTATTTGCTGAGATGTGAGACTTTTAAAACCCACCTGTGTTCCTTCAGTTGAACTCTTTCGAACAACCCGCGACCCTGGCAGGGACACAGGCCTCCTCACGGTGAGTGGGAGTGGGCCGTAATCCACCCAGTGCGGGTTAGTAGATGTCACATGTCTTCGATTTTTTTGGTTCTAGGACATGCTGGTTTTCTCACGATGTTTTCCTTCACCGTTTTAAGAGTGATTAAAGTAAAGCACATGTCTGGGTTCGAACCTACGACCTACACCTACAATACAACTCGTAAGTCGCGGATGTTACCACTTGGCCACCATAATATACCCAGAGAGAGATAATTAATGCTTTTCCAGGTTTTCTTTGCCTGCGGGCAAAGAAAACAAAAGCTTGGAAGTTTTCTTGCAATCTTCATATTTTAATAATTATGTTCTCTAACATAAAATATTGTTTTTATCACATCTATTCAAAAAGAGCTAGTGTATTCTTTGTAAAAGGGACTGAAATAGCTCTTTAATCCCTAGGGACTAAAACAGATTTGAATTTGGAATGTGGATATAAAAGTTCCAATCACCAAAGAGATCAATCACGAACATTTTATGAACAAGTAACAGGCTGAATGATAATAATAAAATGCGCGCGAGCCAAATAAAAAAAAAAGTTTATGAAAAAATAAAAAACGCGCGAAAATCATTCTGCCTTCGTTCGTAATTGTTTACTCAAACAAAATTGTATGTAAATAAATAAAAGTAGTATTCTTATTCTTAAGTTGCACTTACATATTTTTTCATAGAGGGTAATAAAAAGTAGCAATCTACTATTAGACATAGAGAAGCTGCAAAAAAAATATCAAGTTCTTATTTTGTGCATTTGAAAACCAATCTTATTCCGCTCATAATAAAATTGAAAATTGATACTTTCCAGACCCATTAATTTTCACATGCCTAAGTAATATTAGCTAAGTGGACTTTGCTTATTTACTTTAATATCTTCACGCCTTCTAACTCTAACGGAGTTGACAGTTACATTCCTTGGAAGTGAGCGATTCTCTCATATAGATAAGCTAAGTTATTTACATTACAAGTTGGATTTTTTATCAGGAATTATAATGGCTTTATTACTGTTCAATGTGGGTGAGATTGAGCTGTTATAATTCCTTATTTCAGCATAGCGTAAGTACAATTTGAGTCATTTTGAAGGACATTGCTTCTTATGTTCGATTAATGTGTCTAATCAACAACGTAAATAACGCAATGAATGTTGTTGAACTGTCAAAATTAATGCCAATCCTAGGTACTGTTAGTGTGTTTCGCAATTACCTGGCAGGCATCCTTTCAGACAGGGAAGAAATCTAAACTTACTAATATTATCAAGATTACTTATTTATTACGAGGTGTCATTTATGATCTCTCATTAAATGACTGTGGTTAGTTCAGCTGGACGTCTGCGCGACTAGAAAAAATCCCTAGCTACGCCAATACCTGCTTCCGTCCTTCCATATTTTCAGAAATCCATTTTTCATAAAAGTCACCTTAAATATAGCATTTAAACTAAAATGATAAGTAGTATGAAGCTGAACAGTTTTTTTTTTTTGTTCGTTTGAACGCGCTAATCTCCGGAACTTCTAGTCGTATTTGAAAAAATCTTTTTGTATTTGATAGCCTAATTCTTGAGTAAGGCTGTAGGCTATTTAACATCACGCTAGGACTATTAAGAGCCGAGTAAATAGAAAAAAAGTAAGAAAGAACCCTAGGCGATGCGATGCGACGGGGTGGGTAGGAGGAGGAATAAGTAATTACACGCGGGAGAAGTCGCAGGCAGAAGCTAGTATATAAACTAATCGTTATACAAGTACGTACGACGAGGGACAGTAAAACTTTAAGCTGTATATAATAATTAAAGTCAACAACAGCTTGGTAGCTTGTCCCACATCACAAGCTATTAAATTCCTTCATAACTCTTGTATCGCTGGCCGATCGACAGCTGATATCCGTTTTAACCGAGTTTGAATAAAAGGAAAGGTTCAGTTTGCCCTGTCTATCAGTCAGTGCAATTTATCCCAAAAACTAGGTTATGTAGAATATGTAGGTACAGACGGCAGCACATAATATAGGTATATGTGCTGGCGACTGTACATAAAGTAGGTATAATTTTTCCAATGAGATGGAGATGGGCAAAGATTGTCACTCACTGGACGCCTGAGACACAATATAGCTAAAAAAAACATGTCGGCGCTCCTGGAGTGCCACTGTTTTTTTTTTTTAAGTAAAACCTTGAAAAAGCATAGTAATTTTAAAAATATGTTTGAATGTTTCTTCTCAAAGAAAATGTACCGCGCGTTGATGTCTTTAAAACAGAGGTTCAATGGTTTTTTTCCATTTAAAAAATACCCAACGCGCCTAAAGAAGTTTTCACTTCGAAAAACGCAAATGTCTTTATCCGTATAAAGTAGGAACGAGCCTTTTCGGACCTCCATTCCCTGATTTCCTCATTGAAGACAGTAAGGTACTACATCCATGAGATGTTTCAGATTAAAAGAAATTGCTTAGGTGATGGTGATGATCTACATTCAAAAATTCGAATGCTTCTTTTCAAATCTGTAAGTTTCGAACACCTAGGCATTTATAAACTCAAATGATTCCTAACTTGCTTCCAAAAACAATTACAGCCAATTATGAATATTTCAACATTCAAAATCAGAATACTCTGCCAACTCCGCAACTTTCATACCACGAAGTTATCCGAACGAAGCTCGCCTCTTCGCCTGTACTTCGGGCGCGGGTCGGCTCAGACCGGTCGCATTCGGGCCGACCGTTACCCGGCCAGCCCACGTGCGGTGCGTTATATCACTGGCAGTCAACACAACGGCTGGGAAATGAGGAAAAAATTCCAAACGCTATTCGATATATGAGGAAAAAATTCGAAACGCTATTCGATAAAGTATGGAATTAGTATGTACTGCGATAAAATAATAAAAACTAATTTGACTGTTAGTTTTTAAGAGATTTGTGAAACCAATCAAACTCCTTGATTTTTACCAAATCTAATAAAAACCACTACCTATGTCTGTAATAAATTTTTATTGTAGATTGTATTTTGAATTTTCAAAATACAAGTTTAAATTAAATTAACTAGCGAAAAAAAAATTGTTTTATGATTTTTTAACCTTATGACCGCCACACGTCAAAAAATAAAAAACGTGCCCTCGGCATCAAAGTCTGCCATGTAGTCGAACCGTGGCGTGCTGGGCACATTTTGGTTTGTCATTTAAATTATACATATAGATAACCATAAAAACCAAAATCATTATCTGTCTAGCCTTTTTCTTAACTATACATATACCCAGTAACTGGGTTGTGGAGGTCAGATAGGCAGTCGCTCCATGTAAAATACTGGTATTCAGCTGCATCCGATTAGACTGGAAGCCGACCCCAACATAGTTGGGAAAAGGCTAGGCAGATGATGATGACTGTGGCGATCTATACATGACTGTGGCGGTCAAAAGGTTAATAGTGATTTTATCACTTGATATATCAGCACCCTAACCTATGCGTAGGTAACACAAATTATCAATCGGATTCGGTTTCATTTTGACAGTTCAACAACATTCATTGCGTTATTTACGTTGTTGAGCAGACACATTTTTCGAACATATGGAGCAATGGATTAGCAATTTGCTTCAAAATGATTCAGATTCCGATTGATAATGTGTTACGCAATCAGGTGCAGTTTAAATAAAAAGTAATTTAAAAAAATTAAACCGACTTCAAAAAGAAATTAACTCAAAATTATGAAATAACTTTAATTTCGGAAGTCGGTGTCTTGGGATCTGTATTTTAGTTTTATGCCACCGACTTCCGAAATTAAAGTTATTTCATAATTTTGAGTTAATTTCTTTTTGAAGTCGGTTTAATTTTTTTAAATTACTTTTTATTTCGTAATTTTTAGTTTTTGCACTAGTATTTGACCAAGGTTTTGAGATGTTTTCCCTTTGACACTACACCCGTAGCTCTTATCAATAAGCCAGGCCGTCACACTTACACGTATTAGTCCATATCTTGAAAATTACTGAATCGATCTTGATGAAACTTGCACTATTCCCTAAGTTGAAGAAAATGTAAGCCAATAAAAAAAAAATGGTCACGATCCGATTAATAGTTCCGGAGATATGCGTGGACAAACATACATACATACATACATACATACATGCATACATACATACGTCTATGAAATTTTGTATATTTGTTTGGAAGCCCTAATAGATCATCATATGTGAATATAATGCAATTCCAATAAAATTACATACATACGTATCGAATTGATAACCTCCTTTTTTTTGAAGTCGGTAAAAATCAAATCGTTTGTGTAACTGTAAACTTCACGGACGTGTCGGGGATCCATCGATATCTAAACGATAAAACAAAAGAAAACAGATTTTCTCCACACAATATACCTACTTCAAGTAACAGCAGGGGAATTGCGTAACACACTATCAGTAGCAATGGGTTTCATTTTGACAGTTCAACAACATTCATTGCGTTATTTGCTCTGTTGAGCAGACACATTTTTCGAACATAATATGGAGCAATGGATTAGAAATATGCTTCAAAATTATTCAAATTGAGAGTAGTAGTGTGTTACGCAATTAGGGTTCAGTAACAATACTGCCAGCGGTCGTTGACTCCCAAAAAATAACGTCAAATCTAAAAAATAAATAAAATTAACCCTGTTTAACCGGTCTACATTTTGCAGACACTTAATTAAATTAAAAGAAAGTAATTTATTAAGGAATAATTGTTTCGATAATTTGAATATTACCAAAAACACCCACTTTCTTAAATTGATTGATTTTTAATAGCCGTTTAGGAAGCCATTAGACCGAAATACATTTATAATAACTGCATTTTTAGATAAAATAAATAATAAATTATTCTAAAATTAGACTATAAATGTAATTGGAATATCGAAAATATCCTCATAAATAATGATTGACTATAAAAACTGCATTTATTTGCTCTAATGGCCTTTTTCTGCCAAGCTTAAATCATCATCTGTCTAGCCTTTTCCCAACTTCAAGTCTAGCCGGTCAGCTTCAAATCTAACCGGATGCAGCTGAATACCAGTATTTTACATGGAGTGACTGCTTATCTGACCTCCACAACCCAGTTACTGGGTAATACGATACTCCTTGATAAGGCTGGTTGTCATACTTTCGGGCTTGTAACAACTGTCAAAGATCCACGAGTGACAGCCGGGACGAACGGCTTAACGTGCTATCCGAGGCACGGAGGGGTCACGGTATGTAAAGATGGTCACCCATCCACAGACCAACCGCGGCAAGCGTAGCTTAACCTGATCGATCGACCTGTGCGGCTGTTATTATTTAGCCACGGGCCCCTCTACGTAAACAAATTAAATAGCTTGATAGCTTGAGCTTTCTTGAATAGCACACGATTTTGTTGACATGTGGAATGTGAGCTCAGCTGTCATTGTGCCGATTGTCGTATCGGCCAACGGCCTGATGGCCTGGATCAAGGGCCTGATTCAGAAGGCAGTACTCCTCGATACAGCTCGCATTGTGAGGAGGTTCCGGTCTCTGGAGCCCAACCACCAGTAGCTTGGACCCTGCTCCCGACACCGGCGGACTACTATTTTTTATATTTTTATAATTTTTTTTTAAATGTTTTTATAAAAATTAAAAATGTATTTGATAAGTAGGTAGGTAAATAAGTAAACGGAATAATAGTATTATATTCTATTCTACATAAACAACATCTATGATGGCACAGCCAACATTCATTGCTCTAGTGTTACCTGCTGAGCGGCGGTCCTTGGGTACGATCACGGGTCGCTCAAAATGTTTCCGGGTTTCTCCATTACGAAATTCTCTAAACACGCTCCCCTATTGTATGGAACTTAAGTAACAATTCTGGCGAACTTTATTTATTTATTTAATACTATAGGGTGAACGGAGTGGTAGACCGCAAAATTCAAATTTTCTTGGGTTTTTTGCAATTTGCAGGTGTCAGATTGTATCTTGATCAAAGTGTGATTCGCGACAATAACAGGAACATAATTAGAGAATTATAATCATTAGAATAGAATCATTAATATGTATATCTTTCTAAGTTAGATTTCTACCATCAATCACCAATCTCGGAAAAGTGTTAATGGAATGGTTAATGGTAGAAATCTAACTTAATTAAAAAGATGTATTAATGATTCTAATGATTATAATTCTCTAAATATGTGCGGATTGGAAAAAACGTAAGAAAATTTGAATTTCGCGGTCTCAGCTACTCTAAGCGCACAAATGTACACATCAAGCTACTGAAACTGTCAATTTTTCCCAACCAACTTTGAACCTTATGCTTTAGCGATAAAGTTGAAAATCTAGTATAGAAATTTGACAGATGTAGTAGCTTGATGTGCTGGCGTCTGTACAGAGGCGAACTAGGCTTTCTACCAATCAACCCTAGGATGATACACAGAGAGACAAACAGTGATAAGTGTACATAATCAGCCTATAATGTTCCCACTGCTAGGACACAGGCCCCCTCTCGGTGAGAGGGAGTGGGCCGTAATCTACCACGCGGGCCCAGTGCGGGTTGGCAGATGCCACATGTTTTCGAATTTTTGGTTCTAGGACATGCCGGTTTCCTCACGATGTTTTCCTACACCGTTTTGAGAGCAGTGGTGATGAAATAAATTACACAAAGTAAAGCGCCTGCTTGGGCTCGAACCTCCGACCTTACAACTCGTAAGTCGCGGCCGTTACCACTGGGCCACGGGGCCACCACTTCACTGCCATCAATCAGCACCTAATTGCTAACACACTATCAATCTCATCTGAATCACTTTGAAGAATATTGCTAATCCAATTGCTTCATAATGTTTAAGCCCATCTACAATTTCTTAACGAACACTCATTTTTACTCAGTAAAGGAATTTATAGAATGATTTTACTATGTTTTTATTACTCTTTATAAAGTGTTAATGTCTAATTGAGCGCATTGTGATATTGTTTAATTATTTCATTTATAAATTTGTATGCCCATGAGGCTAATCACAGCATGAACTCACTGTACCGTTACTGGTATGTTGTAAGACCTATATTGTAACCTGTGTATCACAAATAAACTGTTTGATTTGATTTGAATTCCAATGGCTAAATAAGACGCCTATATAAAATAAGTATTACAGTAAAATCAAATGTGGCATCATCAGCGAGTAGCGACAGGTTGGCAGACAGCTGGCTCGGCAGCTGCGGTGCGCACGGGCAGCATGCGCCCGAGCATGTGTGCGGCGCACTCTGAATGTGATACATTGATGGGTAAGTAATAAGTTAAAGGTACTTTCTTACTTTGGTATTTATGCTGATTATCGGAAAGGAAGCCGAATTTGGAGTAGAAAATTATTAAGTAGTAGTTGGTACCTAATGTTAGTTGAATTGAAGGCAACTTTCGTATCACATAATTATGAGGAGTAAGTAACTAATCAAAAACCGTTAAATCCGTTTTGTATTTTTTTTTCAGCAAATGTTACCTATAGATAAACCTTAGAGCTTATAGTGTTTCAACGTGATGTATTAGTTGGATTTTGATCAAACCATCGTCCAAAAAGTTGAATTCTAAGGACGACCTCGACTCCTACCGAAAGTTCGCCCACAGTAGCGAAACCCTTTGCCCAACAGTGGCATAATACAGGCTAATAGATAAGTAGATAGAACGTACAAGTGGTAAAACGTTAGGAGACTCATCATCTGCCTAGCCTTTTCCCAACTATGTTGGGGTCGGCTCTCAGTCTAACCGGATGTAGCTGAATACCAGTATTTTACACGGAGCGACTGCCTGTCTGACCTCCACAACCCAGTTACTGGGTAACACGATACCCCTTGGTAAGACTGGTTGTCAGACTTTCGGGCTTCTGACTACCCGTAACGGCTGTCAAAGATCCACGAATAACAGCCGGGACCAACGGCCTATCGTGCTTTCCGAGGTACGGAGAACTACAGACATAAAAAAATAGACATAACTATTAAACTTCACACATACAGTTAGTGAAACTCCGCAGATATGATGGGTTTCAAAACATGATAAATAGAAAAAAAAATATATAAACGCTACTAGCAGCGCCCCGCGGTTTCAACCGCATAAGTGTCGATCCCGTTGGAATATCGGGATAAAAACTATCCTATGTCCTTTCGGGGGACTCAAACTATCTCTAGGTAGGTATAGGTACCGCTCGAGGAGTGCCCTGCGTGGGCCTCCGAGCGGCGGGCCCTGGTTGCCAGGATCGGGCGAGATCTGTCTCTGCCGGCAGTAGTGAGGGCTATGCTGGCAGGGACAGAGAATTGGAGGGAAGTAGCCTCCTTCTGTGAGACCGTGATGGTCAAGAAGGAGGCCGCCGAGCGGGATCGGGAGAGGGCTGATCCTGCTCGGAGAAGGAGGCGTCGGGGTGGTAACCGCCTTGGCGCCTAACACGCCGAAACCCGCTTACCAGATAAGGTAGGTGGACCTTTGGGGTTGCGGGCGCACAGAATGGGGACTCTGTCCGTCCACCAAGTGACCCCAGGGTAGGCGGTGGCACAGTGGTCACGTGCTGCCATGCACAGCGAGGCTCAGGGGAGGCCCCTTTACAGTCTCCCCAGGGATGTGCCTTACAGGCGTTGCACGGGGGGGTTCCGGAATTGGTCTTTTAAGAGGAACCGGGACCACCCCTATGTGCTGATGGTGATCACCGGGGTGGTTTTGGTGAGGTAAAAATCCCACACTCCCCGATCTCCCTCCCCGGAGGTCGGGGGCCTTTTGAAGGTTTCCCCCCGACAACAAAAAAAAAAAAAAAAAGGTAGGTATAGGTACCAAATTTCATCTAAATCGGTTTAGCGGTTTAAGCATGAAGAAGTAACAGACAGACAGACACACTTCTGCATTTATAATATTAGTATGGTTAAAGGTAGGTTTAAATAGGTAGGTACATGAAAGCGCGGTGAAATGAAGCAGGTTTATGCTTTTTCCTTAGAATCACTCTACTTAATATGCCTGATTTGACGCATGAAGTTAGGTAGGTAATAATAGGAAGGACCAGCAGTCTAGGAACAAGATTACCGTGAATATGGAGTTTCTTGCTTAACCTTTCCAGTACGAAACTACCTTCTGGAAGGAATATAATCAATTTTGTTTTCTTGGGAATTTTAACGTTCGTTTTTGGCTTTCAATTAATTTTGACGTTCGTTTTTCGCTTTCAATAAATTTTGACGTTCGTTTTTGGCTTCCAATTTTTTTTTCTTCCGTTCTTGTGACCCATTGCTGAGCAAAGACCTCCCCTGTTTCTTACCAAACCTCCCTGGCTTTCAAATACTTGAAACAAAATTATTTGTCTTTGACTTTTCCAGCACTATCAATGGTGTCCAAAATCACCACGCTATAGCAGTTGGTTTGTTCATCATATTTTGTTGTTATTAGCAGACAGGAGGCCACTGCCGATTGTCTTGACCTAATCCGTGAGCCGATTCTTACAACACTCACAGGTAGAAAATAGTTAAGGGGCTTACAGGACCTAAACACAAGTTTTATAAACAATAAAAGTATATGATCGACTACAGTAAACAAAATCAGAAAAATATATGATATTCTACAAGATATATGCTAGGTAGATAGTGTGTTGAAAACATAATACCTACAACTAATTTGATACGATATAAAAAAATCATGAAGATACCACTAAAAACTTTCTTTTTACAATAAAAACCATACTAATATTCAATCATTCTCATTTTTTTTTGTTTGTCAAATTATTCTACAAGCAACATACTAAAACACTAGTGTTTAAATTTTTTAGTCTAAACAATAGATTTTTTGTAATTATATCATTGCTTCTTATTTTGCAATAAATTACCAGCGTTGTGTCATCGCGCTTCTCTTTCTTTTCTATGCAGTCCGACAGTGACCGCACTTTAGGTCATGTAAGCCCCTTAAATGGGCTTTATTTGACATCCAAAGGACACCAGCACCCTAATTGCATTCAATTACAATCCGAGAGTTTGAAAGTTATTGCCAAGCCCTTATATCGTAGGTTTGAAAAAATCGTCTGCTCAACAACGTATGTACTAAATACCTAACGCAATGAATGTGGGAGAACTGTCAAAATGAAACCTATTGCGATTAATTGGCAGTAGAAGTGTGTTACGCCACTACCCCGTAGAAGAGTTATTCCCGTATTATTAAGCTTGAAGCATTTCAATCTCAGCTGTAATCTGTCAAAAAATCTATTATTTACCAACTATGACAAGTTTTTCACATTGAATTTGAATGTCGCATGTCGCTGAGATGAGATTGCGACTAGATTTTGAACGTTGGTTTTCAATACGGGAATGTGACTTCAGATTTTGACCAATAAATAACTTTCGCTATTCGATTTTATTATTGAAACATTCACGTATATACGTGAAGTGCCACAAGGTACCACAAGTGCACTTAAAAGCGTAACTTCACGTACTTGGAACGTCATTAAGTTGAGAAAGAAATGTTTATGTCACTTGACTTAAGAGCTGAGAGCTGTTCTTAAGTTTAATAAGTTAATGGCCCTTTGGCATATAGTGAGCAAAAAGCGGTAGGTATCGAAGGAAAATATTACATCATCATCAGTAGACAAAGGTGTTCGTAACTCTACTATGGCGAGCCTATTGAGAGCCTATAGAGCCTAACTTGACGGTGTACGGGGTATCGTCGACTTATCATTCATACCCATAGCCATACACCGTCAAGTTTACTGGACGCGGCTTCAAGTCCGCTGCAAACTTGACGGTGAACTTGATCGTGAGTGGCCCGCATTAGTAGCCATACACCGTCAAGTTTACTGGACGCGGCTTCCAGTCCGCTGCAAACTTGACGGTGAACTTGATCGTGAGTGGCCCGCATTAGTAGCCATACACCGTCAAGTTTACTGGACGCGGCTTCCAGTCCGCTGCAAACTTGACGGTGAACTTGATCGTGAGTGGCCTGCATTAGTAGCCATACACCGTCAAGTTTACTGGACGCGGCTTCCAGTCCGCTGCAAACTTGACGGTGAACTTGATCGTGAGTGGCCCGCATTAGTAGCCATACACCGTCAAGTTTACTGGACGCGGCTTCCAGTCCGCTGCAAACTTGACGGTGAACTTGATCGTGAGTGGCCCGCATTATGTGGCTCACGTTGTAATCGATGGGCTCACCGAATATTATGTCACATTGTGTTTTGTTACTTTTTGATGAATGAACTTTTATTTATAGTTTGATAGTATAGTAAAGCTTTTAGCTTTGTTAGGCTACATACATTCCTAGGTTTTATTACTATGTAAGTTTACTCGTATTAAGTCCGGCAGAGGTCACCGCTCGACGCGTCGCAATCGCAATAAATCCTTATCTACCTTCCATCTACTTTTATGACGTCCTGCAAATACAAATAGTAATGGCGGCAAACAGCACTCACCATGACAGTGAAGGAAAACCTGTAAATACGTATAAATAGGAACCATAGACATAGACATCACAATATGTCAATAGAATATTAAAAAGATACAGATTCCATAAACATTTTTGTTTTTGTATTTATTCAGCGGGATTATCCGAAAGGGTTACCGGTGGCCCGGAACATAAAGGGCAAGGAACACGGGTGGGTTTTAGCCAGTAAGAGTCTGACACTTCCTTCCGCTCCACCCAGAGCGAGAGGTCATTTGATGATTTCCCAACCTGAAAAAAAAGAAAAACAAGTACATTATTTATTAGATAAGTTGCGCTTTATTGGTCTAAAAATCGCAAGCGCCATTGATGAAACTTGGGGATTCGTTCCCCGGGTCGAGACGGGCAATCAGTTGCTGGATTTTTCCTTAAGAATTCTCAATAACAAAGGACTCGCACCCTTGGCGTGATGGACTCGCACACGAAGGGTTCCGTACCACCAGGCAAAAACGCCGAAAAATACACGTTTGTTGTATGGGAGCCCCCCTTAAATATTTATTTTATTCTGTTTTTAGTATTTATTGTTATAGCGGCAACAGAAATACATCATCTGTGAAAATTTAAACTGTCTAGCAGCTAGACAGTTAAATCTAGCTATCACGGTTCATGAGATAAAGCCTGGTGACAGGCAGACAGACGGACCGTGGAGTCTTAGTAATAGGGTCCCGTTTTTACCCTTTGGGTACGGAAGACGGAACCCTGAAAATGACAAAGAAAACTTACACCCCTAAGGGCGAATTTCACCAAACTTTTATACCCAAAATAAGTTATAACCTGAGAATAAATTTTGAATTTTTGACAGTTTTTCCATACTAGAACTGTCAGACGTCAATTTTAGTCCTTTTTGGTAAAAAAGAAAGGCACACTTTTCAAAAACGACATTTCCTGACACCTGTCTCTCAGACAATCAAACAAATCATAAAAACAAAAACAATTATACTCTTCCTTCAAAACCACCCTTCCTCCTTTATCTAGGGTTGTTTAACAACCATATGTGACAACTCCTGACCTAAAAAACCTTGCGAGGATGGTCTGTCTGTCCGTCTGTCCAGGTCAGGTCTAGCCAGGTGTGTGCGGGGGTGTGTGCTCGCGGGGAGGGAGCGGCAGATGCTAACGCAGCTGTTGTGCGCACGAGTCGCGTGGCAGCTTTACGCACCTTTTGTGAAGCTATGCACTTTTTGTTCATGTGTGATTGCGTTTAGATTGCTTGGCGTTAGTTTTTTGTTTCTATAATCTTTGTAGTTATAAGTTCATTTGTTTGTCCATTTCGCGTAAAGGCTCCTGCAAACAGGCGCGACACGCGAGGCACCGCTCGCCGAGCGGTGCCTTTGTGTCGCGCGCGATTTTATCGCGTGTCGCGCCTGTTTGAAGGAGCCTTAAGTAGGTAGGTACTAAAAAACGTTCAAAATCTAATCGAAATCTCATGTCAGCGACCATCAATGACAAAAACGTGTCAAAAATGTAGCGTTAAGTAATTAGGGAAACATCCCTCAGTTTTAATTAGGTAATCTCGAAGAGATCTTCCAAAAACCTACCTTGCTCAATTTCCTTTCTCAGTTTGGAACTTTAGACAATTTCTTTTATAGTAGGACTTTTAATTAGCTGCAGTAAAATGACAGCTTATAATATGTTTTGTTTTTTCGCGGCCATCAACCAAATCTTGTTTTTCTAGTACCTACAGAATAATGTAACCAACTAAACTTATTTGACATGCATAATGTTATTATATGCATATCTCTAAATTCATTCCGAAATGAGTTATTAAGAAGTGTCATTTTACAGCAGCTAATTAAAAGTCGGACTATAGGTGCAACCTGGTGAAACTTACCTTTAGCAGTTTACAAATTTGCGAAGAAATAGATTACTTACATCGAATAACTTACATTAGATTATAGAGTGTAAGCAAAGCACACATACTTGCTTACTTTGTAAAACAATCAATCATTGTTTTGTCTGAAGGCCAATTCCTGTAATTAAACACGTTCAAAAAGTAGTCGCATTTTCATCTCAGCGACAATCAATCGATAGATCGACCTTCGCAGGGTGGCTGGTAGCAGCTGGGTGAGAGTTGCGGAGAACCGAGCTGCAGGGTAATTGCGTAACACACTATCAGTAGCAATGGGTTTCATTTTGACAGTTCAACAACATTCATTGCGTTATTTGCGTTGTTGAGCAGACACATTTTTCGAACATATGGAGCAATGGATTAGAAATATGCTTCAAAATGATTCAAATTGAGATAGTGTGTTACGTAATTAGGGTGCTGAATGGCCTGCAATTGGAGAGGCCTATGTCCGTCCAGCAGTGGCCTGCTGTAGACTGATCAGCTGATGTGGATGAAGTGTCAATGCAATAGATTAATTAATGGCTGATTTTTGCGAAGCTCATGAACGGATGCTGTTTGTGGTGACTGGTCGTCTTGCTGACCATGGTTTTGTTATTCTGTTTATGTATTCGATGGCCCTAGTTTAGGTATCATTTGCGACTTCGAGTGACAGCTATGTGAACAGAACCCAGCATTGCATAACTAAGTGAGCTGTCACGCCCTTTTTGCCTAGAGGCATTCCTAGAGGGGTGTTAAATGTTTTCATTTATTATTTTTATTTTTTTACTTGAGTTTAGTTTACATTTTATTTATTGGTAAGTTTAATGGCGTGGCTGACAAAAGCATGGGAAATAGTTTAATTTAATGTTCTGTGTCTCGTAATGCATACCTACCTACTATTGTATAGAAGCAAGTTTTTTTTTAACAGCAAACAGCTTTGCGGCTGGGGAGTTTGTTGCGCCACTTCTTCTCCCCAGCGAAAGCACTAGGAAGTGGTGAAGGGCGGGCGTTTTGGGGGATTTGTCTTAGGTAATTTTAACGTTCGAAAAGTGCTGAATCTCAGCCTAATTTGAATGACTTTTGATTTTGATTAGCATGGGAATTAAGACAATACTGGTGAAATATAGGTCATCAGCCTTCTATGAATACAGAGAGCGAGATGTACCTATGTTATGAACTTATGAAATATGCATTCCTAGTAGTCTTATTATTTGTGAAGTTTTACTAAACTTCGCGATAGGAAGCTCCAATGATTTCAAAAGTAAGGATACTCCCGTCTGAACATTTTACATAGAAGTTCTTTGTGCGAAGTTCGAAGTTCGCGCGCACCACTGTCAACTGAGTCGCGTTGGCCCTAAAACCGTCATTTTAGGGCCAGCGCGTTGGTGCCATTTAGTCGCGCCGTTAGCCCGGTCCTTACGCTAGTAATATATATGTCAATGGGAAGCTCGCATTCTTTCGACTGTCATGCGTAGGCGCAAGTCGGGTGGCCGTCAGAGCCGTCACATCAGCGCGATGCGAGTCTATAAACATCCTGTACCTTCACGCTATCGATCCGATAGTGAAGGATGGTGTCAGCATATTGCTAGGTCAGATTCAGTTATAGTGTTGTAGGCCAGTAGTCGGCTAACTAAAAAAAGAGGACAATTCAAGTACTTGGCATGTACTCAGGTTGTTCTTACTGAGGTACAGACGCCAGCACATCAACAAGCTACTACAATCTGTCAAATTTCTTTAATAGATTTTCAACTTTATTGCTAAAACATAAAGTTCAAAATTGATTGGGAAAATTTGACAGTTGCGGGTAGCTTGAGGTTAGGTCAATGATGTAGGTAGGTAGGCGCCACATTAACATTCGTTCTCGGTAAACTCTTTAACAATCATTTCTTTAAATTAACTAATTAAATCACCTTTTATAATCGTTTGAAACTGTTAGCTCATCCATTGAGACTGGCAACAATAGCCTCAGTAGGTTCTTCACAAAAATTTCGATTGGCCAAAACGTACATTTTTATGTTTTCTCAGAAACAGTTCGACGCGAGGCCATAGCTTTGAACAACTTTATTTACCGACACACAACTACTAAGTCTACCTTATTTTCTTAAAAATAAGGTGTATTGTTCTCTTCGGGAACAGCATTTAATCTTTTGCAAAACATAAGCTACCTACCTACTTCCTTTTGTTTTAAAATGGAACAAAATTCGCATCGTAGCTAATGTAATATTATGTTCTTTTTTCAAATTTTAAATTCTAGAAAGGGAATAGGTAGGTACTGTAAACTGAAAGGACAGGGATTAAAAAACTAGGCACGGTACACTGGTATTCAATAACGTTACTTTTAAATAAATGCAGGTAGGTAGATAGATATTCTATTGTATCTGCTCGGCAAAGACAAAGATAGATTTCCATTGAAAGATTACTGCTTGCTTTTATGATTCATTGTTTACGAACGCGGCAATGAAGCGTGAAATATGGTTTTAAAACTTTTGTGGAATATGGCTGTTCTGTGAGGGTTTTGGCTTCAATACGAAGCCAGGCTATTGATTTTTTAGATAAATTTTATTGTTCTTAGGTTCTTAGGCTAGATAAGAAAGTCACTATGTTTATCTGGCAGTTACTAGGTAGGTACTTTCTGTACCTATAATAATATGGCCTTAATTGGAGGACATGATTAATTATTTATTTCCAGAAAATCATGACCGCAATTCTTCGATCAACAATGTATTGTTGATCGAAGCCGCAATTTATCAAAATAATTTTTAAATCAAAATACCACAGACTAGAGATAGTGCTAATAAAACTTGTTTCTTTTTAGGGTTCCGTGCCAAGATGGTAAAACGGAATCCATATGGTGAGACTCTGTCTGTCTGTCACAGCTGGATATTTCAAAAACTACTAATGCTATCAACTTGAAATTTGGAATAGTTTTAGATGACGTTTGCCCAACTATTTTTCAAATTAGAAAGAAATAAAAATATATGTACCTACCTAAGTATATTTTTTGCAACAGGGACTGAAAGGGGGTCTGAAAAATTCGAATTGGGATTGGGACTACTAGGGCATATGGTATGAAAAAGCGCAGTTTGCACATTCTCAATCATTTTTTCTGTTTTTTAGGGGTTTTCGACTTTTGATGAAAAATTAAAAAAAAATAGGTACCTACCGTTCCCCCCGCCCCTTATCTTCGAAGTTTGCAAAGAGAAAAATCTGAAATTATTCTGTGATAGAAGTTTATGTAAAGATTACAGGAAAAATAAAATGAAGCCTCTAAATACCATGCTTTTTCAGAAATCATCAACAGAACTTATATTAGTTCCACTATCGGTCAAGAGATGGCGCTGACACAAAACTGCAATATTCTACACCGCAGTGCACAGTGTTAAAATTCTCTGACGATTATAGGCCTCGCCAATGAAAATTTAAAAACATGATGGTACGGAACCCTCGTTGCGCAAGTTCGACTCGCTCTTTTTTTAAATAATAGGTATGGTGCGCTATTAATAATATTGTCACGATTTTTAAAAGTAAATAAATAGTTGTCTGATAATGCCTAACTGTTTCATGTTCTTAAAAAGTGGGTAGGAGAGTAGGAGATGACGTATATTAGTAAGTAGGTACTTAAACAGGTTTTTTTATACCTACACACACATTATTTTTTTATTTTAAGCAATGATTTCAAATATATATGTCTATGATTTTAAGTAAGTTAGTAGGTATTGAATTCAATTTATGACAGTCTTCAAATTTATACATATTTTTTATAGTTCCTATCTATTTAAAGGTTTTCTGCGTAAATAGGTAAGTAACTTGATATTACCAAGAAACAAAAAATTGCAATAATTCGCCAAAGAAAATGCTTTTGAGAAAACGACATAAGTACTTACCTAAATTCCCGCCTTTTGTCTAACAATATTGTTCTTTTTTCAAAAACGCGTTCGGTCGGATTATTCTCGACAATCTCGACTCGTAAAAAAAAAGTTATTAAAAAAAAAAACCCGACTGCGGTAAAAAACTTAAGTTAAAAAGAACTGAAAAGCTAAAAACAAGCCCATTTTAAATTAAATAAAAGTTGGAAGCAGGGGGGACCCATACCATTTGTATTATATTTTCAAATTCAAATGGGTAGAGCTTAGGATTGAATATGGTTGGATTGGGAAGACCAAACAAACGACCATCCATCGTTTGTTTGTGTGTGAAAGATGATAGGGTCAGAAAAGGGTGACTACCTTCTTTCTTATACTTATCTATGGTGAGTGGTGACTACCGAAATTAAGACGAGAGAAGCTTGGCAGGAGAAGACACTGCCGACCCTAAATAAATTGGCAAGAAGCAAAATAAAAAAATAATAAAAAAGTGGCACTCCGGGAGTGCCGACAGAAGTTAAAACAAAACACAAACAGAATAAGTACTTTGCCATCACTCACCGACATAGTATTTGCTATAATATACCTACATTAAAACCGAGTACATCCCGAGGAGGGCAGCCGAACATCCGAAGCGGTGTCGGTTACGGTAACAGTGCACAGTGGCGCGAGTTAAATAGTTTTTTCCCACCTCAAAAAATGTCAAACGCGCCTAAAGAAGTTTTCACTTCAGTAATGAGGTATTTTCTTACTATTCTAGACTATTGATATAAACATAACAAATAAATTAATTAAGTACTTAATCTGGAATAGAAAAGTAACATGGAGACACCACCTTACTAAAAATACTTACAATATTTACGTCACGAAACATGTCAATTTCGTAAATATCAATATTTTAAAGGGTTTTATGAAGTTTTTTTTTAAATTCATAATTATAATTACCTACTATTATTACTTACACAAATAAACCAATGCCACGGAATGATAAGCGTACGTACATACTGGTATACCCTGCCTGATAACATGGTATTTATGACGCCGCAACAGTGCAGTGGTACCTATGTCCAACTGCTTGACTGCGGGGTCTTTAGTTCGATTCTCACATTTACAAAGCTTAGGCACAGGTAGCAGCCTAGGTATACATTATAACCGACTAGCTGCGCCCCGCGGTTTCACCCGCGTAAATGTCGATCCGTGGGAATATCGGGATAAAAAGTAGCCTATATGTTAATCCAGGGTGTCAGTTACCTCCATACAAAATTTTATCAAAATTGGTCCAGCCGTATAAGCGTGAAGAAGTAACAAACATATAAACACACTCACAAACTTTCGCCTTTCTATTGTGTGATGTGATGATTCAAATGATGTTTAAACGTCAAAAATTATGGATTATCGCTAATACAACGTTTTTGACTAAAGGGGGTAAGTAATGTTTTTGTTATTGAGTTTTGGATTGATCAAGGGGTGCAAACTTGTGAAGTTGCAAATAAGTCATAAAAAAAAGTACTTAATTAAAAAAATTAAACAGAAAAAAGAAAAAGAAATGAACTCAAAATTATGAAATAACTTTAATTTCGGAAGTCGGTGTCTTGGAATCTGTATTTTAGTTTTTTGCCACCGACTTCCGAAATTAAAGTTATTTCATAATTTTGAGTTCATTTCTTTTTGAAGTCGGTTTAATTTTTTTAAATTACTTTTTATTTGGTAATTTTTAGTTGTTGCACTAGAATTTGACCAAGGTTTTGAGATGTTTTCGCTTTGACACTACACCCGTAGCTCGTATCAATAAGCCAGGCCGTCACACTTTCTCGTCTTAGTCCATATCTTGAAAATTACTGAATCGATTTTGATGAAACTTGCACTGTTCCCTAAGTTGAAGTAAATGTAAGTAATCCGATTAATAGTTACGGAGATATGAGTGGACAAACATACATACATATATACATACATACATACGTCTATAAAATTTTGTATATTTGTTTGGAAGCCCTAATAGATTGTCTTAAGTGAATATAATGCAATTCCAATAATATTACATACATACGTATCGAATTGATAACCTCCTTTTTTTGAAGTCGGTAATAATTGAAGATATTTGTATCCAGATTTAGTTTGTTTTTTTTTTTTTGTACTTACCGTGGGTTCCAATGTCACTTTGCTTCGTAATTTATTTTGCGACCATTACGAACATAATATTCAATTGTATGCTAGCATCAGCATGATCGATAAAAAAGTTAATTCAGCCGTCACAGGCGGCCAGGTAAATTATGACTTCACAAGTTCATTCATAAAAAAAATTACAAATAAACCGAATCATCTACAAAGGCTGATCAATGACCGAAAAAATTACGTCATTTTTAACCGACTTCAAAAAAGGAGGTTTCTCAATTCGACCGTATATTTTTTTTTTTTTTTTTATGTGTGTTCGCGGATAACTTCGTCGTTTATGAACCGATTTTGATTATTCTTTTTTTGTTGGAAAGGAGATATGCCAAGGGTGGTCCCATGATAAGGAAACTAGGATCTGATGATGGCATCCCAGTGAAATCGAGGGGAACTTTCGAAAATCATAGGAGCGACTAGTGCGTTTGTTAATTTTTTCATTAGGTATTTTAAAGCACTACAATGTAATGAAGGCCTGGAGTCGATCTGATGATGGAGTCGAAAGACAGTCGAGGGGACTCCTCAACGATTTACAGCAGTTACCTTGTGTTTGGGCTTGATTAATTTGTATTGATGTGAACTTTACACCTACATGGTTGTGACTGTCAATCGGGGTCTAATGATGAAGACGAAGGACAGTTAAGGGAACTCCTCAACAGTTTACAGTAGCTACCTTGTGTTTGGAGTTGAGTTGAGTAATCACGTCATTTCTAGCAATGCTCTTTCGTCGTGTGGCCTACTCAATAATTAAAGTAACTTGAGCATTTGCTCTCGGAAATCATCATTTGGTAAAGTGGAGCTGATGATGAAGACCACAGATGGCCATCGGAACTACTCAATGACAAATATTTCACGGGTTGCGATTCGATTACTTCAATATGGTTGCTAAGCAATTTATGCTCGTTACAATGCGTATGGTGAGTGGTTGTTAAGGAGTTCTCCTGGCTCTTACCAGGAGAACTCCTCAACAATAAACGTCCCAGCATCGGGAAAAGCAATATTTTGTAACATGTGATGAGCAGTTGACATAAGGCTATTATAACTTATATAAAAAAAGTTTGTAATTACAAACTGACCCACAAAAAAGTGAAAAATAAAAACTTTTTACAAAAAAAAAACAACCGACTTCCAAAAAATACACTACAAATTGAAAAATAAATTTAATTTCGGAAGTCGGTGTCCTTAAACGAAAATGCGGAACCAAAGACACCGACTTCCGAAATTAAATTTATTTTTCAATTTGTAGTGTATTTTTTGGAAGTCGGTTGTTTTTTTTTTGTAAAAAGTTTTTATCACACCGTGGACCATATTTTTATCATTTCACCACGTGGTTCCTGCGTGGTTGATCTCGATGGGCATTTCATGTTCCTCTCTGTTTGCTACGTAATCTATGGCATTGCATCGCAGGTAGCGCGGGATGGACGGTTTGAATGTCGAGCCTCAGGGTTGCAAGACTCCAAAAATAACTTACCTATGTAATTTTTACCAAAATGGGTGGCTAAAATGTTCAATACAAATCAGTTGAAACTGATAACGCCTGTATCGGCTTCTCAAATGATTCATCATCATCATCTGCCTAGCCTTTTCCCAACTATGTTGGGGTCGGCTTCCAGTCTAACCGGATGCAGCTGAATACCAGTATTTTACATGGAGCGACTGCCTATCTGACCACCACAACCCAGTTACTGCGTAATACGATACCCCTTGGTGGCTTGGTAAGACTGGTAATCAAAGATCCACGAATGACAGCCGGGACCAACGGCTTAACGTGCTTTCCGAGGCACGGAGGCTTCTCAACCGATTGTTGTCTTAAATTAATATTTATTGTACCGTTTATGTTAATTAAGCTAGGTACATTTAAACACTCAAGGTTACAATTTCAGCTGGAATAGAATGAGTAACTGAGATTATATTTGGAATAAAATCAATGCAATCATTATTTCTATGCCGTAAGCGTTTTTTATAAATAATTAATGATATTATTATCATGAGAAAAGGTGTGTGTGAAGATGACGTAGAAAAAATCTATAAAAGTGTTGTACTGTTCTATGTAGGTATTACACAACTATTTTGTTATAAACAGACAGTAAGTCGATAATCTGACCACATGAACTTTGAATCGCACCACGCGAAAAGCTTGGTTATGCGTCATTGCGGCTGCCGACACGTTGCAAGCGCGGAACGTGTCAAGGATCACAACTTTCAAATCTTAAGAATTAGCAGACACATTTTCCCCATAAGCCGTGTGAAATTTTCACGCTGACAACATTGTCGGGAAGTTCAGGAACCACTTCCCAGAACGATAAAGGGCCGGCGCAGGGTGCGGCAGTGCGCGGGGGGGAAGACGGCGCGACAGCTGCGCGCGCGTCGCTCCCCGCTCCGCGCGCCATTCCGTCGCCGACCGCCGCGGCGAGTCCACGTCCGCGAGACTCTCTTGTGAAATACGCGCGTAACATTCCGTTTGACTCGAGTGCGTGACTTCAAACTTTCAAGTTATAAATGAAGTATTCATTCACGTATTTGGAGGAGCGCGTCCGCACGGAGGCGACGAACCGTCGAAGGACGCGGGCCGGGCGCGGCGCAGGAGCGGCCGCGGCATCCTTTGTCCGGGAGGCCCGTGTGGCTGGGCGGTGACTGGCGCTATATTCGGTTTGTGTGCGATATTGCACCAGTCCCGGCCTATCCAAGCGGGCCCGTCCGTCGAAGACCGCTATTCAGGCACTCAGCATCCGCGGCGCGCAGTCCCGTTAGCCGGCCGGTCGGTCGTTCACTGCGGTGGCCACGCTTAGGACGCGGTTCGGTGTAAACGTTGTGACTTGTATCAAATTGCACCAATCCCGGCCTGCCTGTGGTCACCGCGCCGTGGACTGGGACTTGGGACCCGACCCGACACGTGGTGGAAACTCGATCAGGTATACCAAGAGGTGCAAGTACCCGCACATGGAAAAATTGCTCATTTAAGTTAGAGAACGTAATGACTTTTATGAACACTAGGTCAGTTCTAAGGTCGAATTGTATTCGCGACGAAGTATTTCATAATGCATCGTCTGGTTTTTTTTGTAAGAAAACTGATTAATAGTCATAATAATGTGTGTACTTCCGTATTTTATGATATGACCTGAGAGGTACCTACATATTTCGGATGGTAGAAAGTTTCCGAGCTTGTGGTACTTAAGTGATTCATATTGTAAGAAAGTTATTCGTTCCGAGGTGACTGAATTGATAGTGTAGACACCGGTCGATGCAGGCAGACCGGTTTCGTCGTAAATCGTAATGTGCCATGTTAAGTGTGCTTATGTATTTTGTAGCAGACCGCCAAATCGAAGGACATTTTACGGAGATTGCCACAAACTAGGCTACGACGCGGTCAGTTTAGGAACAGCTGATTTCTTCATTCATGTTTTATTCATTATTATTTGCATGTCATTCCGTCTGTCATTGATTAGCACCAATTGGTAGGCACATGTATAAAAGTGGCCTAACTGTTTACCATTCGCCGACTTTTTTAGTGTCAATGTTTCTTTGTTATTTAATTGACGGAATGCATTGTGTTGACAGCACTTAATTTGACAATGAACTTGACCGCTAGCTTTGATTTTGACCCCGACTGGTTTCAATTTTGCAATCCGAGACTTCCCGACAATTTTGCAATTTCTTTTTCAGTTGACATTATTATAATTATCCAAAATGTTCATTCGATATTTGAACGAACTTTTTCCCCGAAACAATGGCAAAAGCGTTCCTTTACTTCCTTGTATTCCATTACTAGTGATGTGCAACTCTTTAGTAACATTTTTTCCGATTATGTTACGATAAAAAACAATGTTTCAAAATCGGCCACAGGTCAAATAACCTTAAGATATGTGGTTATCTGTCAAAATCGTGTAGAGCCTATACGGTAAATTATGGCTTTGCGTCGACAGTAATGTATGTCTGATGGCGGTAGGTGTCTACACGTGTCGTTTTCGGCTCATGTGTAAGTAGGTTCGTATAAAGTGGTACAAATCGCTTGTATCTTTAACCTTCTATTTTTAAATTATACATTTTCATTGATTGTGGAACACCTATAACTTTTCAAGTTCATTGCTTTGACGGTTTTTTTATTGCTATTTCGTTAATTTCATCTGTCAAATAAGTGGTTAGTTTTTTAATTGGAGCTTATTTAGCCGAGTTGTACGTGTTGATCAGTCAACAGATGTCACACCGGTTGGCAATTTTATGCAAACTAAGCGCCATTAAGCTTATCGCTACATACCTAGACTCTCTACTTGGTTATAGTTTTATCGTATGAACTCGACGCCGTGAATCAAGCGGAAAGATGATTCACTAAGCAAGTTGAGAAACCGTGCAACCGTTATGATTTAAATTGCAACAGCTGTCATGGGGCATTCACGAATTGCGGTACCTACATACCTTGGTCGGGTTGGGTTGTTGTACATTCGTCACAAAGTTAATTCGTCACATTTTGTAATCTCCATACATTGAAAGTGTATTCGTCACATGCATAAAAAATATGTGTAAATTCGTCACAAGCTTGCATAGGTACATATTTTTTGCATAAAGTACTGGTAGAAAACAAAGTTATTGATTTTTAGCGCTCGAAATGAAAATGATTTCTAAATTTTTGTTTTCTCCTGCGCTCCTGCACATGCTTTTACGCGCTCGCTCGCTCGCTTTATCTATCTCTTTCTAGCCGTACCGGTCAATGCATCAGCCCAGTCATCCAGTGGCTCACTTGACCTTGGCGATGCGCGTGTGGTATTCTGTGTAATAATATTATAGTTTTCTTTGGGTGTTTTTTTGCAAATGTGATTTTCTTAATATTATAGTTACCATAGAGTTATAGCACATAATATATTAGACCGACGGTAGTTAGTTAGATTGGTGCATCTCTGAAAAAATGGATAATAATCAGCCGGGCACAAGCTCGGGTGGACATGGTGTAAGTATATTATTATTGATTGCAGTATTGTTTTTAAAAAGAGTATATATTATTATGGCTAAAATTTCCATTATTAGTCGTTGCTTTGGAAGTTCATATTTTTTTTGGAGATAGTACTCATAAATAGAAAAACTTTAAAAAAAAAATTAAGTTACGTAGATTCCTGGTTTACGAGATATAATATTATAAAGTTTCCATACAAATTGGAGACTAGCACGCCATTTGCAAATTTTAGGTTAGATAAATTGTCATGGTAAACGTCAAAGTTGACATTTCACGTTCCGTTGACGGTAGATGTGTATTTATTCAATTTTATGTCATATTTTTTACTTAAATATAATTTTATTTTCATACTTCTTCAATAATAACATTCCTCGTGTTCTATTCTCACGATAAGAATAAACGAAAGATACCCAAAACTACGATAGTGAGCGTGCTAATGAGAAGATAGATTACAGTTAACTCAGATTTGACAGATGATCATATTTCCATAATGCAAATTAGCAAAAAAATGTGATTATTACTGTTTTTCTTTTTATTATTTTACATATAATTGTAATGTTGTAAACAACTCAGCCACTTGCAATACATGTTTATTTAGGATTAGGCGTGTCACGTAAGTCACGCTGTCCTCGTGACAACGCGGGCTTAAACACGCACAAAACCAGACAATACTACCGTATATTTTAGCCGTAAGTGAGAAATGTGATTTTTATGTGAATTTCTGTGATTATGAAAAATAAAGAAATAACATTTTATTCTTTATTGTTTGATTTTTCTGCTGTCTGTACGGAAATAAACAATATGGCGGATTTTCTTTCATGAAAATAGAGTTGTGACGAGTTTACACATACTTTTTATCGTGGCGAATTTACTTTGTGACGAATGTACAACAACCCGTCGGGTTTATTAACAAAAAAAGTTTACTTTCGTGAGTTTAGTTCATGTTAGTGGTTGGCCGGTAATTTTTCTACACTCTTGTAATTTGTTCGCTGTTTTGACGGAACAACATTTAAAGATGTCAGCACGGACAAAATACGGTCGCAAACTTTGTCGGCACCATACTTAAATTCGATTTCAAACAGTTCCTTTAAAACGTAAGGTACCTATTAGCAATTACCTTTATGTAATACTGTTTTCCGTTTTGATATGCATCTCACTAAACTTTCGCTTCCCAAATCTCCCCTAAATCCAAAAGTGAGGCCCTAAAAGCTAAAATACTTAATATTACAGCGTCGTCGGACCTATGACGGCATATTGCCCTACTTTTCTGAAGCCCAAAAGTTCGACAAACTTTTTTCTGTCCTTGTGCACATGTTTTTGTTCCCCTTTAATCAACTTCTTGTACGTTATAAACGAATAAATGTCTTCTACAGCAAACCGGAGCCTTTAAAACCTCCTTGATTGGTTTACAGTTACGTTAACTCTAAACCTGTAAGCCAATTACTAAACTACTGCATAATAATATGTTAATGATTTGCCAATGCCACACTGACTCCTAACTCCATTACTAGTCGCAAGCTTTATCTGTATTCCGCATCTTTTAACGGTGCTTGCAAAATGACCGTGCCTAGGGAAACGTTCTGCGTTCCTATTTCCGTGTTCTTTGATATCATAAAGCTGTTTTCGTGTTGTATTTAACTTTGAAAATGTTGAACGATTGTCATGTAGTTTTTTGGTCAGCAATAGTACAATTTTGTATCGATTTGGTGAAAATTATACCTTTGACTTCTTCATGACAATACATATAACATACCCCATTTTGACATAGCATAGGAATGAATAAGTAAACTAGGTGTTCAATTCTAACAGGGATTTAACACAAAATAGTGTTTATGAACCTTCATGATCAATTAATAATCTGAGCAGAAATTTTACCTACTTGAGTAAATGGTTCAAAAGATATTCGTGTTACTTGTTCTTCAATATGACCAAGCATTTTCAACTTACTGTAGAATGCTTGGTCATGTTGAAGAATAAGTCTTAAAATATTTAACCGTTAAGTAAAAACTAGCTTTTGCCCGCGGCTTCGCCCGCGTGGGTATCGAAAAATATCCCACGGTTACATACTGGGATTAAAAGTACCCCATGTGTTAATTCATTGTTACTTATAAACTATCGTTGTTCTAAATTTTACCCAAATCCGTTCAGCCGTTTTTGCGGCAATCCGGAACATACGAGGAACGTTCAATGTATTCTCGGTATCGGCATGAAAAACACGTAAATTCAATTAAAATAATTTTTTTTTTCAATGTAATCCCCCATTACCCCAATGCATTTATTACATCTCGAAATTAACTTTTCAATACCCTGTAAAAAATAACTTTCCTCTTTCTCTGAACAATGCGCATTTATTGAGGGCCTTGAGCTCTTCATCGTTGGAAAATCGTTCCCACGAAGGTCTTTTTTCAATTTAGGGAACCACCACATAAGAATCACTCGGGGCTAGGTCCGGGCTATAGGGTAGGTAGTTAATCCACAATCTCGCACAGCAGCCTTGGAAACACGCGCCGTGTGGACCGGCCGTCCGGGGCGTTGTCGTGAAGAAGCAACACACCGGTAGTCAGTTTACCCCGAACAAACAGATAGGTGGGTCATCTCTGCTATAATTTTGATCTTCATTCGGGCATCCATCCTCCAGTAAAATATTAAGCTTTTCAACTTTTATCACGTTTTCTTCCGTAGAGGCAGTAACCGGGCCGTCCGAGCGAGAGTCGTCTTCAATACTCTCTCTGCCCCTTTTAAATTCACTTGACCTTTGTGAATATTTTTTTGACTTTTTCCTTGTTGGGTAAGGAATTTAATGACAGCGCGGTGCTTGATTTACTTCAACATTGTCAAGGTAGCCATTCCAGTTGTCGTTGATTAGGGCTAACTAGCAATCTAATCACCACTTTAAGAAATTTTACCTTTAAATACATTGAACGCCCCTCGTACATCCAAACAAACGGACAATAAATTGTTCGTTACTATCACAGACTTAAGTCTGTGGTTACTATTTTACTAAATGTATAGATTACATTAGATATTAAACTTGAATACTGTCAACTAAGCTACGTGTTCATATGAAGTATCTTCTGTTCCTAATGTTGTAAATTGTTAAGAACGAAACTGTCTTTGAAAGCATGTCTGCGAAATTGTTTGTATATGCAATGATTTATGACAACTTGTACCTAAGAATTTCTCTTTTGAATTCTTGTAAGGCCTGGTGTAGCCGTGTATTTCCTCAAATTTTATTTTTTGCTACTTCTTCCGTGTGAAATTGTATTTTACTTTTTAAACACATTCTTGCTGTGGTAAAATGGCATAAAATGAGATAGATGCCAGTTTTCTGTAAACTTACGCGTACTGATTGATTATTATATTTACTAAGAAGTTGTAAGTACAAGTGACTGCAGCTTGCAAGATGCATAATAAATAACGTGTAGAAAAAATGGTGGCCATTGACGATTTTGAAAGAAAGTCATTAAGTTCATAATAGCCATGTACAGAAAATGGTTGCAACAACATTTCTTTATGATAGAAATGCTTCTAAGAAAACTCTAACAGAAATTCCAGTTTTTTCAAGTTTCAAGATCGTTGTAATCGTGTACCTATAATTTAATTATCAACAGGTTTTCCGGTGTTCACAAAAGCCAAACGTGGCCAAACTGACAAAAATCTGCGAAATTTTACTAGCGTTTACGCTAATTTGTAGTGAATCAGCTACAGTAATCTCCGTATCCGTATCGTCTCCGTAATATTATAAATTCGAAAGTAACTCCTGTCACTGTCTGTATGTTATCTTTTCACGCCTAAACCACTGAACGGATTTCGATAAAATTTGGCAGAGAGATAGATAGCATCCCGGGGAAGGACATAGGATACTTTTTATCGACACACCTCGCGGGCGAAGCCGCGGGCGGAAGCTAGTTAGAAATAAATAAGATATGACAGATAAAAAACGAGAGCAAAGTAACTACGTGTCTTTTTGTGATAAAACTGTTAATTCATTTACCGTTAATCTTTACGTTACAATAAAATCATAAGCTTTTGAATGCTAATCCTACACGGCATTTTTTTAAGTTTAGAAAATTTGTTACTAAAACATTCCTTAGAAAAAATACCGTTCCGAAATATCGACTAAACATAGTTCCTGTAAAAAGACATCCTTATTCTTGTTTTGTTATTTTTTTTTGTATACTCTGTATTAACTACAAGATAATCCGTTATACAGCCAAGATGGATACGTTTATGATAATTCATGCGCGTTTGTTATTAAATTAAAGTGTAGCACACAACGGTCTGGTGGTTTTATGTCAAGGTTGCCGTCCCCTACCCTAACGAACTTACCTACTACATGTTGAACCACGTGTTTATTTATGTAATAATAATAATTTGGTACTTCCTTTTTGGCTGGTTCATTTTGTACCAACTGTGTGTTTTGGTTTGGCCTAGAGTACAGTAATTAGCGATTAAAATAAGTGACTGAGTTTAGTTTTAGAATCATTGTTTCTTTGATTGAATTTGTCGTCAACATACAAGAACAGAGTAGAATTACTTTTTTGCTATAGATAAATCTTTTTTCTTTTGTTCCTTGTGGAACAGGCTAGGGTCAGGGACCATGCTGCCTAATCATCAGTTGCCTTATTTAGGTATAATATAATTAACCCAAAATTTTTGAAAATACTGGAGTTAAAAAAAAAACTTTGAATTTTACCTTGTCCTAGGAACTTCTAAAACTTTAATGTGCTTTGTTTCTGTTTGTATGTTTTATATCTAAATAATGTCGATTTTATAACTGTTGTATGAATGTAATGTAATAATTCAGTTTTATATAAATCCAGTCGGGTTTGGCAGATGTTCCAAGTTTTCTGCTGACACTTTAAAGGTGTGGTCAGCTCATTTGTCAAAGCTATCTTTTTGTACTCATCATCCTTTTGTACCCTACATCAAAATACATCGTACACACCACAGCCGGTCGATTCTGTAAAAATCTCACCGTGAAAACTTAGGTAAGTGACACTATTGACAGCTCACTCCACGTTCACTTCACCTAAGTTTTCACGGTGAGATTTTTACGGAATAGCACCGCAGGTTTGCAAATTTAGCGCCAGAATTTTAATTTGCACATTTTATGAATATAACCTTGTATGATCTACTCTTGAAATTTTGTAGTACAATACCTGCCCGTGAATATTTTTAATTTAATTTTTTTTTGCGCGGGATCCTGCAGCTGTCTCCAAATGGCCTTTTCTGTTTCACCGGACAGCCGCAGGCGCAGATGGCCGTTACACAAAGGCAACAGCAGCTAAGGGTGCCTTTTGTAAGATTCGAGGCCTCATCTTGCGTTGCTAAGCTATTCTGGTTTTGACGTCTTTGTATAAACCTGATGTGACGGATGGACCAGAATCCGGTATAAAGAAGGGTTTGCAACTTTGTATGTATTCTCCTTTGTGTGAAAATAACGCAATTTTAGCGACAAATTATTATTTGTTCGGCCGCATTCGCTGTTTGGTCCGGAAATGAGAGTGGCACGATAACTCCAAAACATTGTATAGAAGTTTGCCAAATAATACTCACTGCTTTTTAATGAGTAACGGTTAAAACTGGTCATAAGATTCAATTTCGAATTAGTACTGTATTTTCATAATTACCTAAATCAAATCCCTTATTCGTCCACCACGGCACTTCAGCGAGGTAATTACGTACCTAACTCACTAACAGCAATGGTTTTCATTTTGACAGTTCAACATTCATTGCGTTATTGATTATACACTGTTTTTCGAACATAGGAAGCAATGGATTATCCTTCAAAATGAATCAGATTCTGATTGATACTGTGTTACGCAATGAGGATGCTGGTTAGCAAAAAGGTAGCCATTCAAACAGGACTTAGGTATCTCAACAATAAGAATAAACACTAAATTCTGTTAATTATTTTCAGGCAGAGTTGTAAAGGAGAATCATCAAGATACCGTAACAGAAGTATGGACTGGACCAGACCGCCTCCTGAGTCCACACCCTGGTCAGAGTCGGATATTTAGCCTCAGCACAGTTTTGTAAAACGTCAGCGGCACGAGAGCAATGCTCTGCGGTCACCAACCCGCGTGCCGTGGCGACTACGGACAAATCTTAAATGCCGTAAACATATCTGTAACCATCTGGGCCTTAGTAAAATATTTGTTCCTACTAGGTATCCCTTGACCCTAATTGCATAACTTACTCGTGATTAAATGAAACCGGTTACATTATGACAATGCAAGAAAATTCATTGCTTTAGTTGTTCGACTCATAGAAATTTCATGTCTATGGTGTTACAAGCTTAGAGTTGGAAACCTATAGAGCATCGGGTAGCGTGGCGACACATGAGACAAAAAACTAACTTAAATAACATTGGCTACTTATGTAGCTGCCTTGAAAAAACGGGCACGCACTGAGAGACGGAAATAGTATAGCTTTATCCTTTTCTGTTACTTATAATAACTCAATACTTTATCCATTTCTTGTGGAAATGAAATGGCGCTACCCGCCGTCTATACTTTTCTTTGTCTAAGGCTACAAGGGATCTGTTGACATCGCCTGAATGACATTGACATTGGGTGACGTTGTTGGTAAACATTTGTGACATCGTAACAAAAACTTTATTGAAAAAAAAAAACAAGATGGCGCCGTTAGTTCCGATTTTGGCCACGCGTAAAAAGATTCTGGTGCCGTTTTAAGTCCATGTACGCACGGGCGCGTATTTCCCGGGGCGATTTTTTCGCACACTGGAATAACAACGCACTGCTTAGCGTTGAGAGTTGAAAATCGAACAGTGTGTTTTTTTGACACGAAGAGATGCTCTGTTGGATTCTCAATGCTCGGCTCATCACTGAGAGTTGAAAATCCAGTGCGCGATAAAATCTCGCCACGATATTTTTACGTCTGTGCGACGACGTGGGCTTATAAGTAATGAGAGTGACAGTCAAAATAAACTTACAGGCTTAGAAAAACGCAATTTCTTTGGTGTTTATTTTATAAAAACGTGTGTTATGCAATTAGGCTGCAGCTCTTTCATTCATAGACTACTTCACTTTGAAGTCAGCACTGAAAAAAAAAATCCTATGGCATTTAGTCCGGCTCTGTACATTTCTGTGGTTGTATTAAATATTTTTTTTTGCGAAAACGGAATGTTAATTTGACAGCAAAAACGTCACATTACGAGGAAAATAGATAATTTATAACTTACTTTTGGTGCTGTTATAGGTTTGAATGGAACGGAAAAAAATAAATGGTTATTGGTTTAAATTCAGAGCCAAATGTTGGACATTTTATAAGGAAATTTTTATTAGTAACCCGGAGTTTGCTTAGATGGAAAAGGATCTCCGTATACGTTCTCCTTAAAGCTGTAAAAGGATGTTTCGGCACGTGGCCAAACTCTGAACTAACGCCGCCATCTTGTCAATATAATTTTACGAATAATTATTACCAACAACGCTTTCCTGTCAAGTCATTCAAGCGCTAAAAGATGCTTTTAGCATTTTATACAGTGGATGATTAGACTCGGAACATAACTGGCATAATATTATGTTTCTACTTTGTCCCATCGAGGAATGCAGGCGTGATGTTATCCTTCGGGGTAATTGCGTAACAGATTAACAGTAGCAATGGCTTTCATTTTGACAGTTTAACAACATTCACTGCGCTATTTACGTTGTTGAGCAGACAAATTGTTCGAACATATGAAGCAATGGATTAGCAATACCCTTCAAAATCATTTTGTGATTGATCGTGTGTAACGCAATTCGACAACGCAATAATTACAATCGTCAATACAACCCTCTTAGGTTCATAAATAATCCCATTGATTAATATTAATTTAAATGAAATAGGATTATAATTATGAACTTATGAGAGTTGTATTGATTGTTTTAATGGTTATAATTATTCTGTGAAGTCATATTTGTTACAGTCTCGAATCTATTATCATATTTTATTATTTTTTTTTTTAAATTGCAATAAAACGTAAGAAAATTTGAATTTCGCGGGCTACTTTTTTTTGTCAGGTGACCTGCAAAAGGCACCCAGGGAGGTCGGGGAGTGTGGGATTTTTACCTCACTAGAACCACCCCGGTGATCACCATCAGCACATAAGCGCATCCCCCCTTAAAGGTCGAACACATAACAGTATTTTATCTATTGCAGGTCAAAGCTCTGCGCTCAATTACATAAGTTGACTCAAGAATGTTTTTGTCTTTTCTTGAGCGTACGTTGTGAATCATCTAGCAAACTACAAGCAGGCATACCTACTTTATGTAGGCTTATAAGTGAATGTAATGTATGTAGTGGTTTTATAAACTGTCACAAGGATTACTAGATTGTTATGTGTTTTTCTGATGTAATATAAATGCCTTGGTACAAAAATGTGAGGGAAATGGAAAAAGAAGATCGCGGGGAAGGGTGAGACTATCACAGACGAGAGGGGAAATTGCTTAATACACTATCAAGTAGCAATGGGTTTCATTTTGACAGTTAAACAACATTCATTGCGTTATTTACGTTGTTGAAGCAGACACATTTTTCGAACTGAAGCAATGGATTAGCAATATCGTTCAAAATTATTTAGATTGAAGTGTATTATGCAATTAAGGTGTTGCGGAGCATGGCGCCAAAAGGAGGAGACTTATATTCAGCAGTAAATGAAACATGGCTGCCAATAATGATGATGAAACCAGAAATGCAGCACTTCGTGTTCTGCTGACTGTACTTGTAATAAGTGAACAGATTTTCTCGTTTTTATAAAATAGTGATAATTTTATAGTTCTGCCATTTACGAAAATACTTAATTTATTTTTGTTTTCAAGTCAAATTACTAGAAATAATGAAAAAAATATTGCTAAGTTCATTGGCAATGATTAGTAAAAACACACCTTTCAATACATAAACAAAAGATCGGAAAGGAAAGAAACTTGTTACTTATTGAAATCCTTAGAACGACCTTTTCTTTGGTCCGTGTCTCGGAAAGCACGTTAAGCCGTTGGTCCCGGCTGTCATTCGTGGATCTTTGACAGTCGTTACGGGTAGTCAGAAGCCCGAAAGTCTGACAACCAGTCTTACGCAAGGGGTATCGTATTACCCAGTAATTGGGTTGTGGAGATCAGATGGCAGTCGCTCCATGTAAAACACTGGTATTCAGCTGCATCCGGTTAGACTGGAAGTCGACCCCAACATAGTTGGGAAAAGGCTAGGCAGATGATGATGATTAGCGGAACTTGAGCAAGACACAGAACATTAAATTATATTATTTGCGAGATGTCAGCTCAAAAACGTAAATAACGCAATGAAAACTGTTGAACTGTCAAAATGAACGCCATTTTAGTGTATGGTTTCAAATAATTCCACTATAGGCATAGCTACTGTTGCAAAAATTTAACTTATATTTTTTAACAATGTGTAGGTAGGTAGTCAAAAAGCTTAGAGAATGTCATTGTAGTAACTTGTGGACTATCACCGCATGAAATTCCTTGTAACAAATGAATAGTCCTATTGTTCTATATTTAGAGGCCTACAAATGTTTATGATAATGTTCTGTTGCGTAATATTTTAATTATATTATTTGTAAAATAAATCGTTGAATGAATTTAAAATCCATTTTGTTTCTTTTTCCTTCCTTGTTTTGGTTCCTTTAGCCGTTTCCAGTAGCTTGTGGTTTCTGGGTTCGATTCCCAATTTGTTTTTACTGTTGAAGCCTAGGGGGCCTAAAAAGGCCACTTTGGCAGAATCATAAAAGGATAACATCAGTTAACCGTTAAGTTAATCGTATCAAATCCATTAAGCATTTTACAGTTATTTTTTTTGTCTGTGCTAAAATACCAATCAATCCGATCCAAATCTCTGATATTATACCTACGTAGCGCAGCGAAAAAAGAAAAACGCAGACTCTTCGCCATATTACGATTCATAATGTTATCCCTTTATGATTCTCCGAAGTGGCCTCTTTTTAGGCCCCCAGGTATTACCAAGCACAGTGCTACTAGGATCTTTTGGCGCTTGAATGACGTTGATAGGGTGGCGCTGTGGGTTATGAATTTGTAATAAAAATACAAGGATGGCGGTGTTAGTTCCGATTTTGGCCACGCGCCAAAAGATCCCTGTATAGCTATAGCATAATCGGCCTTTATTGTTATGTTCATGTATCACAGGCGGCCGCTCTTAGGTTACGGTAATTGTAGGACAATAAAATGTATTAATGAAAAGTGATGAGAGTGTAAGTACATGAGAAGTGTACGAAAGTGTTCAGTAATTAATGATGAGTTAAATCATGATGATGATGATACCAAAGCAAACTGTAGATCGATTGAAAACAGAAAAACACACTTTTCTTGCTAAAACAGTGCTCACGTAGCCGGTGGCGTTAAAAACGCTGACCAAGAGAGTGCATGAAGGTCTTCCTCATGACACCACACTCATTTAGTCAGAGATGGCGTAATTCCTTTGAAAATTATTTACGTGAACCTTTGTACCTGCAGGTAAGGAAAGGTAAGACGGCCCGTCTTACCTTTCCCCTGCAGCGGGGTAACTGCGTAACACACTGACTGACAGTAGCAATTTAATGTCTTTAATTTTGACAGTTCAACAACATTCATTGCGTTACGTTGTTGAGCAGACAAATTTTTCGAACTTATGAAGCAGTGGATTAGCAGTTTCTTTCAGAATGATTCTGATTGTGATTGATACTGTGTTACGCAATTAGGGTGCTAGTTTTGCATTCCATGGCTACAGGTTCGCCTAAATTATTATTTTGATCATAAACATGCGCTTATTACAAACAGAACATGCGCAGACAGACTGATCGCTAGAGCAATGAAACCCGAAGCCGTCTGCGCATACTATAGATACGGAAGATACCTTCATACTGCGTCGTTGGTGTTGTGGTCGTTAGTGCGACTGCTGAGTGCTGAGCGTGGGAAATCCTGGGTTCGATTCCAAAATTCAGCATAGTTTAATAGGGTTTGTCAATTAAAGTTCGTATTTTAATCCCAGAGATTTAACTAATTTGACAATTATTATAAGTCTTTTGTATTTGCGTTTTTTTAGTAGGTACCTAAAGAAGTTTGACATATTACACCTGTCAGATTAGAATTTGTCAGCAACAGCCCAGAGTCTGAATTTGTGCCCGATTTTGCAATAGAGTTGCGAACACAGACTACTAAGGGCTATATTTCACCGGGACACCATGGCGGCGCAACCAGTCGCCGCTACCAACAAAATGTATGGTTGGTTGCGCAACCGCTTGGACGCCTGGTGAGATACCCACCATAAAGCTGTGTATATTTTGCTGGCAGCGTGACCGTGGTTGCGCCGCCATGGTGTCCCGGTGAAATATAGCCCTTAGAGATACTATGTATGTTGTGAAGGAATGAGGAAAATGTGATGAAAGTTTTGAGTATAAATGTGGAGGGCTATGAGTAGGGAAAGACCAAAGAATCGATGGATGGAGAGTGTGAAAGATGAGATATGGGTGGTAGAAAGGGGTGACTAACAAAATGACAACTAGGTACAGTCAACAAAAGATATAAGTATGCAGGACGATCGATTTGCGAGTTTAACGAAGTCATTAATGGGTCCGTTCCGCTCGCGGTGGAAACCGGGCTTTAGGTGGGGATGGGGTGAGGGCGGCAGGGTTGCCTAGTGTTCGCAACACACGTACTGAGTAATGACAAAGTGCCCCCGCCCCTCCGTCCCACCGCTCACATACCTAAGGCGCGGCCAAAGTTCCGCGCGGACTATAATTTGCCCATTTCAAAGCGTAGTATAGGTACTAGCATGGGTACCTAGGGGTACCCATGGAGAAGAACGGACAAGAAACTCCACGGACACTACTTACTTAAAACAATACATGAATAAGATCGCCCTACAGAATGAGAAACGGGTGCTTTATCAATGAATCGTGCGGGTATCAACAAAGCTGTTAGTTATGCATCAGTGGCTGTCGAAGTGATTCGTTATTTACAAGTCTATTGTGTAAAGGATAGTAGGTCTTTGTGAAACTGTTTGTAAGTACCTATAGTGTGTTTTCAAAATACCTGTTGAAAGTGTATAATAAACATACCCCAGGGTTAGGCTGCCTTTCCACCAGAGATGAGCGAGGATGCGTCGAGAGGGGTACGTATCAAAATCCCGAAAGTTCATAATACCGATGATTGAAATGTAGGTATTTCAATCATCGGTATTATGAACTTCACCGACGTCCAAAACACCGAAATTCAAAATACCGAAAGTTTTAAATGCCGAAAGTCGTTGTATCGAAACACAAAATACCGATATTCAAATGCCCGAAAGGATACGAAATGCACTAGTGTTAATTGAATTTGTGTGGGGTAGGTACAACTAAAAAATGAAAAATAAAAACTTTTTTACAAAAAACCTCAAAGTGAAAAAAATAACTTTAATGTCGGAATTCGAAGTCAAAAACGAAAATGCGGAACCAACGACACCGAGTTCCGAAATTAAAGTTACTTTTCACTTTGTAGTGTTGTTTTTTGAAGTCGGTTGTGTTTTGTTCTTCCATACTTCTCTATTAGTCGTCATCTCGGTAGTCACCCCCTTTCTAACCATAAAATCTTTCACACATTCCATCCATCGCTTCTTTGGTCTTCCCCCTTCAAAGTCAAAGTCAAAGTCAAAGTCAAAGTCAAATCATTTATTTCAAATAGGCACATTAAAGGCACTTTTGAACGTCAAAAAAAAAAACTAAATAGAAATGATTCTAGTCGCCCATTCGAAAAGGTAGTTTTCGTATGGAGAAGAATGGGCAAGAAACTCCACCGTTACTCTTTTAAAAATGTTTTACAAGGTCTTGTATACATAATAAAAATTATATGTGAACACGATGCACCCATAATAAAATTAGTCTACCACAAAAGGTAAAAAGAATTAAAAATTAAGCAATGACAGGTAAATCAAATAAGTGATAGATACATGGTGCTCACATATTTACAAGTTATTTAAAAAAAAAAAATGCAAAAGTAGTTGAACTTTAACAAGTGTGTGAGCCACTGTAGTCGCAGATTGTAAAAATGAATTAGAATAAGATGTCATAATTAAAAATATATATATAAATTAAATTAGGAACAAGTTTGATTTTGTCTAGACTTTTAGATTGTCCTATGGAGCAGGACCAGCATGTTTCCAAACATTCTTATCTTGGATATAATCCTCTAATTTGTAATATCCTTGTTTACAAAGTGTACTTTTAATATGAGTTTTAAATTTTCTTTCATTTAATTGCAATATGTCACAAGGTATTTTGTTGTAGCATTTAACACAGTACCCCATAAAAGATGTATGTACTTTAGATAATCTAAAAAAAGGTTGATCTAATTTATCTTTATTTCTAGTATTAAAATTATGCCTATCACTTATTTTATTAAAAAGATGTTGATTTTTTCTTACATACATAATATTTTCATAAATGAATTGGCAAGGTACCGTCATGATATTAACCTTTTTAAATAGTTCCCTAAGAGATTCGCGACGACGTAGATTGTAAATGGCTCTGACAGCTCTCTTTTGTAAAATAAAAATGGATTCAATGTCAGCAGCCCGACCCCATAGTAAAATGCCATATGACATAATACTGTGGAAGTAACTAAAATAGACCAAACGCGCGGTTTCTACATCTGTTAACTGTCTTATCTTTCTAACAGCATAAGCGGCGGAACTTAGCCGCCCCGCAATAGATGTTATATGAGGTCCCCATTGTAATTTCTCGTCTAGCGTGATTCCTAGGAAAACTGTCTGATCAATAAATTCTAGTTTTTGGCCATTCAATATGATTTCACATTCGCTACTTCTAACATTCGGTAATTTAAATCTAATGCATTTGGTTTTTTTTTCATTAAGTACTAAATTATTTACCGTAAACCAATCTTGGACCTGAAGAATAGAGTTATTCACGTCGTCAAGATTTTGTGACCGTCGGTCTATTTTAAAGATTAACGATGTGTCATCTGCAAATAACACCATATTCGGTTGATTTTGAAGTAATTGGGGTAAATCATTAATGTAAACTAAAAAGAGGAATGGACCCAATATCGAACCTTGAGGAACACCCATTGTCATTTCAGACCCTAATGAGTTTACGCCGTTTACTTGAACTTTAACCTTTCTATCTTTCAGGTATGATCTTAGCAAGTCAAGTGCTGCTTTTCTAATTCCATAGTGCTCCAGTTTCATCAGAAGTGTCTCGTGGTTTACGCAATCGAACGCCTTAGAGAGGTCGCAAAAGATTCCAATGGCATCTTGTGCTTCTTCCCAGGCGTTAAAAATGTTCTTTATTAGGGTAACACCGGCGTCAGTAGTGCAACGCCCTTTGGTGAAACCGTACTGGTGTTCATGAAAGATGGAATTTTTATTAAAGTGACGTAACATTTGATTGAGCATCAACTTTTCAAACACCTTACTGAGAACTGGTAGAATTGACACAGGTCTATAATTGTTAGGATCTTTACTATCACCGGATTTGAACAATGGTACTACTTTACTATGTTTCATAAGATCCGGAAAGACTCCTTGGTCAACACTGGTGTTAAATATGAAAGCTAAATAGGGCGCAATAGTTTCGATAAAAGATCTACATACTTTTACAGACATTCCCCAGAGATCTTCTGTTGATTTAATGTTAAGATCTCTAAAAGCTTTTATAACAGCCTGGGGGCTTGTATGCTGAAACCTAAACTCCAAAGGGCATGCCTTTACATTCTTTTTAAGTAAGGCAGCAGAAAGCGTGGGGGATGAATTTAAAGCTTCAGTAGTTTTAAGGGGAATATTAGAAAAAAAGTTTTCAAATTCCTGAGCTATTTCTACATCTGAGTTGATGGGGCCATGTGCAGTCTCTAAATTAAATTCAGTGTTAGGCTGTTTTTTCCTACCTGTTTCATTATTTATTATTTGCCAGGTAGTTTTTATTTTATCATCAGCTGATTTTATTTTATTGCTAATATAAAGAGCTTTAGCTTTTTGGCACACACTTTTAAAAGTTTTTGAATATTTTGCAACATACTGATGAAAGTTTGTATTATTCATATGTTGCTTTAAGCCATAGAGTTCAAAAAGTTTTTCCCTGCTTTTACGAATACCTGGAGTCGCCCAGTCACTAAATAAAAACTTTGTGTGAATATTTTTAGTTTTTAGTGGAAAAGTGTCATTAAACTGCGCGTTTAATATTGAAAAGAACTCGGCGTAGAATTCATTTGGGTCACCTATATTATTAAAATTCTGATCACATAACTTACTGGCCAAAGAATTATTTAATTTCTCTAACTTTTTACATGTAATTGTCCTAAACCTTATTTGAATTTTTTGTAAAGGCATGTAGGAGCTAAATGTTATTTTTTGTCCACTGTGATCAGATGGCAACTTATTTACAATTTCTTTGTGTAAGTAATCACAATTACAAAAAACATTATCAATACAAGTGGCAGAAGAAGCTGTCACTCGGGTTGGTTCAATAAAAACATTTGACAAATCAAATGACCTAAAAAGACTTAACAATCTGACAGTATTCGAGTTATTTTCCAATAAATTAATATTAAAATCTCCACATACTATTATTGACTTACTACTAGTACTAAGTTTCTTTAACACATCTTCCATTACAGAATCAAACACCTTCAAAATCAAACTTCCCATACTGATATAGCCATCACATTCATCCGGTGTCAAACGTATTGTAAGACCCACAGTAGCACGTGTGTTTTAGATTGCGAATCATGCACTACGAAGGTGTTGCTAGTCTGTTCGTGATCACATTGTTAACGCCATTTCTTGGTACGCAATCGACTTTCATGACTTGTGAGGAACGCGAATGAATTAATTGCTTTTCATTCATTCTAATCGACAATTAAAACATCTGTAAACTGTTTAGTTTATTGATGTTTTAATAATAATTGTCGATTGCATTATTTGTTTTTAGAAGCTTAAGCTCAGCGTCTGAATAAGAAATATCTACCGGATACAAATAATACGCGATTGGACGTCGAGTTGCGAACACCAGCCGTACAATACTACTAAAATGAGCAAAATTACTTACTTGTGCTAAAATACTTTGCGTAGTCCAAATCAACGTCCTGCGCAACCGTTTTTCGGAACAATGATTGCCACGAATAGGTAGCATCATTAAATAGGAAAGAGCCTCCTTGCTACATAAAACTTTGTCTATTGTGTAGATTTGTTTGCCCATTTTGGCAACAATCATCTTCTGCGCATGACCCAAGGACAGCAGAGGATGGTATTGTGAAAACATGAAAGTAAAACAAATAAATTATAAAGAAAACATGATTTATTTTCAAACAAATGTAAACACAACCAATTATAAATAGTTTTAGTACAATTTCCAGATTTATATACCTACTAGGTAGTTGTTAAAACTTTTAACTTTATCAAAGTCAAAGTCAAAGCATTTATTTCAAATAGGCACATTAAAGGCACTTTTGAACGTCAAAAATTACGATAAATAAAATAGAATTGATTCTAGTCGCCCATTCGGAAGGGTAGTTTTCGTATGGAGAAGAACGGGCAAGAAACTCCACCGTTACTCTTTTAAAAAGTTTTACAATATTTTGCATACATTCATTATATAATAATAATATGTGAAGACGATGCACCTACAATAAAATTACTATACCACAATAGGTAAAAGAATTAAAAATGAAACCATGATATATAAATTAATTAATTATCTGATAGATACATGGTGCTCACATATTTACAAACATGGTAAAAGTAAATGATTTTCATTTAAAATAATAAACAAAAAAAAAATTATTCAAGTTGTCAGATTAGATTAGCTTATTCAGCCTATGATGTTCCCACTGCTGGCACACAGGTCTCCTCTCAGTGAGAGGGAGTGGGCTGTAATCTACCACGCGGGCCCAGTGCGGTTTGGTAGATGTCAAAATCATGTCTTCGAGTTTTTGGTTCACCATTTTGAGAGCACCATGACACAAAAAATAAATTAAATAACAGCGCCTCCATGTCAACGTCATTCGGGTGCCAAAAGATCTTTGTAACACTGTAAAGCGCTTTTTGATTTTGGCCAGCTTACTAAGAAGATACGCTTTAAGACCGTCATATCATAATCACCATCACTGATCACCAATGTCATCACCGATCACAAAACACAACATCACTACTTTCTTGACTAAACCGGTTCATATTGACATACCGTCTCGTCGTCCGCATCCTAGCAGCCGCTACACTGTCAAACACCCATTTAGAGTCCACCTCACCTGCTCCAGAGCCGATGACAACATCATATTGATCATTACTTGCAATTTGTTGGCTATTGGGGCCAATGTTTTGTGTTGGTCGAATATTAGGACCAATGTTTTGTGTTGGTCGGATAAAAGGACCAATATTTTGATTGTTTAAACTGTTGTTATTGACTGCAGCACCGCATAACGTTAGTAGCTGTAATGCCGCATCTCTTTGCTCGGCGTTTGGTTTTAAATGGACTCGCATTCCGTAAAAAACGTCGTAAGCGTATTCGGAGTGCAGGCGGCCCAGGGCTGTGCGCTCGACGCGTGCTTTCTGTAAAGATAATAAACTTATTTGTAAGGAATTGTGTTTTAAGATTTGTTCTTTTCCTTTAGGGTCTATAGCAAAAGTATTTTTGTTTTTTTTTGTCTTGATTTTTAAAGTCACAAGAATTTCTACTAGCGCCATCTTTTGAGTTGTAATGTAACTAACGTGTGTACAAAAAGATTATTATGAAAATATTTATGTATATTTAATTTATATTAAGGCGTTACCTCGAAAATAAATCGTAGCGACTGATTTACTAAGCGAGCGAAAGTAATGCAATTACTTTTGAAACGCAAAAGAAGAGAGATGGCTATAATGTGCGTGCGCTCGGAATAAAACGACGTACGCAAAACGAATTGATTCCTTTTTTAACAAAATAAATGAATTAAATTTAAACTACTTTGAGTGAACTTTGATATGATAATTCTCTATGTTTTAAAGTAAATTCCATTGTAAAACTCATAAGCGTTACGCCATGATGTCGAAAAAAGTAAAAAAATAGATATAACTTTGCAATTTTTTTGTATCGATAAAAATTCATTGAATCGTGTATTCCTTTTACATGATACTAGACCAAAGAGTCAAAAAACATATACCAAAATGTTAAATCCCTATTCCACATACTTAACAGGTTACCACAGAGTTAGAAAAACCACTTTTTTTTCAACATCGCCTGTATTCCCAGAAGGCTGTGTTAAGCAGAGTTGTTCCTTTAGTACAACCACATTTCACCGATGTAAGATATTCATGTATATGGTCATAGCACATGTATCAAATCGGAAAGGGATCGGCACCGTATCGCCTTTCGCCTCGTCGTCAAACAGGTTGACGCCTGTTAGCACGAAACCAAAGCGGATCAGAAGCTCCGATACGTCGACTCGGATACGGCTAGGCGACGCCGCGCTTACGGCTCGCCGACCGCTGGGTGAAGGTGCAGCAGGCAGGCCGGAGGGGTGAGAGGGGCAAGGGTGGACGAAGAGACGTAAGCTCGGGTACGGAGAGACGTAAGCGCGGGGACGACGAGCCGTAACGCACCGCACCGCGGTTCGTGAGCTTGTCCCGAGGCGAGGCGATTATGTTACGATTCCTATTAGTGTGCGTTGCAGTAGGGAGTTTCATACAAAGAATACTGAACGGCATGAGTTGATACGGTGCCGATCCCTTTCCGGTTTGATACGTGTGCTATCACCTATAAATAGCTGACTCGGCTAACTTCGTACCGGCCGCCTCAGAATCAATAAATACAAAATGTATGAGTACCTATCTTTATTTTTTTGTTCGTGAATTTTCCCGTTTTAATAGTTATTCTGCTATTCGAGGCGGAGACAAATCCAACAAATCAAAGATCATAAAAATCGGTCCAGCCGTTCGTGAGTTATAAATGGGCCCAACCGGACGTTATTTTACTTATAACTAGCTGCGCCCCGCGGTTTCACCCGCATAAGTTTCGATCCCGTGGGAATATCGGGATAAAAAGCAGCCTATATGTTAATCCAGGGTGTCAGCTACCTCCATACTAAATTTTATCAAAATCAAAACAACCAGCCGTTTGAGCGTGAAGAAGTAACAAACATATAAACACACACACACTCTGATTATTGTGTGAATAAAATAAATAAAAATATTACCAACCTGACAAATCTTCCTCAAATGCTCAACTTCATAACCATTATGATGCAGCCATTTCCCAGCCGCAGCCGACTCAACAGCCCACCTCGCGTGCAACACCCTGCAACCGCGAGCCGCGCCCTGCAACGCGTTGCACGTCCTCGCTCTCTTATCCGTCGCGTCGCTCCAGCAACTGGTCTTACTCAAGTCACAGTGGGCTCCGACGCCGGTGATGTTCGAGGGATGGTTGCTGCAACTTGTGTTGCTGCGACAGGAGCCCAAGAGGACGTGAGTCGTCCGTTTGTTGACTTCTTTCTGTATGAAGCCTTTCAGTTTTTGGATTGATTTTGTTACTGCTTGGCGTTCGGGGCGTGACATTCCGGTTAGGACCTGGAAATAAATACTTATAACATAAATTAACTGAATCGGTTACTAGCAAGTTAAGGTGTTATTTAATTATTGTTTAACTAGCTGTTGCTCGTGACTTCGTCTGAAATCAAGGATGAAAAGAAGCTTATGTCCTTCTCCAGGTCATGGTCTATCCATGTGCCAAATTTCATCGAAATCAGTTCAGCCGTTTTAGCGTGAAAGTTTTCATCCTTGGTTTCAGACGAAGTCGCGAGTAGAACCTATTGAATTTATAAACCGTTAGATCTGCCAGTCTTGCTAGAACTGTAGCAGTATCTACAACGCCACATACGAACTACGTGTCACACTGACGTCACACAAAATCCTGCATCTCGCAAGCAGAGTTTACCGCGCAACTAGCATACATAATCACATATATGCACCGGCCTGACATGAATCAGTGGGCAGATGCCCGCCAGACACAACACCCGTCTGGTCGGAGGATCCTCCCTTTTCTATAGAGTATGAGTGAACTTTACACCCTGTTCCTCATACCTCTATAGAACTATCACCAATTTATTATACTCACAATTTTCGGTCTCAAATGACTCTGCGTCGCCTGTATTGTAACGTTGTTGTTACGTTGCGGGTTGCACGCTACGAACAGTTTCCTAGCCATTCGTTCAGCGCGCGCCAAGTCTCTTCGTTCACGTTGAGTTAGCTTGCTCTGATGTACCTTGTTTCTTGTTGTTTCACCATCTGGAAATTGATCGGTAAGATAAAGGTGTTTATTTTTCGTTTTTTTTTTTTGTAGAGAAAACTTCTATAAGCGCGTTGGGCATTTTTTGAGATGGGAAAAACCATCGAACTCGCGCCACTTTTACCGTAAGCGACACCGCGCGTGTTTTGTTTATAAGACGATTAAAAAAATACCCGCTTCGGATGTGTTCGGCTGTCCTCGGTTTTAATGTATATCCGATAAGTCAGTGAGTGATTGCAAAGTATTCTGTTTGTGTTTTGTTTTCACTTCTGTCTTCACTTCTGTCGGCACTCCCGGAGTGCCACTGTTTTTTTTTGCTTGAATATAGTTTTCATTCTATTTATTGCTATATAGAGGTGAGAGGAACAGGGTGTAAAGTTCACTCATACTCTATAGAAAAGGGAGGATCCTCCGACCAGACGGGTGTTGTGTCTGTCGGGCCGTTGTATCTATGCTAGTTGCGCGGTTAACTCTGCTTGCGAGATGCAGGATTTTGCGTGACGTCAGTAAGACGCGATATTCGCATGTGGCGTTGTAGGTACCGCTACAGCTGTAATTGTCGTGGTTAGCTGACATATGGCAAATAGTTTAATTTAATGTTCTGTGTCTCGTAATGTTAATTACATGCAAAGTTAAAAACTCATTTTTATACAATGGCCTATCATTTTATAGAAGAAAGTTAGACCATGACCTACATTAGGACAAATTATCATAAGGTGTGTGCCAACCAAAAAAAAACATGGCTAACTCACTAGATTCACCAGAGCTGCCGATATCCTCAGCTTCCTTGTGCGTGAACAGTTTCCTGCGCGAGCGGGCCGGCGCGCGGCTGGCGAGCTCGGCCGGCGCGCGGCGTGGAGCTGTGTTCACGCGGGATTCTGCATCTGTAATCGAAATACATAAATTAAAATCACTTATTTCAAATAAAAGGCACTTTTGAACTTTAAAATGTACAGACGCCAGCACGTCAAGCTACGACAAGCTGTCAAATCTTGGTCCTGCGCCTGATCTCTCTCTGGTCGTGTCGGATTGCCGTCCCATCGGACTGTGAGAGTGAGGGAAGAGGGAAGAGGGATCCTGTGTCTGCGCACACGCCTGCACTACAATATCTCCGCGTATCTACGTGGATTCGCGCCAGTCTCAACGGAGAGTAGCCATCTCACCATAGTCAATTAATGAGAACCCAACTCTACAAACCTTACATCTTGGTCAAAATGTACGACCTATAAGAGCTCCGTCTTTTCCTTTTGTGGTACGGAACCCTAATAAAAAGTGATTAAACAGTAAGTACTTCAATTTTGTCGATTTTTCTAGGGTGTGCATTGCCCACCCTAGCCTCCCTCTAGCTCCGCCCATGCATCTGGCTACGTTGGCTAGTCTGCTGTGACCGAAACGCGGTCTGGAGGACTATTATTACTTATCATCATCTCCCTAGCCTTTTCCCAACTATGTTGTGGTCGGCTTAACCGGACGCAGCTGAATACCAGTATTTTACATGGAGCGACTGCCTACCTGACCTCCACAACCAGTCTTACCAAAGGGTATCGTATTACCTAGTAATTGGGTTGTGGAGGTCAGGTAGGCAGTCGCTCCATGTAAAATACTGGTATTCAGCTGCATCCGGTTAGACTGGAAGCCGACCCCAACATATTTGGGAAAAGTCAGGCAGATGATGATGTTTTGGTAGTTTTTAGGGTTCCGTACCCAAAGAGTAAAAACGGAACGCTATTACTAAGACTTCGCTGTCCGTCCGTCCGTCTGTCTGTCACCAGGCTGTATCTCAAGAACCGCGGTAGCTAGACAGTTGAAATTTTCACAGATGATGTATTTCTGTTGCCGCTATAACAACAAATACTAAAAACAAAATAAAATAAATATTTAAGGGGGGCTCCCATACAACAAACGTGTTTTTTTCGGCGTTTTTGCCGTCTGTCTGTCACCAGGCTGTATCTCAAGAACCGCGGTAGCTAGACAGTTGAAATTTTCACAGATGATGTATTTCTGTTGCCGCTATAACAACAAATACTAAAAACAAAATAAAATAAATATTTAAGGGGGGCTCCCATACAACAAACGTGTTTTTTTCGGCGTTTTTGTTTCGGGTTGTCGGCGGTGTTATGTGGTGGTGTGCACAACTACTCAGTAAACCTGCTCAAACTACCTTTTGATGTAGTCGACTGTATGTTGGTTTGATTTCCAGGAGATGAGGGATGGAAAGAACGGTAAATAACACGTACTCTTTACCTTGTAAGTTACTTCTTGGTAAGACTGGTTATCAGACTTTCGGGCTTCTGAATACCCGTAACGACTGTCGAAGATCCACGAATGACAGCCGGGACCAACGGCTTAACGTGCTTTCCGAGGCACGGAGGGGTCACGGTATGTAAATACCCATCCACGGACCAACCGCGGCAAGCGTAGCTTAACCTGATCGATCGACCTGTGCGGCTGTTATTATTTAGCCACGGGCCGTACTATTATTACTTACCAATGGAAGAATATTCCTTGGAAGTGTCCGTAGTGTTATCAGTTTCCGAAGACATCCTCAGTCGGGGGCGGCCATCTTTATCGTCCTCCTTACTATCTGATAGTAAGTCTATTAAAGGGACATTCTCCATTTCTGCTCTTTTCTGAAATTAATACAAGAAATTAAGTTTTTTCAGACAATAAATATAGAAAAAAGCGATCTCTTAAAGATAACCTTTGGATGGATTAAAAAGGGGGAGGACAGGCAAATACTGTAGGTAGTCTGTGGTGTACCATTTACATAATACAATAAATACATACATACATTATACTAATCTAAATAAATATATACTAATAATAAACATGAAACAGGAGCAAAGAAAATATAATGATGATGATTATGGAGAGGAAGTGCTTTTATATCATAATTTCTACATACTAATAACTGCCTCAATGTCCTCGGTGAAGGCAGATCTGACTGGCGTGAAGCAGCCGGGAAGGTTCTCTCGTTGAGCTTGGTGTTGGAGGCGGCGCAGGCCTCCACCCACAGCGGGGACACCAGCTTGCAGGCAAGCGCGCGGGCGCGGGCGCGGGTGGCGCGACACCCACCTGGAGTCATGAAAAGAAGGTCAGATATGTTAAATAAAAAAAAAGTCAGGCGGTGAGCCTGCCGGTGTAGCGGTATCTACAGCGCCACATGGAAACAACGCGTCATACTACGTCACGCAAATCCTACATCGCGCAAGCAGAGTTTACCGCGCAATTAGCATAGATACAACGGCCCGACATGAATCATTGGGCAGTTGCCCGCCAGACATAACACCCGTCTGGTCGGAGGATCCTCCCTTTTCTATGGAGGTTGAGTGAACTTTACACCCTGTTCCTCATACCTCTATACTGGTGACCCCGAGAATGAACGTCAGCGCAGCCTTCGTGCACCTACTCCAGCGTGACGTCATCATCATCACTCCCGCAAGCTTTAGAGCGGCGAGTCACCCAGCCAGCCAGCTTCCACGGCTTCAACGGGTATCCTGACCACCAGCATGCAGCGACCGCGCATTCCTGGTCATCACCCTCAGCCTCATCAGCAACCTCGGCACAGCACACTGCACTTTCGGCCGGCCCACAAGCAGAGCCCTTGAAATACGCTCTCCTGGTCGACGCCAGCAGTCAGCCTCAACCCGGCGCTGTACCACATCCGACGCACTGGAGCATAACGCAGCGCCACCCCGACTCACTGGGGACATCTCCGCAGACAGTTCCGACTCACCGTGAACTATGCGGCAACCGGTTCCGACTCACTGGAACCTCAGCTGGCCTGGCAAGCATCGCAAGATACAAGACTCAGCCCACTATCGACCTCCGGTCTCCGGGGGGGAGTGATGTAGCGGTATCTACAGCGCCACATGGAAACAACGCGTCATACTACGTCACGCAAATCCTACATCGCGCAAGCAGAGTTTACCGCGCAATTAGCATAGATACAACGGCCCGACATGAATCATTGGGCAGTTGCCCGCCAGACATAACACCCGTCTGGTCGGAGGATCCTCCCTTTTCTATGGAGGTTGAGTGAACTTTACACCCTGTTCCTCATACCTCTATACCGGCGGGGCGTATCATTTCGAGTAAGGTACCCCACCTACATGTTGCACTGAGCGAGATCAGCAGCAGGCCACGCACTACAAATTGCGAGGTCGTGGCGGACCGCATGGCTTGCTAGTAAAAACAAACAGTGAGCCCACCGGCGGCCCGTACGGCCTGCTTCACTCATTACAGATTTTTCACCGCAGCCTGCACGGGTAGGCAAAGTTGCGGTCACCGGCAGACCGCATGGCCTGCTGCACTGAAAAATTCTGTATATGGGTGGCGGTGAGAGTGTTAAAATCAATTGATTGATTGTGAAATAATATGGTATAGAAGTAAGGTAGAGAGGCTTGAAAGTGAGAGGCTTGTGGCTAAGTAATAACAGCTACGCTTGCCGCGGTTGGTCCGTGGATGGGTGACCATCTTTACATGTCAAGACCTCTCCATGCCTCGGAAACCACTGGTCCATCACTGCTCAAAGAAAGAAAAAAGTAGGTACACCTTAAGGGGAACTAGAACAAAGATTAACTTACTATCAGTCCAGACTAAATGCGTGACAAGGGGGCTCCAGTCAATGACAACAGTGGCTCCCAATGCTGCCAGAGTGCATCTTAGGGGCAGAGCCTTGGTCTCCGCCCCCACGTCCACCATCGCAACCACCCCACGGAGGCAGTCGCATGCTGATTGCATTGGTTTTAGGTTCTCCTGGAAAAGTCAATGTTTATTTTATTAATTGGAATAAAAACAGAGCAACAGAAATAGTTGTCAGCTGCATGTGGCACCAACCACACACAGCACATCCTATTTGCAGCATATCCTATTCGCTGTAAGTTGGCAAGTCCGTGAAATGCGCATCCCCTCCCCCAACCACCTACCGCACTGCTGAGTCACCCTCTCAGTACCATAAGCAACATCATGGCAAGTGCGTATGATTATTACGAATGAATAACTCAATATTCTTCAGTTTTATTGGTAAGCTCACTCTATCGTCGACTTTGTCTCTGTCACCTCTGACCTAGACTAGAGTCAAGAGCAAACCCATTTCAAATAAAAAAAAAAAAAAATTGTTAGTCTTGCTGAATGTCAGCGGCAAACTTAGTGCAAACGGGTTATACACATCACACACCTAGCACATACCTTTTTCTGGCTAGCAGTTTTTGTCGTCTGTTTGTTCTTGCTAAAAACATTGGGAGTACTCTTAGAGTTTGTAGGTTTCTTCTGGAGCACTCGGTTTGTTTGTCTTCCAGTTGTGGCTGCGTCTACTTCCTTTAACGCAGACCATTCTTCTCTGAGACGGATTCTTTCTGCTATTGCTGAGCGGCGCTGTAATTGAAGGGTTTGACTTAGGTAATAGGTAATACGGGCTAGTTTCCGCAACTCCACGTACCACGTAGGGTACCGAAGTACTGTCTCACGTAGGGTACCTGGGTTACCGAAGTACTTTGCCCTGTACGTGCCCTGTAAGGGTTTGACTTGTTAAGACAAGAGTTTGTGACAAATACCTATGTAATTTGTTTGCTCTAAGTATTACATGTAATCATCATGTAATGTTAATATTATGGACATAAAATCATAAGTTATTTACTTAATTATATCTTAGTTCTAAAAGTTAGTATGTTTTATTAACTTCTCAGGTGTTGTGGTTAGCTGGAACTTATAATTTTCATGAGAGAGAAATATAGATGAGGATAACAAAGTGATTGTTCTCCACTGCTGGACCTATGTTTCTTCCAAATTACTGTAGTGAATGTGAAGAATTGATCTCTATTGAAACCTTGCCTTTCAGTTTACTATAAGTACAGGTGCTGACATACAGAATAATGATTAATTTTACATACATTTTGTTCACATTTCGCACAATTCCAGATCAGATTTGACATTATTACCAATGCCAAAAAAAAAAAAATATTTTGCCGCCTTCTATTTGTAGACTCCTTGGAGTACCTAAATAATTACAAATGGAAACACTCACCAAGCCTGCTGCACCTCTATTATTTTCTTTGTTCATTTTCTATAAAATCAGCTATCAAAACATATGGAACGTACAAAGTAAACAATCAAATTAACCTTCGAATTGAAAAGAAAAACAATTCTTGTCACAATAACTAATTCTAACAATTTGATAGAACTATGATTGCATAATTTGTGTGTTATTTTGTAAATAAAACTTTAAAATAATGAGAAAATTGTAAAATAAACATAAAATGCAAATGTACACTGTACAAACAGGTCACAACAAGTTTGTAAACGTCAAATTTAGTCCACAGAACACTATTACACAGAAGTACAGAACACTATTAATTTAGTCTGTCTGTAAATGTCACTGTCAAATACGAGGTCTTTTTTTTTTTTCACGTTTTAGATACAAGCTTTTTGAGTAAAACGTAAAAAGCTTGTATCTATTTTGCTGTAATGGGGTTTTGTTGGGTGCTGAACGAATCTTTTCAGTTTTTTCTGAGACTCAAGTCATGTATGGTCTGTTTCAGAAGTATACTTACGAACTTTGTAGTGTCACTTACAAACTGAGTGCTTTGATTTAATTATTTGAATACTTTAATCCGATAATCTAATTTTAAATAATATTATAGAAGACTAGCTTCCGCCCGCGGCTTCACCCGCGAGGTATGTCGAAAAAACTATCCTATGTCCTTCCCTGGGAAGCAATCTATCTCTCTGCCAAATTTTATTGAAATCCGTTCAGTGGTTTAGGAGTGAAAAGAACATACAGACAGACAGAGTTACTTTCGAATTTTTAATATTAGTATGGATTTTCATTTGACGATTCAGGTTAATTTTATAACCGTAATTTTTCAATATGTAATAATTAAAGTAAATAATAGTATTTAAATAATAATATAATTTTTGGAGAACATGGTGAGATATAAGTAGAAAGTTGGAACCCTCTAAGTCTAATTATGATAAATGTGATTTTAGTGAGCGGTTGCGTTTATAGGACATTATTCATTTCGTAACCAAAAATTAAAGTGCCAGAACAAAAAGTACCTACTGCTGTCTCTTGCACTTTAATTTTTGGGTATATAAAATGATCGACACTTGAATGACGTCCTTACCTGTTCGTTTAAAATACACTTTCATCCGATACTTTCGAACAGACTATGGTTACAAATGAACTTTGATGAAAACAATAAATCCAAGAAAAACAAGTACGCAGTAACGCTTTTATTTAACTTATCAATTAATATCTTATGAACAGTATTATTTCTATCAGTTGTATCAGTTCAACTCAACTATGAAGTAGTTTGAACTTCGAACAGACTTTTTAAAGTGAATCCTTCCTTTAATGGTTCGATGGCCAGTCCTAAATATGGGCTATAAACTGGTGGACTTTCTTCTTCTCCTTTATTCTGGGCCAGTTGCGATGCTAAATACAGGTTTGGTCCCATCTCGCCTCTTGGCTCTCCAATTTCTTCCAGTTCTTCTATATCGTCTCCTGCAGGTCTTGCATTCTGTGAAGGAGAAAAGCATTACTTATTTGTAGTGGTTTAACATAGGCTAAGGTCATGCTATTTCTACATAATTTTATTATACTTTTTCAAAAAGCCAAGGTAAACTAAAAACGCATCACTAAACTTTTGAAGGGATTTTAGTACAGAAAATTTACTTTTATCGGAAACGACTGTTAACGTTATAAGGAGTGTTGAGGAATAGTACGTAGCTACAACACAAAATAATTTACATATGCAGGGTCAAATTAAATTAGCTACAGAAACTCCGCAGACGTTATGGGTAGGTATCGATAACTAAACATGATATTAAAACAAAAAAAAAAAATTTCGTGGCGTCATGATGGACCGGAGTTGGTTTAGTCACTTGAAATATCAGATTATTTTTGCGTAAACTTCACAGACGTGATGAGTGCTTACCTAACGATATCTAAACACGATAAAATAAAAAAAAGTGATTTTCGCAACTCATACTTCAAGTAACAACACTACCAGAGCGGTTGTTGACCGTCCAAAATATCCATCAAATCATTTTTGTTGTGTTTAGATGTCGATACCCATCACGTTTGCGGAGTTTCGCTCACTAATTTAATTTGACCTTGTATAGAATGCCTACTTCGTTATTCCAAGTAAGCTCAATGCCAAATATCGGTTTCTCGGTGTAAGCTTGGTGCAGAGCTTGCAGTTCCGTCAGTAAAGGAAGTAGTCTTTCACGAGGGTCAGCTCTGAACCCCAGCACGTACCCTCCAGATGTTCGTCGAACTACAAACACCAGGGCTTCTCCGAACTTTGAGTCTTTGATTAAAATCTGGAATCATGTAAAAAAAACCTGAGCGGTCAGGGGACCCTGGCGGTAAGGAACTTTCTTACCGGAAACTCGCATCTCGCATGAACACGCACTCGTATATAATAGAAAGAGAGAGAAAGTGTGAATTTAATACGCGGGTTTTAATAAAGAGCCATGTAGTAGAACTGTAGAAGTTTTAAGAAGCCTTCATGAAGTTGTCACCATCTTAGATTTTCGTTTTGACCTCGTTGTCGGCTTTAGTATCCACAAAAACCACGAAAACGACACCCATGAAGAAAAATTTTTAATTTTTCGCAGCTGCCATCTTGGATTTTCATTTTGACCTCACTTCTCACTATTGGCTTCACACCCTCGGAAGCCATGCAAACTATCTGTCTTTCTCTATCTCTCTCTCTTTCTATTATAAGCAGAGAGAATGAGAATGTCGCATGGAACGCTTTTTCCTTACGTGACGATTACTCCTACCGCGAGCCGCGTTAGGAGAGAATGAACTGTCAAAATGAAAGCAATTCCTATTGTTAGTGTGTTACGATGCAATTACCCTTCTGGAGAAGAACTTAGGCTACTTTTATCCTGGATCGGAGACGAAGTGGCGGGTAACAGCTAGTATGATAATGTAGGACCAACTCACGTTCTCAATAGTAATATACGGCATGGACACGTTGAAGGCGTCATTGATGTCTGCGAACCAGACAACCCTGACGTTTGTGACCACCAGGGAGCCCAGGTTGCCAGAGTCACTCGACAGGTTCCAGATACTGTGCTCGTTTAAGCATATCTGGAAAGTATTTTTATAAGATTAAGGTGGGTTGTGGACAAATAATTACACGGTAAGAATTATTAAAAGGGAGCTATTTCAGGACCAGGGGGTATAAAACACAATCTGAATCATTTTGAAGAATATTGCTAATCCATTGCTTCATATGCTTGGAAAAAGCTAGGAAGCTTTAGAAACGATGTGAGTGACAACATAGGTTGGATTCTACTTGAGCTTTAAACGCATTATAAGGCAAATCTAGCAAAGAAGAGGGTAGCTTCAGCGGGATTGTCCGAAAGGGTTACCGCTGCCCCGGAACATAAAGGGCTAAGGAAGGAACACGGGTGGGTTTTTGAGTCAGTAAGAGTCCATCCTCAAAAAAAAAGGGGAGCTTGTTATAAAAAATTACCCAAAAAAGCCCAAAAAATGAGTTATGAACCTTTTGAAGCCGATGGACCTCAGTGTATTGGGTGTGAATGTGTGATTTAAAAATGAAGAGATAAATGCACATGGTGTAAATACCTTCTCAAGAGGCAACATCCGTAACTGTTTGTTGTGTATAATAGCACCTCTCAATTTAAGGTCCCTATACATTCGGGAGGCTATGTACGCTCTGAAAAATGACAAGAAATATTATTTATTTATTGTTTTTAGGGCTCCATAGCTCAAAAGGAAAAAACGGAACCCTTATAGGATCACTTTGCTGTCCGTCCGTCCGTCTGTCTGTCAAGACCCTTTATCACGGGAACGCTTGGAGGTTTCGAGTTGAAATTAAAACCATATACTCAGGTCTACATGCAGTCCCTTGATGCTGTGAAAAAATCAAATACCTAAGTTAACGTAAAAAAAAGATACGGCCGTTTATGCCACAAAAAACGTATATTTCGACACTCTCAAGCGAATCAAAATTTATAGGGTTTGGCAAGAAGCAATCAATCAATCAATCATTTATTTTGTTAACATAGGTATGGTTACAGATATTTTGTTGTCTTAATATGTGCACTATGCTTGCCAATATATATGGCGTACAAAATTAACAGAAGCAATTACAATTAAGGTGGCATGTCAATAGATTACAATAAAAAGCAAGCAAGATCATGTAGCACAAGCAAAGGAAAAAATCCGAAAACCGTAAATTTGTAGGTACATTAAAAAAAAATGGAATGCGAATGAATGGAAGATGATACCGTCAGAATATTTGTTTTTTTCTGAGAAAAATGCAAATTTCGAAACGGCTGGTTGACACTTCCCGTGATCCATTCCATGGGCTGGCTTTTATCTTGGCCAGAGGCTAAGCATCGCCATACAACGTGGTAATGCCGCCAGTCTCTTGGGTACATTACCAGTCGACAGCGATGCGGATGAATTTTTCGACGCTATGTTTTAGTTTGTGTAAGTATAGTATTAGTTAGGTTAGGATTTAATTTTGTTATTTTTAGTAGTTAATTAGGTTTTTATTTGCTTAGGTTCTTTTATATTTTAATTTGCAACAATGAAGAATGCATGACTGTGTTAAATAAATTATATTTTTAACCGTTCTATCGTCAACAAAGGAGATAAGTACTTAAGGCGAAAGCGCCAGGGTAGCCCGCGAAATTCAATTTTTTTTAGGTTTTTTGCAATTTGCTGGTCAGTATTAAGTTGTACGTTAATTAAAATATGATTCGCGGCCGTAACAAATATGTATTTACATAATTATAATCATTAAAGTCATCAACACAACTCTCTAGGACCATGTAATCCCCAAGAATGACTATTTCATGAAATCTTGACATTTGGGGATTACATGGTCTTAGAGAGTTGTCTTGATGACTTTAATGATTATAATTATGTAAATACATATTTGTTACGACCGCGAATCGTATTTTAATCAACGTACAACTTAATACTGACCAGCAAATTGCAAAAAACGTAAGAAAATTTGAATTTCGCGGGCCACCTTAGAGCTTCCCCCTTAAACAGGAGCGTCGGATATAGTTGAAGTTTACTAAGAAACCGATGGATGTTCTCGAATAAAATTTTATTAATAGAAAACAAACAGCTCATTTACTAAATTAAATTCTCCTTTGTTGACTGTACAATAAATTAATAAATCAAATGATGATCAAAACCAGTCTATCATATACCTAATTATGACGTTTGTTACCAACTCAACTATTACTGACCATCGCGGAAAACGGATAAAATACAAGGAAAATAAATAAATAAATGATAAAATACAATAAATAATAAGGAGCGGAAACCCTTTTCCGCCTATGGACGCAGTCGCCCTGAATAGTTTTTGATGGAAACCACATCGATTCGGACATTCTTAGATTACTCCAAGATTATCTATTTCTTTCTCTTTCCAAGATTACTGGTCAAAATATGTTTTTACGTACCTATGCACTCCAGCAACGGAAGTATAATGCCTGACACAGTTTGGAGACACATTGGTGAAGATGAACTCATATTTATTGGCTTTGTAGGCTGCTAGCACGTTGAGGGCTTGCGTAGTGCCTCGGAGACCAGAGTTCACAACCTGCGTGTTTGTTGATAGGATGCAGTTGAGGCCGATTGCTGTAACAATACATTTCACATTCTGAATTATGAGTATACGACGACAAAGTATCGATCGATCTCCAACAATGTACCTATCTGTTTGCATAGTCAACCTATAATGTTCCCACTGCTGGGACACAGACCTCGTCGAGAAGGATTGGGCTGTAATCTACCACGCGGGTCCAGCGTGATAGATGTTTTCGAATTTTTAATTCTAGGCCATGCAGGTTTCCTAACGATGTTGTGAGAGCAGTGTTGATAAAATTATTTACACAAAGTAAAGCGCCTGTCTGGGTTCGAAGTCGAACCCCGACCTACGATTCGTAAGTAGGGGCCGTTACCACTGGGCCACTACTACTCTACCCTATCTATTTATTAAGCCCGTAATGTCCCACTGCTGGGCAAATGCCTTCCTCCCTCTTTTCCTCAGACAACTTTCTTCTGCCATCTGTCTTCTTAAATTTTCTTATTGATGAGAACTCTTGCTTTAAGCGCTGAACAAGTTGAGTCCTCCAGAGGATTACACTATTACCAGTTACAGAGAAGGTAGTGCTTTGTATAGTTACTTCTTCTTCGTCTTTCAAAGAAGAAGAAATGAGGGTAAAACCACAAGGCATAGGGACATGATTGGGACTAGTTACTGTACGGTAGGCTTCATTAGAGGTTGGGTTTGTCGAAGGACCGATGGCCGACGAGCAGACGAGTCCTGGAGTGGAGACCGCGTATAGCATCGGCAAGCGTAGTGTGGAACGCCATCCAGCTAGACGGACCGACGACCTTATTAGTTTTTAAGAAAATCGCGGACATACATACCTACATACATACGGGTCGAATACAGAACCTCCTTTTTTGAAGTCGGTTGAAAAAGATGGCTGCTGAGCCACCTTTTTAAGGTCGTCGGTCCATCTAGATGAGGGTCTACAGACAGACACAGACTGGATGCAGAAGGCGGAGGACAGGGGAGACAGGGAAGCCTGGGAGGGGCCTATGTCCAGCGTAATTGCGATATACTGAGTTCACGACGTAGTAGACACCACCTCACTGAATTGTGTACATTTTACTGTAGTAGATAAGGTCTATAATTGTATTGCTATCTTGAAAACTGCGCGCCGCGTCGCCTCGCGGTGTGAACTGACCCTAAGAAGCCAGCTTATACTGGCTCTGTTACGGCTTGTACGGGCGACCTACCGTACTTCACTCACTGCATTGTGTACCTTTTTGTGTAGTAGATAAGGTCTATAATAATTGTGTTGCTATCTTGAAAACTGCGCGCTGCGTCGCGTCGCGGTGTGTTCTGAACCTTATTCTATTAGAACTCCATAAAATGCTAGGTCAGCTCAAGGTCATAGTGGTAACACTGAAGTGCTGCTTACTGGTACTAGGTACTGTAGTAGCTTGTGTGTTCTAGCCTTTAGCAATAAGCACTGGCTAGAAATATGATTCGATTCGTTGGTTTAAACATATGTCAAATATTATTATGATTGTTTTTGATTCTAGAAGCAGTGATTCATATCTTAACCGCGAAGTTGTATCGTTGCCTTTTTATATTATAATTATTCTCCCAAAGTCTTAAAGTCGTCTTATTTGTATCTACACACCCCGTACTCTATAGTACTTACAGACGCCAGCACATCAAACTACTACCTACAATCTGTCAAATTTCTTTAATAGATTTTCAAATTTATTGCTAAAGCATAAGGTTGAAAGTTGATTGGGAATATTTGACAGTTTCGGGTAGCTTGATGTGCTGGCGTCTGTACATAACTTAATTGGAAACCACTTTGGAAGTGTTCAAGAACGACTTTTCATCAAATCAGCCGCCATTTTGTTGAGTCCAAGGCAATTTCGCCCATCTTTTTAAAACTTACACAAGTTGATCCTGTGTGAAGCCATTGAATGCCATATAATCCTCAAGTTTGTGACAACCATGCGACCCTTGGTTCCACTGTTGCCTTTTGTGTCTTCTATGGGTTCGATTCTATCAAATATCCTTTCGCCAGGCCGTAGTCTTAGATATCTAAAAGTAACAGGAAACACGTGTATAAATAGGTCATAGCCTAGCCTTTTCCCCAACTATGTTGGGGTCGGCTTCCAGTCTAACCGGATGCAGCTGAGTACCAGTATTTTACATGGAGCGACTGCCTATCTGACCTCCACAACCCAGTTACTTGTAAGACTGGTTGTCAGACTTTCGGGCTTCTGACGACCCGTACGTAACGACTGTTAAAGATCCACGAATGACAGTCGGGACCAACGGCTTAACGTGCTTTCCGAGGCAAGGAGGAGTCTTGGTATGTAAAGATGGTCACCCATTCCCGGACCAACCGCGGCAAGCTTAGCCGTTCGGCCCGTGCGGCTGTTATTACTTAGCCACAAGCCCCTCGTGTATAAATATGTTATAATAATAATATCAGCCCTGTATTGTCCCACTGCTGGACAAACACCTCTTCTCATACAGAGGAGGCATGAGCATTGATCACCACGCCGGCTCAAGACGGGTTGGCGATTCTACACGTACAGGAATGAGGAGATCCGCAGGAGAAACAAGGTAACCGACATAGCCCGAAGAATTGCTAAACTTAAGTGGCAGTGGGCAGGGCACATTGCTCGCAGAACGGATGGCCGATGGGGCCGAAAGGTTCTGGAATGGCGACCGCGTACCGGAAGACGTAGCGTTGGAAGGCCTACCACAAGGTGGTCCGACGACCTTGTGAAGGCCACATGAACCCGTTGGATACGAGAAGCACAGAACCGGTCGAAGTGGAGGTGCTTGGGGGAGGCCTATGTCCAGCTGAAATGATGCTGAAATGATGATGATGAACTACACGTCTAGGTTTCCTTACGATGTCAGTTAAGTCTTAGATAAACTTAGAAAGTACAACACAACACAAGCGAAACACGTGTAAGTAAGTAATAATAAAATGAAATCTTTGTCAAGGAAAATACCTCAACTTACGTAATTTCCGGTTTCAAGATTAGCCGAAAGAACAGAGCCATTTTAATAGCGAGGGAAGAAATAATTATGACTACAAGAAAAGCGGCTCTTTCCAGTTATCATAATTATAATCAGAATAAAACGTTCCGGTTTTTATACAATGATGTATAAGAGGAAAAGTCTGTAGTCATTATTTAATCATTTATGTACAGTCAACAAAAGAGATAAGTATGCAGGATCGTCGAATATAGTTGAAGTTTAGTACGAAACCGATGGATGTTTTGTTTTCTATTAACTAAATTACATTTTATTTGAGAACATCCCTCGGTTTAGGATAGGCAGATGTATTGATTTCAATACAGTTTTCATTCTTTGGAGAAGAGGTGCTTCAAGGCCTTAACGCGTTTGAAAAAACTATACAGGTATGAGAAATAGGGTGTAAAGTTCACTCATCCTCCATAGAAAAGGGAGGATCCTCCGACCAGACGGGTGTTGTGTCTGGCAGGCAACTGCCCGTTGTATATATGGTAGTTGCGCGGTAAACTCTGCTTGCGAGATGCAGGATTTTGTGTGACGTCAGTATGACGCGTAGTTCGCATGTCGCGTTGTACTTGTAGATACCGCTACAAAACCATTTACTGAGCAATTTATGTTTAACAAAAGGTTATTCTTGTTTATCTTGAATTGAAGGACCAAAAGTACTAGTCCTTTGGTCCTAGTAAATTTAACGACTATTTTAATTATAGTCCGGCCATCGAGACAGTACGTTCCTGTCACCTGTCAGTGTGACAATTCAAGTAGCTAATAAAGATCAAATTCGTAAAACAGGGTATTCGTTTGTATGGAACTGACGATACTGTCAGAAAGAGTTGCTATGATAATAAATAACAACTAAAACTTAAAAAAAAAAACAATATGAATAAAAATGAAATGCTGTTCGTAGGGAAGTATATCGATTGAGAATGGCTGGACCGAGATGGCTATTTTTGGTTTTCAAATGTTCGTAATAGATCGAATTAGGTTTTTAGACGAGTTTGGAATTGGGACGAGTTGTAGGTCGTAGATACGAACCCAGTCAGACGCTTTACTTTGTGTAAAATTATTTCATCACCACTGCTCTCAAAACGGTGAAGGAAAACATTGTGAGGAAACCTACATGTCCTAGAACCAATAATTCGGAGACATGTGACATCTACCAACCCGCACTGGGCCCGTGTGGTGGATCACGGCCCACTCCCTCTCACAGAGAGGAGGCCTGTGCCCCAGCAGTGGGAACATTAAAGGCTGACTATGAGGTTTTATGGAAAGAAAAATTGGAAAAGTTTCCCGGAAAATTCAGAAAAACATAACGTTCTTTTTCTCTGGAACTTTTGTATAAATTATTGAAATTTGGACAAGACAACGTCTAGCGTCTGTCGGGTCAGCTAATAGTACTAAAGTAATAAAACTTACTTACGCAAAAGGTAGGTCAAACATGACCTCTCTATCTTCCCAAACGGCTCCTGTTTTAGTCTTCGACATTTTGTAACACAACAATATAGTTAGCAACGAAACAGTGTCGTCTATCAACTGTTTTGTTATGTATTCGGTTGCTATGGCAACGTAACAAGTTAGTTTATGGTACTGGCCTAAAGATAAGCCTATTATTTTCATAAAACTTGTATAAAACTGGTAATTTATATTGTTTACGAGCCAAAAGAGTGTGGATCAAAAGATAATAAGTAAAATATTTTTGTACTACTTAAAAGTAGCCACGAACTCTGGCTATCGCAGAGCCCCCGAGGAGGGGGGGGGGGGCTTGTTTGTTATATAATAATACCAGAATCAGGGGACATCGACGGGCAAACTGTAATCATATATCCAGCATGAACAATCTCGTATTACTTCGTGTCCTTTCATAGTTTCTTACTAAATTTCAACTATATCCGACGATCCTGCATACTTATCTCTTTTGTTGACTGTACATACAAATTATATTTTAAAATAATTTTAGAATACCAGCTGACCCACCGAACTTCATACCGCCATCGAAATCAGTCAATCCGTTCTCGAGATATCATCCAAAAAACCGTTCCATACAAAATGAATGAGAAAATTAATAATCTTTTTTTTTTCGTGTCTCATGTTTTAATAGTTATTCTGCTATTCGGGGCGGAGACAAATCCAACAAATCAAAGATCATAAAAATCAGTCCAGGCGTTTTTGAGTTATAAATGGTGTAACTAAGCCGACTTTGTTTTTTTTTCAATAGAAGATTACACATGTAAAAATAAAAAAAATTGTAGCCCACCGGGATCGGGAACAGGGCCAGGGCTTCAGAGAAAGAAACCTCCTAACAATGTGGGCCGAGTCCAGAAGTACCGCTTTCTGAATCAGGCCCTTGATCCAGCTGCCCAACGAGAGCCTCCTCAGGTGTTGGTCAAGGCTCTTGGCCATTAAACCATTGTTTAAGACGACTTTCGGCACAATTACCGCTGAGTCTACATCCCACATGTCGACAACCTCGTGAGCCAAATCAAGATACTTGATTTATTCATTTTTCTCGGCTTCCACGAGGTAGATGAAGGTAGACGACTACTTTTTATTTGAAAAGCTAATATACCATCGACTGCCTCTTTCATCTAACGGTAGCAAGCGCTACTGTTGAGCATGAAGGCTCCTACAAACAGGCGCGACACGCGATATAATCGCGCGCGACACAAAGACACCACTCGTTGCGCGACTAGCAGTGCCTTTGTGTCGCGCGCGATTTTATCGCGTGTCGCGCCTGTTTGTAGGAGCCTTGAGGTCCTGGGTTCGATTCCCAGTTCGGTAAAGTGTTATTGGGTTTTTTCATCAGGAAATTCTCAGTGGCAGACCGGAATCTAGAACTGTGCCCGGTTCATAGCAATAGGCTCGCCCCTTTACATGGGACTTCAACATAACTGGAGAAATGTGGGGTTAAAAACATCATTAAAGCCATTACTAATCAAAATAATTTCTTTTTCTGATTATGTTACGACGATAATGATCCCAGAAGGCGCTGCTGCCCAAATACCGTAATACACGCTCAGTTTTTGTCGCACAGGTAGGCGTATTTGGTACATATCAAACAAAAGACTAATTCAATAATAACACTAATATTATAAAGGCGAAATTTTGTGAGTGTGTGTGTGTGTGTGTTTCTATGTTTGTTACATCTTCACGCTCAAACGGATGGACCAATTTTGATAAAATTTAATTCAATGGGTTCTCAGCACCCAGGCTGAAAACTTTTGGACTTATTACAAGACTGTCTTTAATGTTTACAAACTAATTCGGTAGATATCGCTACTAATTACTGAAAAGTGCGCCATTTTGACAGTTGACCTTAATCAAGATGGCGTCGTTAAGTTCGTTATTCGAAAACTGTCGTTGAATTTAAAAGCTGTTAAGTGCTTAAGGCCCTGTTAAAATTGACGGTAATCACCTTAAAAGGTTTGTTTATAGGATTATTCGTTTCGTGTCGCATTAGTGTACACGCAAAAGAAACGGTGCTAAAATTATACTGCGCGTACTACAAGGTATAAGGTACCTACTATATGTATTATCACAGTATAAAAACCATACAGTAGGTCGACGCCTTTGATCTCGTGGTAAATGCCGACAACGTCTAGACATTGTCGTGACCGCTAGGGTTGTCACTTGTCTCAAGTAAACAATATTAATTTATTTATTTGAGATCAACATCGTCATCAACATTACTATTATCATAAACAATAATTAACAATTATCAAAATATCGTCTTTTTAACCCCCCACGCAAAAACGACGGGGTGTTACAAGTATGACGTGTCTGTGTGTTGTGTGTCTGTCTGTGGCATCGTAGCTCCCGAACGGATGAACCGATTTTAAACCGATGGTGAATTAGTCGGAAGTGTTCTTAGCTATGTTTGATGAAAATCGGTTCAAGATGGCCCCCACCACAAAATGGCGGATTACATAATTTTTCACAACTTCCTCAATATGGGTATCAAATGAAAGGGCTTGACTAGTGGAATACTATACGCTATGATAAATTTCAAATCCAAGATGGCCGCCACTACAAAATGGCGAATTACATTATTTTTTTCACAACTCCTTCAATATAAGGTAAGTATCAAATGCAAGGGCTTGACATGTAGAATAATGTACACTATATTGAAAGGGAATGAGGAATATTAAGTAAAACTTGAAAATTATTTTTTTCCTAGATTGATGAGGAAACTGGAGTGATGACTGGTACCTACGACCGCTGAGTGTGACCATTTTTACGAATGGAATTATTCTACTTAACATACGTTTTTCTACATCAGATAGTGTCGCAGTCCCATTTTCAAACAACAGGCCAAACGACATCTATGATGAAAAATTACGTTGTTTCGCAGCCGCCATCTTGAATTTTGATTATGACCTCATATTCGATGTCAGCACCCTCGAAATCCTTGGAAACGACACCCATGATAAAAAAAATTTAATTTTCGCAGCCGCCATCTTGAATTTTGATTATGACCTCATATTCGTTGTCAGCACCCTTGAAATCCTTGGAAACGACACCCATGATGAAATTTGAAAATTTTCAAAGCCGCCATCTTGAATTTTGATTATGACCTCATATTCGTTGTCAGCACCCTCGAAATCCTTGGAAACGACACCCATGATGAAAAATTTGAAAATTTTCGCAGCCGCCATCTTGAATTTTGATTATGACCTCATATTCGTTGTCAGCACCCTTGAAATTCTTGGAAACGACACCCATGATGAAAAATTTGAAAATTTTTGATGCCGCCATTTTGGATTTTCGTTTTGACTGCACTATCGGCTTTAGCGTCCTCAAAAGCCATGGAAATGTCAAGTAAAAAAAAATAAACTGAAAAGAAAAATAATTAGAAAATAAAAAAACTTAACAAATAAGCAAGCACTCAAATGTTACCCGTCGTATCTCTGTATTTGTCTTCATAAATTAAAAATTAAATAAAATGTGTACCATCACATTTTTGAAAATAGTATCCCAATAATAAAATCAACACCGAAAAGTCGAAATCATCAACCCTGAAAGTTATGTCCCGAACTACTAACACGGTGGCAGTATGCAGTTCGGGCTCGCACCTCCCGCGTCTCGCCCCTCACACCCCGCACGATTGCCCTGTCTAGACGGCTTCGTCGAACGACTGTATGATGTATAGACTGTGGTATTATGTTCTACATGTCCGCGCGGAACTAGCTGGCCGCGCTTCAGGTATGTGAGCGGTGGGACGGAGGGGCAGCGGCGCTTTGTCATTACTCAGTACGTGCGCTGCGAACAATAGGCAACCCCGCCGCCCTCACCCCCGTCCCCATCCAAGGCGCGGCCAACTAGTTCCGCGCTGACTTTAGCAACCCGCCTTCTGTTTCGCACGGTTTTGACGCCTTGACAAAACATCGTGTTCTTATTATTATTTGTAAGTTTAATATTATTCTATTCTATAATTATGTTTGTAATTTATATGGAAATAATAATAAAGAGTATTCTATTCTATTATGCACATAAGCCTGGAATAAATCCTCTAAATTATAGTTAAAACCACGGAAGAGTTATTAACTCTTCCGTGGTTAAAACCGTATCAAAATTTGATGCGAAGTTTAGGAGAACAACGCGGTCACTCAGACACGAAAAGCGACATAATTTATAATATGTATAATCTTTCTAATAAACCAAATTAAAGAAAGAACAAAAAGTATGTGTCTGTATGTGTGTGTAATGTATGTTATATAAATTAACATAGGCTTAGGCTCGTGAGGCATTTTTCAACTATGTTTCAAAGGTCGGCAGCAAGCAAGGTAAGCAATTCCCAAGTTCCACGGCCCAGTGACCTGCATAATACTGCCCAAGATAAATTAACAAAGAACAAACAAGCAGATAACCAATTAATAATTCAGAACGAATTTCCTTAAGTGTGATCTGAATCCTCCCCATTTTAAAGGACACCAATAAAAATATACTGAGTTAGAATATATAAATTGCAATTTCCCGTCGATTTCAGAACTCGTAAAACACACAACATCAATCAAGTAACGTAAATAAACTTGCTTTTAAAAGTTTCGTTTACTTCATCGGCTTCTAAAACTAAGGATTCTGGTTTGACGTTGTGGGCCGACTATAATTGACGCCCTTGCTACTGATTTCTAAGTGGTTATAACTTGAGCAAATGAAAACTGTCTGACAAATGCTTGCACTGACTGGACTGGTCCATTCAAATCTATTTGGTACTTTCCTCAAAAGACCGTTTCAGACATCAATCTACATGGTCTTCACATGATCTGAACAAGATCATGTCTGGCCTTTATAAGAGACTGTGACCTCTGAGTTTGTTTCAGCCTTTCTTCTCAGAGTAGTCAGATGGGAAACGCCGGACCTCATCTAGCTTATTTTTTATAACATGACGTGTAAAACTGATTTCGATATCGTATTTACAGAATAAACAATTTCATTTCATTTGCCTTTGACCGGAAATTGGCAAAAACCAATGACCACAGAGCATCTTTCAGCAGAGGATCTTTTGGTGCTTAGATGACATCGAAAGGGAGGCGTTTTTCGTAAACATCATCATCATCATCATTTCAGCCGAAAGACGTCCACTGCTGGACATAGGCCTCCCCCAAGCACTTTCATTTCGTAAACATGTGTGATGTTTATTCACAAATAACTTCAACCTTCTGATTAACTGTCTTTGACAAATCAAAAGTGCCTGTAAATGGTTTAATTAAAATAAATGCTGTGAGTTAGAGTTTGAATTCAAGGTTTATCGTCTTCACGTAATATAACTAATGTATAATTAAAAGTAAAATTAATGTAAAATTATGTTAAACTTTTTAAAAGAGTAAGTTTCTTGAGTTTCTTGTCGTCCATTTGTCTCACTGACCTCTTACAAGTGTATTATAGAGGTCAATGATTTGTCTCCATACGAAACTACCTTTTGGAAGGGGCAACTAGAATCAATTCTATTTTCTTGTAAATTTTGACGTTCAAAATGTGCATATTTGAAATAGATGATTTATTTTGACTTTGATAATGTTTTCTGGAATTGTATTTATTGAAAACAAAATGCTAAAGCACTAGGAAGTGGTAAAGGGCGGGCGTTTTGGGAGACTTTCATGTGTGTGTCATGAACGGGTTAGCCAAGACTTGATGCTACTTTTACTTTACTTTTTTTCTAACCCATACTTTTTTGGCTACTTTTAAGTATAGAAGTACGTTTTCGTCAATTGAGCATCTTATCTTGATAAGAGGGAGTTGGTTAATGGTCGATGTCCGTGGTTAATGGAGTGCTATTCTGAAAAAAAAAATGGTGACAACTTGAGTGAAGTGAGCTTGAATTGAGCTGTCATTCCATGGATTGCCACTATTGACTTCACCCATGTGACTTCACCTAAGTTTTCACGGTAAGATTTTTACAAAATAGACCTGCTGGACTTATAGATATAGAAGCCAAAATACACCGTATGAAACCGTAACCAGAAAAAGCGAAAATCTTTCAAACGAAACTTCAAATAACATCACTTCCTTACCCAAATGCCTATGACTCTGCTATCCTAAATTTCTAGCTGCCATGACCCTTAAGGAGCTGTCGAAAGTGGTTCCACATTGAAATTGTAAAAGTTGGTAATAAAGGTGGCTTTTCGACCCTTAGTGGGGAAGGGCGAGGGGGGAGGGTGGCTAACTGATACCATGTAATTTTTTAGCCACCTTTGGGGCTGTTGATATTACTGATATTTTAATTTTTATGGTTGATTGAATATATGTTTTTGGTAGGTCGATATAGGGTTTACTAAATTAATGTTTTTTAATTAATTTTGTTACTAAGGACAATGTCAAAACGCCCCGACGTACTCATGCAAATAGATTCACAGAAGTAGAGGTGGGCAGGACATATAATTTGTGTTTTCCCTTCTCCTGGGGTTTAATAGGATGGACCCTAACCTTATTAAGTACAATCTAGCCATATAAATAGACTAATAAGTAATTTAATTACAACCTAAACTATTAAATAGTCTTTACTAAGAATGTGTCCAATAGCACTTTTCTTATTATCTCTATTGTGTTTGTTTGGCACTTTTGTACAGACGCCAGCACATCAAGCTACCCAAAACTGTCAAATTTTCCCAATCAACTTCGAACCTTATGCTTTAGATTTAAAATTAAAAATCTATTAAAGAAATTTGACAGAAATGTTTTGTCGTGGTGGTCGTTTTCATAGTTTTCGAGGGTGCTGAAGCCGATAGTGAGGTCAAAATGGAAATCCAAGATACACAAATTTTCGTTATTTTGACATTTTCCCAACCGCCATCTTGGATTTTTTTTAACTTCGTCCCTGTTGGGGGTTTCCCCACACGTTTTTTGTTTTAACTAAAGCTAAGTATTTAGTAGAATTTCTTGAGAGAGGGTTTGCTCTCGAACCGGTGTAGGAAAACATCGTGAGGAAACCGGCATGTCCTAGAACCAAAAATTCGAAGACATGTGACATCTACCAACTCGCACTGGGCACGTGTGGTGGATTACGGCCCACTCCTTCTCATAGACAGGAGGCCTGTGTCCCAGCAGTAGGAACATTATAGGTTGATTATGACTTTCTAAGTCAAAGCATTTATTACAAATAAACCAATTACAGGCACTTTTGAATTATCAAGCAATCAATCAAACCAAGTTATTGCAGTCCAAAGCCGGACACAGCCTCGTCCCAGCTGCGTCCCCTCGTTTCAAAGCAAAACACTTTAAAATTTAATAAATCGAGGAATTCTGGGAAGCTTTCACGCAGATTTAAGTGTTTAAAAAGTTAAGAAGAGGTACAAATCGACGATTCCTCCCTTTGGCTGTCGTTTGAAGGCGATTAAAGGATTCACTCAGGTGAACGAGTAACTTCAGACTGTAAGGGTGGGTTTCCACTGAAGCGGAGCTGGGCGGAGCGGAGCGGAATCGTCGAATCACAATGGTTGAAATTCCTCATCGCGTCAGTCGTCTCGTCTGTGATTGGACGATTCCGCTCCGCTCCGCCCAGCTCCGCTTCAGTGGAAACCCACCCTTAACGTTCCGATTATGATGATGATAGGTTTTCCTGCGACTTTGCTTGTGGGTCTGAATGATAATGAAGATCGATGACATGAACTATTCGTGGTTATCCATAGGTACTATACACCAAGGGTGGAAAACCGGTTGATCGCGATCGACTTTAATTAGGTTTACGATAACAGTTCAATCCAACTTACAGACACATCAAGCTACCCAGAACTGTCCAATGTTCCCAATCAATTTGAACCTTATGCTTTAGCGATAAAGCAATTCTTGCTAGCATCAATAACATCATCCGTCGTGCTCTTGTCACCAGGGTGCCAGCTGTTTTAGAACCCAATGGCTTGGCGCGCGACCAAGGGAAGAGACCAGACGGAATGAACATAATGCCTTGGAAGGTTGGTAGGCCTTTGGTGTGGGATGCAACGTGTGTCGACAGTTCGACACCCTTGCGCCATCCCATCTTCCAAGCATGGTGAGCTGTGCTGGGGCGGCTGCTGCAGGTACGGAAAACCTCAAACGGCGCAAATACTCCAGTCTCTTTGGAACGTATATGTTTGAGCCGTTTGGGGTTGAAACTCTAGGGCCATGGGGCCCGAGTGCCCACTTAGTATTTCGAGACATCGCCAAGCGGTTGGTCGACTCTTCACGTAACCAGAGGGCTGGCCTATTTTTTGGCCAAGGAATCAGCATTGCCACACAAGGTGGCAATGCTGCCAGTCTTTTGGGAACGTTTCCTGTTGACAGCGATGCGGATGAATTTTTTGATGCCCTTTGATTATTTCCTCTCCTTTTTATATACTTGTACAGACGCCAGCAGGTCAACCTACCCGAAACTGTCAGATTTTCCCAATCAACCTTGAATCTTATGCTTTAGCAATAAAGTCGAAAATCTATTAAAGAAATCTGACAGATTGTAGTAACTTGATGTGCTGGCGTCTGTACATATTGTTACGCGCCACAATTAATGCCTGGTACATGGTGACATTAGGTACCACTAGCGCCATCTAGTATCGAGTAGCAGAACTAGTCGAGTCACGATCGTTCTAGAAAATTCTATACTAGAACTTTGTAGAACTTTCTCGAACTATCGACACCTAGTCGGTCGGGGCCGGTATGTACTCGAACATTCTAGATGTTTCTACAATGGAAGGTTCTAGAACTATCTGCGGCACTATATAAGGCCGGGATGCGTGACGACCGACACAGTTTGGATAAAGCGACAAGAGCGAAAACATCTAAGCGATCTTCAAGTGCGAATTAAGAGTAATCAGTAGTGAAATTGTGTTCTTTTAATTAGTGTGTTTGAGCTGTAATTAGTGTTTTTAATTAAAGAGTTATTTTTGGTTATTAAATCGGCAGTTTTTATTGTCACGAACCCGAAGCTCGTAACAATTGGTGTCAGAAGCAAGGATTATGCCGGTTTTACCCAAAGACGACACGGAGGGTATCCGTACCCGAAGTCAACGTCAGCAGGAGACGGACCAGAGGCGATTTGGTGGAACTACGCCGCAGACTTCGGAGGGCCAGCTACCGTCCGTAGCAGGTCCAGCATCAGCAGCACCAGACTTTGCTGCTCTGATGATGATGCTGCAGGAGCAGTCCCGTCGGTTGGAAGAACAGCTCCAGCGCGATAAGGAGGAACAGGCCCGCCGTCAGGAGGAACAGGCTCGTCGGTTGGAAGAACAGCTCCAGCGCGATAAGGAGGAACAGTCCCGCCGTCAAGAGGAACAGGCCCATCGGTTGGAAGAACAGCTCAAACGGGATAAGGAGGAGCAGGTGCGCCGCCAGGAAGAGCAAATGTTCCTCATGAAGGACCTTCACGCAACCTTCGGGAAAGACATGAAGGAGGTGAAGGAAAAGGTTGCCCAGCATGATAACCGCCTGTCTGAAGCTGAAACTCAGATCAGCAAGTTTAATGACGTCATTGCTGATGTGAAACAGGAGTTGGGTAATCTTAAACTTGGGGATGGAATCGCAGCTCCCGTAGCTACAACACCTTCGCTACGTGGATTCAAAGTGCCCCCGTTCGACGGAACTTCTTCCTGGTCGGCCTACAAAATCCAGTTTGAGGCTGTCATGAAGGCGAACGGGTGGAATAAAAGTCAGGCCATGACTGCCCTCACAATAGGTCTGCGCAACCAGGCCTTAACTGTTCTGGAAGCTCTCGGTAAGGAAGTGACTTACGAGCAGCTCCTTGAGGCATTGGAGGCTCGGTATGGCGACGCTCACCTGGAACACGTATTTCGTGCGCAGCTCAAGGATCGCGTGCAACGCAGTAATGAAAACCTGCAACAGTGGGCCCTTGAAGTGGAGAAGCTGGTTCGTAAAGCTTACCAGTCCGTACCTGCGCTTATTGATGGAAACCTGGTGCAGGCATTCATCGACGGCATCCGCGACCTTGAAGTGAGAGCTGCTGTGAGGCTCGGGCACCACGGGACGCTAAAGGACGCCTTGGCCCACGCACTGGAGGTGGAAGCTGTGCGGCAGGATCATCGTTCCCATCGCGTCAGGGAGGTTGCAGCGGCTACAGTTCGCGACCGCAATAAAGGATACAGCCCAAGGTGCTACGGCTGTGGGGAAAGGGGCCACCTTAGATCCAGTTGCCCTAAGCGAACTGCAGAAAGAGATGACGGTCGATCTCCAGAGGGCAGTGCGGCTAACAGCACCGCCCAGCACCAGCAACAGGGAAACGAGTAATAGCCAGGACTGCGGGGCGGGTGCTGGCTGAGGTTCAAAGAGCCCCAAGGGTTTCGATCACACAAACCCATGACGGGAACAGCCTAATCATCAAGGGCGAGGTCAACGGAACGCCGTGTAAGCTGACCATAGACACTGGAGCCTCTCGCACAGTTGTCAGTTCCCAACTAATAAGACGGTCCCTTGGGGACTCAGCATACAACCGAGAACGCATTAACTTGGTAACAGCCACCGGTCAGCGCATACCCGTCCATGGAGAGAAGAAGATGGAGTTGAAGCTAGGCAACAGAATCTACGTGCATAATGTCATCGTGGCCGATATAATGGACGATTGCATCCTGGGCCTTGACTTTATGAGGAAGAATTGTTGCGAGATTGACATCAAGCAAGGCGTTTTGAAATGTGGACAAGAGGAACTTTTCGTGGAAGGGGCGTTGCCTGGGAATGTGTACAGCCTTAAGAAGATTGTTCTTCCGCCGAGATCGGAAACGATTGTGCCGGTTAGTCTTCCTCGGAATCCTAGGCAAACTCATCGTTGTGTACTCGTGGAAAGGGTAGACAATGACCTTCCATGGAAAGTGGCACGAACTTTGGTCAGAGCCACCGACATCTCAGGGGTACGTGTGCTGAACCTTTGTGATCAGGAACAGATTATAGAAAAAGGCACACTACTTGGTACTTGCGAGGAAGTGGATTGGTTGCGTCGAAGCCAATATCTATCGACTGGGACCACAAGCAAGGATGCACAAACGAAAGTGACCACACTTTTAGAAGACTGTCGCAGCGCTCTGTCCCAAAATGAAATGGTCAAGGCGAAGAAGATGTTACTCAAGTACGCCGATGTTTTCTCGTCAAACGATGCTGACATCGGGAAGACTGGCTTAGTTCAACACAAAATAAACACAGGAGAAGAACTGCCTATCCGTCAGCGGCCAAGGAGATTGCCGGTAGCACGTGAAAAGGAAGTGGAAACCATGATTGAAGGAATGGTGAAGGATGGTGTTATTGAACCTTCATCTAGTCCATGGTGTTCACCTGTAGTGCTGGTAAGAAAGAAGGACGGCAGCATGCGGTTTTGTGTTGACTATCGTCGTCTGAACGACGTTACAAAGAAGGACAGCTATCCTTTGCCAAGAATTGATGACACGCTGGACATGCTTACTGGAGTAAAGTGGTTTAGCACGCTGGACCTGAAAAGTGGCTACTGGCAAGTCGAAATTGACCCTAAGGACAAGGAGAAAACTGCATTCTCGACAGGAAAGGGTCTGTGGCAATTTAAAGTTATGCCGTTTGGATTATGCAATGCTCCGGCAACTTTTGAAAGGTTGATGGAACTTGTACTTACTGGACTAATTGGCGATGCCTGTTTGGTCTACTTGGATGACATCATCATCGTAGGCCGCACGTTTGAAGAACATCTTCAAAACCTGGAACGCGTGCTCATGAAGATCCAGAGTGCCAACCTCAAGTTAAGTCCGAAGAAGTGTTCACTATTCAAACGACAGGTTAGCTTTTTGGGATATGTAGTGTCTGAAGAAGGTATCCGCACGGATCCAGAGAAAATCGCCGCTGTCAAGGATTGGCCAGTTCCAAAAGACAAGACGCAGGTCAGAGCATTTTTGGGTTTGTGCTCCTATTATCGGCTATTTGTCAAGAACTTTGCAGACATAGCCAAACCCCTGCATAAGCTAACCGAAGAGAAGCGACATTTCTGCTGGGATGAAAGTTGCGACATCGCATTCCAGGAGCTAAAGGACCGTCTGTGCGAAACACCTATTTTGGGGTACCCTGATGCGAGCAAGGAATTTATAATTGACACAGACGCAAGTGACATAGGACTTGGCGGTGTGTTGTCTCAACGGAATGGTGATCAAGAGGTTGTGATAGCGTACTTCAGCAAGTCGCTGTCAAAGCCGGAAAAGAACTATTGTGTCACGAGACGGGAATTGCTTGCTGTGGTAAAGTCATTGCAGCATTTTAGCAAATATCTTCTGGGGCGGAAATTCCACGTACGAACTGACCATGCTGCACTGAAATGGCTATTGCAGTTCAAAAATCCAGAAGGACAAGTTGCAAGATGGATTGAGCTACTGCAGGAATACGACTTTGTGGTCGAACATCGCAGCGGGAAATCACATGGCAACGCAGATGCATTGTCAAGAAGACCTTGTCCTGAAGACTGCAAGCATTGTACTAGGCAAGAAAGTAAAGAAGTCGTACCTGTGAGGATGCTCAAGACAGACCTCAGCAACGAGTGGAAGGAAAGCCTACAACGTGCACAGCAGGAAGATTCGGACATCAAGCCGATTCTGGAGTGGATGAAGGCCAGAGCTCCTAAGCCCAGGTGGAGTGACGTCTCAGCGATGAGTTCGATCACAAAAAGCTATTGGGCCCAATGGGACAGCTTGGTGATTCAGGATGGAGTCCTGTGCCGTAAATGGGAAAATGCTCGGGGAGACAGCTGTCATTTGCAAATGGTTGTCCCTAAAGCTCAAGTACCGGATGTTCTACAGCTGTACCATAATGGTTGTTCAGGAGGTCATCTGGGAGTAAAACGGACTCTACTGAAGATACGAGAACGGTTTTACTGGGTCCACTGTCGGGACGATGTCGAGGACTGGTGTCGCAAATGTACAAGTTGTGCAGCTGTAAAGGGACCTCAGACTCGCAGTAGAGGTGCATTGAAATTGTACAATGTTGGTGCACCATGGGAGAGGATAGCCCTTGACGTTGCGGGGCCGTTTCCGGAAAGTGAAAGTGGCAACAAGTATTTCATGGTTGTGATGGATTACTTCACCAAGTGGCCGGAAGTCTTCGCCATTCCAAATCAAGAAGCTTCGACAGTTGCAGATAAATTAGTTCATGAAGTCTTCTGTCGTTTTGGAGTACCTTTAGAGATTCACAGTGATCAAGGAAGGAATTTTGAGTCACAAATATTCCAGGAAACTTGTCGAGTTATGGGTACTCATAAAACCAGAACAACTTCTTACCACCCACAGTCGGATGGAATGGTGGAACGATTTAATCAGACATTGGAGAGGTACCTAGCCAAAGTTGTGGAAAATCGGCAACGAGATTGGGACAAGCACATACAACCGTTTTTGTTGTCATATCGAAGCGCTGTTCACGAAAGTACATCGGTGACACCAGCTTTCGCAAACTTTGGAAGAGAATTACGGCTGCCTGCAGACCTGATCACCGGAATACCACCTGATGCCCCACGCAGTATAACCGATTATGCGAATGACTTGCGGAACAAAATGAATGACATTTATGAGCACGTCAGACAATCGGGCCAGCAAATGTCTGAAAAGATGAAAACCCGTTATGACCGCAAAATGAACAATAAAGGGTTCGACGAAGGTTCACTAGTGTGGTTGCACAATCCAGTCCGCAGCAAAGGGAAATCTCCTAAGCTTCAAGCTAAATGGGACGGACCGTACCGGATTGTGACAAAGATCAATGACGTAACCTACCGGATACAGAAAGGTGCAAGAGGTACTCCTAAGATCGTCCATGTGGACCGACTGGCGCGTTATCATGGGGCTGATAATGCTCGGGACGAGCATGTCTTAGGAGGGGGCAGTGTTACGCGCCACAATTAATGCCTGGTACATGGTGACATTAGGTACCACTAGCGCCATCTAGTATCGAGTAGCAGAACTAGTCGAGTCACGATCGTTCTAGAAAATTCTATACTAGAACTTTGTAGAACTTTCTCGAACTATCGACACCTAGTCGGTCGGGGCCGGTATGTACTCGAACATTCTAGATGTTTCTACAATGGAAGGTTCTAGAACTATCTGCGGCACTATATAAGGCCGGGATGCGTGACGACCGACACAGTTTGGATAAAGCGACAAGAGCGAAAACATCTAAGCGATCTTCAAGTGCGAATTAAGAGTAATCAGTAGTGAAATTGTGTTCTTTTAATTAGTGTGTTTGAGCTGTAATTAGTGTTTTTAATTAAAGAGTTATTTTTGGTTATTAAATCGGCAGTTTTTATTGTCACGAACCCGAAGCTCGTAACAATATTATTATTATTATTTTAATACTGTTAGCTTTTAAAATTAAAGAAATTTGACGAGACAATTGTAATAATACTTTTATAACCCCGATAGTTTGTACGATAAAATTGTCTGTAATAAGTAGCTTCATCTCCAATTATATCCCAAAAACTGGGAAATCATTTTACAAAAGCGAAAGCTATTATGATCTGAATTATTTAATACGACGATTATGTTGTAGGTCAAACGTTCAAGCGGTTTTCAGGTCCTTATTGCCTAGACTGGAAGGACCAATTTCCCACGACTTTGGCCCTGAAATATTCTTGTAAAACGTCTCTTAATTGTCTCTTATAATTAAGTGGAAGTCCCGAAGTAGGTGAACTTAAGGTCCCAGATGCGTAAAATTGTCTAATTATAAAAAGTATTAAAGACAATTTGGAGTTTATCCAATATTTGACTTTGGGTTACTTCGGGCACTCTAATGTTATTAGGATACTGCCACGTTATTAAACGTGGGTACTGCATTTAAAAGAGAAAATGGTCCTATGGGTCGTCCTCGAAATCTTGATGGAGAAATCTTGGATTTTAAACTAATTGCGTTTGAATACAGTTTTTGTATTTGGGTCAAGAGGTGCTAAAATCCTCCGAAGTTTGAAAAGACATATTTTTAAACTCACACTTTCTTCCCATGGGCAGAAACTCCTTTTGCCTCGTTATCGTTCATATATCAGCGGGGTAATTGTGCAACACACTAAGGGCTGATTTTTCAATCGCTAGATAATTTTTATTCGAGGAAGAAAATTGACGTTTGACAGTTTTTGTATGAGAGAACTGTCAAAATTTCAAAATTATTCCTCGAATAAAGTTGTCACATGATTGAAAAGTCAGCCCTAACAGTAGCAATGGCTTTTGTTTTGACAGTTCTACAACATTCATTGCCTTATTTACGTTGTAGAGCAGACAAATTTTTCGAACATATGATGCAATGGATTAGCAATATCCTTCAAACAGATTCAGATTGTGATTGATAATGTGTAACGTAATTAGGGTGACACGCACGCCGGTTGCGAGTATTACACAAAGCTGATCTTTCCGAAGAACATGACCAATTTGTTCTTCTAGCTAGCTAGAGTGTCCACCTCCCTGCGTTTGAAGACAGTCGTACTGTAAAAGCAATTAACATCATATTCAATGTTTAATATCAACTTTTTTGATTTTCAAGGAAGGCTAACAGTAGAAGTTACATAATTAGCCTATTATGTTCCCAGTGCTGGGACACAGGCCTCCTCTCTGTGAGAGGGAGTGGGCCGTAATCCACCACGCGGGCCCAGTGCGGGTTGGTGGACGTCACATTTCTTCGAATTTTCGGTTCAAAGACATGCCGGTTTCCTCATGATGTTTTCTTTCACCGTTTTGGGAGCAGTAGCTATCTAAGCGAAGTAAGCTTGGGTTCGAACCCACGACCTAACTCGTAAGTAGGCTCGGTCGATACCACTGGGCTACCACTGCAATGCTCTTACTTACTTAACCCCAGATAATTCTACCCACGTTTATATGTTGTTTAACACAATATTTTTCCCTGAAACCAAACTGTATGCGGAAAGAACGTTCGGTAGGCGATATTGCGTCACCGTCCAAACGAACCTTTACTAACAAACTTTGATTTTCCTTCAAAACTGAGGGTTTCCAAGAAAAATCGTGAGGGTGCCGATTGGGGGCTAAAAGGGGGTGAGGGATGGCGTACTCGTTATTTTCACTTTTCCCCGTTTATTGCCACAATAAATAACATTAGGTTTATGATGCGTGTATAAAATACCTACCCCGGTTGGGGCGTGCGAACCTGAATTTTTAATTTTCCACCCTCCTAACTTACGTTTTGTGTAACTAAAAATTGGTTGTTTAATGCTGTTTTGTATTAAAGGGCGTAGGTTTTCATTTGGATTGGGTAGCCATTTATTGACGTGTGGAAAGGATTTTTGGGAGCACATAAAAAATACGTAAAACAATTTCAGCTTTGTTTTCGGATTTACGTCTGAATTCTTCGCTCAGTAGCGGAGGTTTTCGGCAAATAAGAATACAGAATCTTAACTAATATTTAGAGGTGACTTTGTTTGTTGTTTTGTTAGAGATCATCTGTATATGATGATGCGACATTTAAGAAATAAATGTCGCAGCGCTGGTATTATGCCTTACAAGATGCCTGATCACTCTTGCACACAGACGCTGGCAGCGAGATTCATACTTTAGCTGTGCTCATAATAAACGTGGAGAAGAAGCGCTGAGCACGACTGATCGGGATATCAACCAAGTGTGGATGGCACGCTGCAGTACGTCTGGTAGTCCGGTAGTAAAAGGTCGATGGTGGGATCAGGTCGTGGAGCTCCTGCGCACACTCTCCGAAGTACAGTCTGTAGAAAACCTACCTGTGTAACCTGTATTATTTTCGGTGTAATGTTGCTTGCCTAGCAACGTTACACCGAAAATAAAACATCTTGATAGTCTGACAATTCACCAACGTTTAAGATTTACTCCACGACTCCACCCTCTTAAAGTTCTCTCTACTAATTGTAGAACAACATTAGAACTAAGATTTTTTTCACAGCAAAGTGAATTTAATTATTAACAGTGAAAGCCCCGTAAGGTAGGACGCACACGTAAATGCCTCTTACGCCCCCGTAAGTGGTCGTTGTAGGGCCATACGACGTTACGGCGAGGCAATAAGAGTGGGTGTGACGTACACTGGGCTAAGGATCTTGAGGTGAATTAAAAAGAGGTTTTTCTTAGAAGTGTTTGGAAAGCGGGGCTGGGTATTTATAGAGGCCGGAAATAGAACCTAATGAATAAGCCTCATTTTCATAAGGAAACGCTGTGGGTTGCATGATTGTGTTGCATTTTTTGAGATGGGGAAAAAACCATTGACTTGAACACTGTTACCGTAACCAACTCCTGTGTTTTAAGTTTTGGCCATTGTAAAGACATCAACGCGCTGTACGTTTTCTTTGGGAAGAATAAACATATTTATAAAATTACTATGCTTTTTCAAGTTTTCACTTCTGTCTGCACTCCTGGAGTGTTATTCAAATAACGCTGAGAATCAGCACTTTTCGAACGTCAAAATTACATAAGACAGTCCAGCCTTTCACCACTTCCTAGTGCTTCAGCTGGGACAAAGAAGTGGCGCAACAAACTCCCCAGCAGCACAGCTGTCTGTTCAGTTAGAAATCATACCCCCGTCATAGAGGACACCCATAATTATCATCATCAGATAAACTTTGAGCTTTCTTAAGCCATTGGTACTTAGTTTTTTTTTTCAGTATCCTGTACTGTCCCACTGCTATGCAAAGGCCTTCCCTAAGTCCATCCAGGAACTCCTTTCCCGCACCACCACAAACCAGCCCTCGCGGAACGCGTCCAGGTCATCTTGCCACCTCTTTCTGGGCAGGCCTCGGCGGCGCCGTCCATCTTCAGGCATCCCAAAAAAAAAAAAATACTCCACATAAACCTACATGGGCACTTATGAAACGTCAGAAGCTAGGTGCACGGTTCCAATTGGTCGTTTCGTATGGAGAAGAGCCGGTAAGAAACACCACGGTTACTCTTTTTAAAAATAATTGGCTTTTACAATGTTTTCAAATTACAGTAGGTATGGGAGGACAGCGTAGGCCTGTCAACAAGTACCAGGTACTTGATAAAAAAACCCAATTGTGTGGAGACTTTTGCCCAGCGGTAATCTTGCATGCGACTGATGCGCACCGCCCAATCCCATTTGAGCCTAGTTTTTATTTATTTTTTAATGAATATCATCATCATCTGCCCAGCCTTTTCCCAACTATGTTGGTGTCGGCTTCCAGTCTAACCGGATGCAGCTGAATACCAGTATTTTACATGGAGCGACTGTCTATCTGACCTCCACAACCCAGTTACTAGGTAACACGATACCCCTTGGTAAGACTGGTTGTCAGACTTTCGGGCTTCTGACGACCAGTAACGACTGTCAAAGATTTTTTAAAGATATACTACAACTATTTTTTATTTATGGAAACATAATTTTAAAAGCCAAGCGGTTGGTCGACTCTTCACGTGACCAGAGGGCTGGCCTATTTTTTGGCCAAAGAATCAGCATTGCCATACAACGTGGCAATGCTGCCAGTCTTTTGGGCACGTTTCCTGTTGACAGCGATGCGGATGAATTTTTTTATGCCCTTTGATTATTTCCTCTCCTTTTAATATACTTGTACCTACATATTCTTATTATTATTTTAATACTGTTAGTTTTTTAAATTAATAATTATTCCTAATTTTATTTATTTATTTTATTACCTACCTATTCTATCACACTAATATTTTAAAGACGAAAGTTTATATATTTGTTACTTCTTCACGCACAAACAGCTGAACGGATTTCGATGCGGCACACAGACAGTTTAACGGGATCGAAACTTATGCGGGTGAAACCGCGGGGCCCTGCTAGTGTCACATAAAATAACATAACATCACGGGGTTAGGCAGAGGTGTAGGTACAGTCAGCAACAAAAGTCGATTAACACTTCGTTTTTTTAATCTCAGTTATTGGGCAAAATATTAACACTTCGGTTTTTTTAATCTCAGTTATCTCAGTTATTTTGCTCAATAACTGAGATTAAAAAAACCGAAGTGTTAATCGACTTTTGTTGCTGACTGTACCTGTAGTAGGTACACCAAAATTTCGCCAGTACCTTTGTCAGAAATATTCCATTTCCTTCCTCAATTTACAACAAAGACCTCATCAGTCCTCAAGAAAATAGACAATTATTATGAAACATTTTACTAAATTTTTTTTTTTTCTTTTACTCTCACTACTTTTTTAGCCAGACAGTTAACCGACTTTAAATTATGGAGGAGGTTATTTTTTAGCCGAATTCTGGACATTTTTTAAGTAATTGTAACGTTGTTTTTATAAGAAATATACCTTCTAATTTCACCATCCCAGTGTCCGTTCCCCCTACAACATAATAGGCTCCGTGGGCGGTACCATTTGGAGGGCCTCGCGGACTCCAGCTTAAACGTTTATAGCCAAACTGTCGCTGGAATTGTTAATTATTTTCGCGGGCCCCACTGTTAATCCCCGTTCGGATCGCCCGTAATGACACCCACGTCACTTGATAAGGAATAATCTTGGATCGGAGATTTTAGAAATTTTGGTCCTTCGAGCCGGGTTTCTGGGTTTTAACTTTTAATATTTGAAGGGGATTCGGATTATTTTGATAACATTCTTGTAATGTCGACATTGCCTTTTTGTTTTACTAATTTGTAATGTTATCGATTGCTCTACTGAAAAGGGGCGGCTGCTGCAGGTGCGGAAAACCTCAAACGGCGCAAATACTCCAATCTCTTTGGAACGTATATATGTTTGAGCCGTTTGGGGTTGAAACTCTAGGGCCATGGGGCCCGAGTGCCCACTTAGTATTTCGAGACATCGCCAAGCGGTTGGTCGACTCTTCACGTGACCACAGGGCTGGCTTATTTTTTGGCCAAAGGATCAGCATTGCCATACAACGTGGCAATGCTGCCAGTCTTTTGGGCACGGTTCCTGTTGACAGCGATGCGGATGAATTTTTTCATGCCCTTTGATTATTTCCCCTCCTTTTCATATACATGTTCATATTATAATTATTATTTTAATAGGTACTGTTAGCTTTTAAATTATGTTTCCATAAATAAAAATCTACTGAAAAGCCAAAAAGAAAATAGTCTTATTCAAGTTCATACCCATTTTTTTTTATTTTAAAGGGGGTTTTAACCTACAACTCATATATCACACAGTCGCAGTTCACAGCCACCACTGCTCTCTCTTTTCTTTTGAAATGATTGATTTGCCACATATTAATATCAATATTATCAATCCCGTTTTAACTAAGACCCAAGGAAAACTACCTAACTACCTAATAGGTAAGGTTTTTGTACAACCACACAGTTTCCTTGTAACAAGTAAAATAAATAGGTACCTGATAGGAAAAAATTGGCCAAGAGCAAGTCGGACTCGCACACGAAGGGTTAGGAGTACCACAAGGCAAAAACGCCAAAAAACACGTTTGTTGTATGGGAGCCCCCCATTTCAATTTTATTATTTATTATTAAAGTAAAAATACAACTGAGTATTTTGTGAATATTTCAAGTGCCTATCTGTTGCCATTATTGATATCGAGCAAAAAAGGGCAAAAAATCGCGTTTGTTGTATGGGAGCCCCCCTTAAATATTTATTTTATTTGGTTTTTAGTATTTGTTGTTATAGCGGTAACAGAAATACATAATTTGTGAAAATTTCAACTGTCTAGCTATCACGGTTCATGAGATCCATCCTGGTGACAGACAGACAGACAGACGGACAGTGGAGTCTTAGTAATAGGGTCCCGTTTTTACCCTTTGGGTACGGAACCCTAAAAAGACAAAATACACACCGACAAAGTAGCCAAAAGCCTCGTACTCAACCAATTAAAATTTGCCAATTTTTTCAAACATCGATCGACTTGTGCGGCTGTTTTTATTTAGCCATGAGCCCCTCTCTTCTTGAAAATAATTCTTTAGAAGTGTGAAATTGTTTATAACCCTCTCTAAATCTTATAAATTGTCCATTTATATTAGAATTTGGAAGCTACAGTTATTCACAGCCACATTTAAGGAATAACTGCACAAGTTTCCGTGCTCTCTCTCTTTCTTACTCTCGCCGTCTCATTCCAATTCTCATTACAATATCACAACTTCTTCTATAAGATCATAATTTCTTGGAAAAAAAATCCCAAGTTTTAACCCTCCCCCTGCCGTGGGGGAGTTTAAACAAGTTGCCTCTGCCAGATGGCGTTCGGCTATTCAAATTTTCTTGTTTTATTAAAAAAAAGTTCGCACTTGACCCCGAAACCATTTTAAGTCGAGTTCTTCAAGCACCTTCTTAGTAAGTAGCGAGGTAATTGTATTTTAATGGCAGCGATTTTAGAAGAGAAATTGCAGTTTCAAGATCTTTTAAAATTTGTGTCAATCTGAGCGTTGATGGCCATTTTGTTTTATTTTTATAGGCTCGGAGAAGATAAATGCTAATTCGCCGTAAATTCTCAATACGGCTTTGGTCTGGATCTAAATTAATTTATTTTTGGGAAGTTTTAAATCTGATTGATATCCCTTAATGCTTTATCGATTGTGGGAACGTTTTCACTTCGATTGATATAAGAATTTTGTATAATAGCATAAGCAGTCTATAATGTTCCCACTGCTGGGACACAGCCACACAGGCCTCCTATCTGCGAGAAGGAGTGGGCTATAATCTACCACGCGGGCCCACTGTGGGTTGGTAGATGTCACATGTCTTCGAATTTTTGGTTCTAGGGCAAGCCGCCAGCCGGTTTTTCATACGATGTTTTCCTTCACTGATGTTTTTTGTCTAATCCATACTTAATATTATAAATTCGAAAGTACCTCTGTCTATGTCTGTCTGTCTATAAGTATGTTACCTTTTCACGCCTAAACCACTGAACGGAGTTCGATAAAATTTAGCAGAGAGATAGATTGCATCCCGGGGAAGGACATAGGATATATATAGTTTTTATCGACATACTTCACGGGCGAAGCCGCGGGCGTATTTTAATAAAATTCTAGTTAACTGAAAAATGTAGGTAGCTGAAAAAACTTTCTGTAATGAAGGCATCACATTAACAAACTAAACAACAGAATAAACAAAAAGACGAAAAAATGTTGCCAAGTAAACGAACCATATTAATAATAAACACTTAAAAAATAACGAAGCTTCTCAGTCCTCATTTTAAAATCCTGACGAATGTCCTCAGTAAAAGCTCGTATTGTTTTGAATTTTTTAGAAAGGACCAAATAAATTATGATTATGGGGTTCGAAGGAAACAATCGTCCGCCTCGTCGACCGTCGCAGCGAGAGGGTTGGGTCGTGGCAAACAAAAATATGGATTCCATTTGTTTCGCAAAAATTAAAAAAATAACGTGATTTCTTTGAGAGTTATTTCTACCGGGTTTGAAAGTACTTGAGGTAAAGTGAGGTAATTTATGGTTTTTCTTTTTTTTAATGCATTTTAGTAAAAACTGTCGTTGAGCTCCTTATGTTCTAAGTTGAGCTGCACGACTGCGTGCACTGACTGGGCAGGTCCAGTCTAATCTGTGTGGTTCTTTCCTCAAAAGGCCATTTCAGGGGGCCTAAAAAGGCCACTTTGGAGAATCATAAAAGGATAACATTATGAATTATAATATGGCGAAGACAGTCCGTGTTTTTCTTTTCTCGCTGCACTACGTAGGTATAATCAAAGAGATTGGGATTGGATTCGGATTGATTGGTATTTTAGCACAGACAAAAAAAAAACTAAAAATGCTTCACCCATGGGATTTGATACGATTAACTTAACGGTTAACAGTCCATTATGTTATCCTTTTATAATTCTGCCAAAGTGGCCTTTTTAGGCCCCCAGATAACACATTCCTCACATTATCGGACCAAGATCATGCTGAGATAGGAGCCCTTTGGCCTCGTATAGGACTTTGTTTCATTTTCCTTTTGTTACTTTTTTTTATTTTATTTTACTGTGTTTAGTTTGGTTTGTGATCTTCCTGTACGAGTCGCAATAAATACTTTTTCTTTCTTTCTTTATGATTATTTCTGGACTTTAAAAGAGACCTCATAGTTTCTTTCGGTCTTTCTTCTCAAAGTAGGTAAAAACACAGAACTCATCTATCTAGTTTTGAAAAATAATTTTCAACACACTTGCTCGTAAAGTGGCTCTTACTGAACCGCTTTTAGGCCCATAATGGAGTGTATTACGAACGCGTGCTTTTTCTTTACTTTAATCCACATGTTCTGTAATACCACAGATAACTATTTACTAGTCGGAGACGTGCGCTTTTTTAATCTCATCAAACCCTGCGTTCCGAATTGGGAAATAATCGATGTGTTCCGAATTGGGAAATAACCGAATTAGCGTGGGCGCGATAACGATAACGATGTCCCGTGAATCGTCATAGATGACGTCATGACATTCGCCATCTTGCGATAATGCCGACCATGCCCTAGAATAATATCACCGTGAGCGCTGTCAAAAATGACAGTGTGTGTATGAGGTTGTGTCAGTGTGTGTTTTGTTTTGAGTTGCATCATCTTTAAATTAAACTAACGTGGCATTTTTGAAATTGTGCTTCTGGCTGACAGTCGCCACCTAACCAAAGAAGAAGAACTGAAGAAGAAATGTGGTGTTTATACAAAGAAATACTGTAATAATATCTTTTTTACATTATGTAAGCACTGTGAGCGCGTTCACGAGAGTTCCGAATTGTTGCCAGCTCTCAGCAGTCATAATCGTAATATCTAAATCGGAACGCATGTGAGATGATGTAAGCGCTGTGATGTGAGCGATTATAGCTAATTCATGACTAATTCGGAAAGCGCCCAAAGAGACTTCATGCCAAAAGAAAAAAATCCGCGGGCTATATTTCAATTTTTTTTAAATAGTCTGTATTGTCCTTGGTCGCAAAATGAACTCGCAGGGGACCACAGACAATTTAAGGTGAATGCGCAGTGGTAGACCGCGAAATTCTTAGGTTTTTTGCAATTTTTAGGTTTGTGTTTATTATATTTTTTCTATAGGCTGTTAAGCGGTTTTGTCTGTGCCATAGATTAATATATTTAAAATGAGTCAATGTTGCGCGCGCATCGCTAGTGCTGACTGGCACGGCGCGCGGGAAAACAAAACCAGCGCGCCATTTTCCATACAAGTTAATATTTAACAATACAAGTCTGTTTTTTTTCCTCGCAAGTGTGTTGAAAAACGTCGTATGAAACGCGTGTGCATTAATCAATATACACTCGGCTTTCTTATCGCTCTCGCCTGCGGCTCGCGCGATAATATCGCCTCGTGCATAATGATCAACATAGCACACATGTATCATAATGTACTATTAGTTTTGACGTGTAAAAGTGTTTGTACAAACCTATTTACAGAAATAATTTCTCTGACCGCTAGGTCATCATCTGCCTAGCTTTTTCCAACTATGTTGGGTTGCAGTCTAACCGGATGCAGCTGAATACCAGTATTTTACATGGAGCGACTGCCTATCTGACCTCCTGAACCCAGTTACCTACTGGGTAATACGATACCGCTAGGTAAGACTGGTTGTCAGACTTCCGGGTTTCCGACGACCCGTAACGACTGTCAAAGATCCACGAATGACAGCCGGGACCAACGGCTTAACGTGCGTTCCGAGAGACGGATAGATCTCGGTATGTAAAGATGGTCACCCATCCACGGACCAGCCGTGGCAAGCGTAGCTTAACCTGATGTGCGGTTGTTATTACTTAGCCACGGGCCCCTCTGTGTTTATAGTGTTTGTACAAAAAGGTAAAAAGGCTCTCTGCAAACGGCCGCCGTGAATCATCGGGTAGTTTCCCGCCAGACACAACACCCGTCTGGTCGGAGGATCCTCCCTTTTTCTATGGAGGTTGAGTGAACTTTACACCATGTTCCTCATACCTCTATATTACTTTGTGGTCAAGGACCCTTCTGTACTTTGATATTACTAAAAACTAACTGCAAAACTAACAATAAAACTTTAAGTCTTCCAAAATACACATAGATTGTTTTCTACAGCCCCCTGCGGTGTTTTTATCATGACCTGTCTTCATATCTCGGAGGTGAAATACAATGGCCGTTGCTAATTTATTAATTAAATTCACTGTATTAAATTAAAGGCGATGGCACACTGCAAGCAGATTTTCGGCTCATTAGTCGATTCGCACAAATTTATTCGCCCGAAATGTCCGAATCGTCGCTTTCGATGCGATTGTATGTATGTACTAGCAGCGCCCCGCGGTAAGTGTTGACCCCGGTGGAATATCGAGATAAAAATATCCTATGTGTTATTCTAATGTATAAGCTATATTACTGTAAAGTTTCATCCAAATCCGTTCAGTAGTTTTTGCGTGAAAGAGTAACAAAAATCCATCCATCCTCACAAACTTTCGCGTTTATAATAGTAGGATTATGACGTACAGACGACGACACATCAAGATATACATTTCCAATTTTAGTTGACCTCGTACTGTATAGGCTTTTAGCTTGATATGTCGCCGTGCCTACAAACTCTATAATTATAATACAGTTGGTTTGTTTGTATGTCTGTTTGAACGCGCTAATCTCTGAAACTATAAGTTGGATTTAAAAAAATCTATTTGCTTTTGATAGCCCAACACTTGAGGAAGGCTATAGGCTATTTAACATCACACTAGGTCGCTTAGAATCGCAGTAAAAAGAAAAAAAAGTCAGAATGAACGCTAAGCGAAAGTGAAGTAATAGCACGGGCAGGCGATGCTATGCCACGGCTAGTTAGCTAGTTCATTTATCAGATCGCGATTGCTTTTGGTTAGGACGCGGCTTTCGACATGAGTAAATAAATAAGGGGGGCGTTGGCAGGACAAGGAGGTCCGACGACCTTGTGAAGGCCGCAGGAACCCGTTGGATGCGAGAAGCGCAGAACCGGTCGAAGTGGAGGTGCTTGAGGGAGGCCTATGTCCAGCAGTGGACTTCTTTCGGCTGAAATGATGATGATGACGAAAAATGAGTTTGGTTGGGTTACTTGATCCCCTGGTCAAGTAACCCAAGAAACATGAAACATCTGTTTAGTCTGAAGCGCTTTCTTCCAATATTTCAAGCAAGCCTTTTCTACAAAAGTACCTACACCCATACTTTTTAGTAGCATATGCTCGCTTAGCTTTCACTAGACTACAAGCCCCCATAAAACCGCGTCCGTTTCCATTTCTCGGCTCGTTTCCATAAGAAATATAGCGTCATTTAATTTTTTTATTTGTTCATTCATTTTGGTGAGTGAATGAGTAATAAAGAACATTATATTTGTTTGAGTTATACACCAAATGTCGCAGTGACCTACGAAATATACTGTTTCATGGAACTTTTGGCGCTCGACAGGGGGGACCCTGTTGGTAAATATATGTGAAATATATTAAAAAAACAAGATGGTGGCATAGAGGTATGAGGAACAGGGTGTAAAGCTCACTCAACCTCCATAGAAAAGGGAGGATCCTCCGACCAGACGGGTGACGTGTCTGGCGGGCAACTGCCCGATGATTCATGTCGGAACGTTGTATACCTATATGCTAGTTGCGCGGTAAACTCTGCTTGCGCGATGCAGGATTTGCGTGACGTCAGTGTGACGCGTTGTTCGCATGTTGCGTTGTAGATACCGCTACAGTGGCATTATAGGCCGACTGCTTTACTGAGACGTTGCCTGAGGTAGCAGCGCGGTGCGGGAGAGGTGTGGTGGCGTGTTGCGAGAGCACAATGATTCGTCAACTGGTGACAACTATCACTCCTCCCGCACCGCGCAGCTACCTCAGGCAACGTCTTAGTTAAGCGGTCGGCCTATAATGGCGCCATCTTGTTTTTTTAAATATATTTCACATATATTTACCAACAGCCGATTTTGGCCACGCGCCCAACGATTCTTGTACATAATTATGTGGTGGCATTTCCATACAAAACGGTAAAGGAAAACATCGTGAGGAAACCGACATGTCCTAGAACCAAAAAAAATCGAAGACATGTGACATCTACCAACCCGCACTGAGCCCACGTGGTAGATTACGGCCCACTCCCTCTCACAGAGAGGAGGCCTGTGTCCCAGCAGTGGGAACATTATAGGCTGAGTATGTATGTATGTATTTCTATACAATGTTTTCTTGGCGTTAATTTTGAACAGATGACAGTAATGTCCAAGAAAACTCAAAAAAACTCAAAACAAAGTATTTATTTCAATAAAACCCTTTACAGGCGCTTTTGAATTGTCAACGAGAGTCAAGATATACTCAGGAAGTACAAATATGAAGTACGCGTATGTTTATATCTATAGGCTACCTATATCCTATCGGCTATCCTAAAAGTTTCACGCTTAGCTACATTGCACACGCTAAAACTTCCATCTTTTCCATACAAAGGCACCCCACGCTCGCATGTGAAGCACTGAAGTCCTGAATAGTCAATGTACAGGAAAGTTACCTGAATTTCACAGCAAGAATAATCAATTAGATGAATACATCTGCCGACAAAAGTTCCTCATGACTTACTAGGTAAACTGTTTGGGTCGGCCGTATTCATAGTGTGGGCTAGGGTACGGAATATTTAACTAGTTACTTGCGTCCTTCGGTGCTATTCTGTAAAAATCTCACCGTGAAAACTTAGGTGAAGTGAGCGTGGAGTGAGCTGTCAATAGTGTCAATTCCTAGCAAAAACAAACTCACTTCACCTAAGTTTTCACGGTGACTGAGTGAGTGCTTAAATATTGTCATTTAAGGTTTGAAATTTTCTACAGATTTAATAAAAGGCCAAGTTTGCTCGAAGTCTAGAAAATCGGAAATAATAATAATGAGATTTGGAAGGAGCGGCGGTGTTCCAGTTGGAGCAATGTTGGCCCAGTGGTTAGGAGCAGTGGTAGCCCAGTGGTAACAGCCCCGGCTTATGAGTTATACGTCATGGGTTCGAACCCCGGCAGGCAACTTTAGAAAATAAACAAGTTGCATTACAATAGAACTTTCATAGAAGTAATTATGAGGAACAGGGTGTAAAGTTCACTCATACTCTATAGAAAAGGGAGGATCCTCCGACCAGACGGGTGTTGTGTCTGGCGGGCAACTACCCGATAATTCATGTCAGGTAGTTGTATCTATGCTAGTTGCGCTGTAAATTCTACTTGCGAGATGTAGGATTTTGCGTGACGTCAGTATGACGCGATTTTGGCATGTAGCGTTGTAGATACCGCTAAAGTTTTATGCTCGTTTTGCAATGGAACAGGGAACGCTAAGGTACAAAAATACTTATTATTACATGGCACAATCCTTGGTAGTTGTAGTGAGAAAATATATAATATAAATGTTTTTCTATTTTGACATAATAATGCGGTAACAATGTACAAAACAGATTAGTTAGCTCTTTCATTTTGAGAAACAGTATTATCTTTTCAAAAACGTAACACAATTTATTACTCCCGCACCAGACTATGGATACTCTTCAGCTCCAGTTTCCGCCCGACAGATGGCGAGCGAGTGATTGATGAGTTAGAACTTAATTATAATACTTAGCCAGGTTTATTCTTCAAATTTCTTTCTAACCGACTCCAACTTAGATAATCAATTTGATGCTTGATTCCCTCATCTCATTCTTGTTGGAGGATCTTTGAGTGTACTTTATGAAATGTTTTTGTAGTTTGTTTGTTAGACGGGCCGTGGCTAAATAATAACAGCCGCACAGCCTCAAGTCTGCTATTACAATAGTGTCAGAATGGTCTATCATTGATGTCATAATTGTTGCTTTTGACAAGTTTGGTAATCTACTATTATAATGGCGTCACTTTGCGCCTAATTAGAGGGCGCCCTAAAATATTTATGCCCGGTTGATGGCAATGGGCTCACCCCATATTACATGGGACTTGAACATACCACTGGCCTACCACTGCTCTCCGTCCGCCTGCGGTCAGGCAGGCAAGCTACCTGGCCGAGGTAGCTTTGGGGCCCCTAGGCTGTCTGGGCCCCTTAGGCCGGAGCCTTTTGTGCCTAGGCGTAAATCCGGGGCTGCTTATAAATCCTGGAAACATAGGCATGTAATTATTTATGTTCGGTTCTAGTAAATTCACTGAAATACATTTTCCCATGCAAAGCGGCTTACGTTAAGCGAGCAACATTGCAATCGTTTCAATATAAAACAATTCGCTAAATAAACTAGTACAATCGGAATATTGTAATCGCTCATATTGAGAATAACAGATCAAATGGATTGGCTCTAGCTGGGTTACAGTTTAGTGATGTGACACGGGAAAATATCAGTAAATAACGATAAATGATGTCGATGTATTTCTGTTTGACATTTGGAGCCCGTGTGGTTACCGGGTAGTAGAATAGAACCAACCCATGGCATCCCGTGGGTAGCTTAAGGGAACAGCTGGAGGATTCTTTTGTTTTCGTCCTTGTAGACGCACACCTCACCCACATGTTAAGGTTGCTGCGCTGAGAGTTGCATGGCTGGGGGAAGCCTATTAGCGAGCTTGCCTGTTTTTGTAATTGGGCGCCCTTAGGCACTAATAAGCACTCAGCAGGCGGGGCTCTGAAGAGTGTCGACAGATTTTTTCCTCTGATGTTCCTGGGAACTTTATCTGAAGCAAAAAATTACTTTGTTTTTGGTGAGTTTTAAATAACTCCATAGCTCCACTGGCATTTCATAGGTGTAGCAATTTTCATCCTACTCTATACGGTGACAATTCGACTTTTTTCGTTAGGAGGTAAAACTACATTTGCTTTTTGTTTCAGGTTGTCCTCTTTGAAACTATACATTAATTGAAGTAGGATTTTGTGTAATAATTTCATAATAATAGTTTTCCTTGAACTAGAGAAATGACTGAATGTAGTAGAATCCTAAATTCCTTTCAAAAGCAGTCTGTAATGAGCTTTTTATTGAATGAATAATTGATCTCTTTATTTTCTAGAAGATAGATGATTACATAGTGTGACGTTAAATAAACTCCCACTGAGTATATTTATTTAACGTCACAGTATCATTAGATTTAGCCTAGTTAGCAAAGGATTCTAAACAATAAATTGCTTAGTATGCATTAAACCTTCTTCAATAAATCTATTATCTCATAAAGTTCACGTAAACCTAATTATTATTTTTTATCGACACCTGTCCCATCACTAACGTCATGTGCTCCCTCTACGGCGCGACTACAATTTGTCTTCGTTGACAAATATTTAAATATTCACCGATAGCCATCGATCACCGGCCCCAGAGATATCGAGATATCTACAGAGCTGGAAAAAAATGAAACCGACTAAGTGCGAGTCGGATGAGCACTACCTAAGGGGTCCGTACTACCAAAACTTTTATAGTATTTTATTTTACATATCTCGGGACCATGGGGTCCCGGTCCTTTGGAAGGCGAACGAGGGGCCGAAGGAAATTTTAATGAAATGCGGCACCAACCGACGATTATCCCTGTATGCACTATGCAAGTGCACCCAAGGATAACCCCCGGTTGGTGTAGGACTATTGCAGGATATGGAAAAATAAAAAGTTGGACTATGGGTTTGAATGACTAAAGTGGACTGGTTACCAAGAACTATGCCTGATCAATGTTTTTCAGATACACGGATAAAATGACAGGGGGTGACATGCACACTCAATAATGGTCCCCCGGAAACGGTCGCTAGCACATAGTGATGTAGCGAAAAGGGGGCAACATGTCCTGAGGTGTTTTAGCATTTTATTATTATTGTTTCAACATAGTGTTTTTTCCGCGTCTTCGCTCATGTGGAGGTCGGAATTTATATCACGGGAACGTACTACTGGGACAAAAAGTCCGATGTCCTAATCAAGATCATGCTCTATATCTGTGCCAAATTTCATCCAAATCCGTTCAGCCGTTAAGTCGTGAAAAGGTAACAGACACCCACCAAAAACATTTTCATGTAAAATGTTGCCAAGACGAGACCGCACATATGGCTCGCACTGCCAAAAAGTTATCAGATCTCATGTAGAGCCAAGCTTCTAACTCTACACGCCCTAACTTCACAAACTACACCTTAGTCAAAATATGAGGCTTAGCCGTTTCGTTACTACAAGAACTATTGTATATCAGAAAAGTATTGAACAGTGAATAAATTTTTCACCTTACGCCCATGTGATGGTAGCGAAACGGCCAAGCCACATATTTTGACTAAGGTGTAGAGTTTTTTTTCGTCTCGGCGGGGGCACTGCCGTGCCCCCAGATACAGAGTTACTTCTGCATTTATAGTATTATACTAGCGGCACCCCGCGGTTTCACCCGCATACCGCACCCCGTGGGAATATCGGGATAAGAACTATCTATGTCTAAACTATCTCTAAACCGAACAGAGGTAACACCCGTGGCTAAATAATAACAGCCACACAGGTCCATCGATCAATTTAAGCTACCTCAGGATGCTACGTATCTCCTTGTCAAATTTTAACAAAATCCGTTTTGTGGTTTAAGCGTGAAAAGGTAACATACAGACAGACAGACAGAGCCCGTGGCTAAGTAATAACAGCCGCATCGGTCGATTGATCAGGCTAACCTACGCTTGCCGCGGTTGGTCCGTGGATGGGTGACCATCTTTAAATATCAAAACCCCGTCGTGTCTCGGAAGCAATTGGACCCGGCTGTCATTCGTGGATCTTTGGCAGTCGTTACGGGTCGTCAGAAGTTCGTAAGTCTGACAACCAGTCTTAGCAAGGATATCGTATTGCAGTCGCAGTCGCTTCATGTAAAATACTGGTATTCAGCTGCATCCGGTTAGACTGGAAGCCGACCCCAACATAGTTGGCTAGGCTGATGATGTTACTAATACTGCATGGATTTTGTATAATTGTATAAAATGTCATCCGCAACAAACAAAATATATAGGTATTGGGTATACGGAACCCTAAAAATGAAATATTCTCCCTACTGCCTAGGGAGAGACAAGTTAAAAAATGTAAAAACTTTCGGATTTTAGGGTTAGAGTAATTTATTAGAAAGTATTGAATTGTGGTATGTTGGGGACGTTTTTTAGATAAATGTATGTCAAATGTGAAGTTTTGGAATCTAAAAATATTTGCACTATTAATGTTGGTCGATAACATAAAGTTGAAGATTGGGACAACACATTTTTCAAGAAGAAATAATTCAACCATTTTATTAGAGGTCCTTGGCGGTTACCAGGCCGCCAGGTGGCCTGAAAAGGCCACTTTGGTAGAATCATTTAAAGGATAACATTATGAATCATAATATGGCGAAGACAGTCCGTGTTTTTTCTTTTTTTCGCTGGACTACGTAGGTGTAATCAAAGAGATTGGGATTGGGTTTGTATTGGATTGATTGGTATGTTAGCACAGACAAAAAAATATCTGAAAAATCCTTCAACAATATGGGATTTGATCCGATTAACTTAACAGTTAACTGTCTATTATGATTCATAATGTTATCGTGTTATGATTCTGCCAAAGTGGCCTTTTTAGGCCCCCAGGACGTCCGCTTAGGTTCTCATTGTGGCCCATTAACAGATGCACTTTTTATACATGGATGTGGCCGAAAGGGTCTGGAGTGCGACCACTGACTGGAAGACGCAGTGTTGGAAGGCCTCCCACAAGGTGGACCGGTGGCCTGGTGAAGGCCGCAGAAATCCGTTATGAATAGACTGCACAAATACGAGACAACATTAATTTCGTTTCAGATTATAACGTAGAACAAGTTGAACCATCTTCTATGGAATAATGGTTAAAGTAATATGAGGAACTGTGGTTTAATTTAGGTAGGTACAGTCAACAGCAAAAGTAGATACTTTTGCTGTTGACTGTACTCGTCCCAGTACTGAGAGCTCGTAAAGCTCTCACAGTACCTACTGATGCGGACACATTTCAAAATATCGAGATTTCTATATTATATCCGAGTTAAATATTAGTGTGTTAGACACATAAACCTTCCGGAATAAATTCTGTCAATGTTGGTGAAAACTGTAACAAAATCCTTTAGAAGAACTAAACGAACACACGAAAAGCGACTTTGTTTTATACTGAAGCCCTTTGTACAGACGCCAGCAAATCAAGCTACCCGAAACTGTCAAATTTTCCCAATCAACATTGAACCTTATGCTTTAGCGATAAAGTTGAAAATCTATTAAAGAAATTTGACAGATTGTTGTAGCTTGATGTGCTGGCGTCTGTACTTGGCACGGTGTCTTTACGGTATAAAAGTGTAAACTGAACTTTACTGTGTAGGGTTTAGAGTTATTTTTCCATAAACTCATATTTGTTTAAATTTTTGGCAAATAAATCGCGAATATTAATTACATTGTATAAAAATAAGGCTGATATAAGATGAAACCATATTAGTATAACAGAATTATAAGTTTATGTAGTAGTAGGTAGTTATTTAATAAGGTGGTGCATTGTTATGTGAAAAAGCGCCTCTCGCCATCAAACGTAAAAGTTTGGCGAGTTTAGATTTAAGTTACACCGTATTTTGAATAACATTAAATAAATTATTAAAAAAAAAAAAAAACGTATAAACCGCGCCGTAGAAAAAACATATCTGTTAACAAGCTTCCATAGTGATCCATACAACACTGAAGACCTATGCCTACACACGGCGAATAGAGCATAGTTTTCCATGGCAAGAAAAACGCGTGTGTAAAAGGGCCTAAGGGATAAAGATTGAAATAGACATACCTAGATATAGAAGCTACGAGGAGGGGCCCGTGGCTAAATAGTATCAGCCGCACAGGTCGATCGATCAGGTTAAGCTACGCTTGCCGCGGTTGGTCTGTGGATGGGTAACCATCTTTACAGCCGTCGTCGGTCCCGGCTGTCATTCGTGGATCTTTGACATTCGTTACGGGTAGTCAAAAGCCCGAAAGTCTGACAACCAGTCTCATCAAGGGGTATCATTTACCCAGTAACTGGGTTGTGGAGGTCAGATAGGCAGTCGCTCCATGTAAAATACTGGTATTCAGTTGCATCCGGTTAGACTGGAAGCCGACCCCAACATAGTTGGGAAAAGGCTAGGCAGATGATGATGAGAACCTACGAGGATAAGTTGAAAAGTTCTCGGCCTGACAATGAAAGACTGCGATTTTCAGTTAAAATATGATTTTAATTTTAGGGTTCGGTACCTTAAATGGAAAAACGGAATCCTTGTAGGATCACTTCGTTGTCCGACTGTCTGTTCGTCAGTCAAGACCCTTTTTCTCAGGAACGCGTGAAGTTATTAAGTTGAAATTAATATCAAATACTCAGGGCTGCAATCCCTTGAAGCAGTGAAAAAACCAAACTTCTTAGTCGTCGCAATCAAAAGGTACGGGCGTTTATGTTCCGGAATCGAAACCTATAAGGTACTTCCCGTTGACCTAGAATCATGAAATTTGGCAAGAAGCAATGTTATGTAGCACAAGTAAAGGAAAAAATCCGAAAACCGTAAATATGTAGTTACATTACAAAAAAAATATTTCTAACAATTTTCTGACCTATAAATTTGTACGGAACCATCGGTGCGCGAGTTTGACTGGCACTTGACCGGTTTTTTTTACATAATCTCCCTTGTCTTCAACGCACTTGGTCCTGCGCTTCTCCAACATCAGTATTCCTTCCCGGAAATGAGTACCAACATCAAACAAAAGTTGTGTGTCTTTGTATTTTTATCACCCAACATTTAACTTCGAATTCTTCCACCAAAACACAGCCTTCAGATCGAAATAAACTCCACAGCTATCAGTTATCACCGACACCCATCGTATTAGACATCAGTTAAAATTCGACACGAACATGAATTCCTACCGCAAGGCGACATCTTTTCATAAGGACCACAATTCGGCTCTGAGGGTCCAAATAACGTTCGTATAAAACGTAAGGGCCCGTCTATATGGGGTCCCGGGGGCCCGGTGACAACATTAATGGTTGGGGCGACCATGCTGTGTTGGGATTGTGGGACATGATTATAAAATATCACAAAAGGAAGGTTTGTTTTTTTACATATTAAATTTTATTAAGAAATCTTAAATACAATGTACAGACGCCAGCAGATCAAGCTACTACAATCTGTCAAATTTCTTTAAGAGGGAAGCTCTAAGGTGGCCCGCGAAATTCAAATTTTCTTACGTTTTTTGCAATTTGCTGGTCAGTATTAAGTTGTACGTTGATTAAAATATGATTCGCGGTCGTAACAAATATGTATTTACAGAATTATAATCATTAAAGTCATCAACACAACTCTGTAAGACCATGTAATCCCCAAATGTCAAGATTTCATGAAATAGTCATTCTTGGGGATTACATGGGCCATGGCCTTAGAGAGTTGTGTTGATGACTTTAATGATTATAATTCTATAAATACATATTTGTTACGACCGCGAATCATATTTTAATCAACGTAAAACTTAATACTGACCAGCAAATTACAAAAAACCTAAAAAAAAATTGAATTTCGCGGGCTACCCTGGTGCTTTCGCGTTAATAGATTTTCAACTTTATTCAGATGGTTTCTTCTAAAGTCCAAACATTATATTATTAGGATTTGATGTGAGGTAGCTTGGTTAGTATTTTCGCTTACTAATTTAATATTTCATGAAGTTCAATCCATTTTGAGGACCCTAACTTACTTGCAGTTACTGTTCAAAGTTTCATCCATTAGTGCAACAGGAAACAGCTCTTGTGACCTCTCAATAAGCCAGAAACTTGGGCATTCAAACTACTTCATTGAGTTTTGTATACTGTCCGAACCGAAGTCTGAAAACGGAGCCAAGGTCAGTGGTGGACTTTGATATGCCTGTAAGAGGACCAAGATAATTTTAAAATGTTATCTTGAATGTGATTTGTGTAAGTGCTTTTACACTCAGTCATCTGCCTAACCTTTTCCCAGCTATGTTGGGGTCGGCTTCCAGTCTAACCGGATGCAGCTTAGTATTTTACATGGAGCGACTGCCTATCTGACCTCCACAACCCAGTTACTGGGTAATACTATAGGTACCTCTTGGTAAGACTGGTTGTCAGACTTTCGGTCTACTGACGACCCATAACGACTGTCAAAGATCCACGAATGACAGCCGGGACCAACGGCTTAACGTGCTTTCTGAGGCACGGAGGGGTCACGGTATGTAAAGATGGTCACCTTTCCACAGACCAACCGCGGCAAGCGTAGCTTAACCTGATCGATCGACCTGTGCGGCTGTTATTATTACACACAGAAAAGTGTAAAAAAACTGCTTGGCAGTCAAGCATTTTGCTAATGCTTTGGATAGGTTTTGTATCGGTTTTGCTACCTTCGATCAACATTAGATGTCCGATGAGCGCATCATAAACTGGTGCAAAAATTAGACCAAAAATATTGTCGTGGTCATAGTTTGCAACATAGTTTTTTCAACCGTATTGCTTCGATGTTATGTTCTATTTTTCCATAAATATTTTTGTTCTTATTTTTAAAATACGTTTTCTTTCAATCAAAGTAGTAAATATATTGCAAACGATAATTAATCTTTATGTTTGAAGTTTAAGGTTTATAATCAAGTTATATATGCTTTTGTTCCTAATCCAGTGCTATTTTTGATCGAAGTTTGCTATCTATAAATGTAAGTAGGACTGCACTTATGCGTAAAAGTGTTTTTCATATGGCTCCAACTATTTACAATAAGTTGCCTAAAAGTTGGAAGGAGCTTAATAATGTACAGTTGAAAAGAAAACTGAAGACATATTTAGTAAATAAAGCATACTATAATATTAAAGAGTTCCTAGAGGAAAGAGTATTGGCATAGGTAGCTTAATTGATTTGATGATAATTTTTTGTATTTGTTAATTTACAATGATAACTATTATTATTATTTTTCGCTCTTTTTATTATTATTTTTTTATTGTTGCAATGTTTTTTGATGTTTAAAATTTATTACAATATTATTATTTCTCTTTAATTACTTAATTTATTGTTATTTTATTATTTTAAGAGAATGTTGTAATTATAATAATATTTCTTGACATTTGCACGTCACATCGTGTGGCAAACATGCCTGTACCTAATAATGTTGTTACCATCTTGCATGCATGAATTTTCTTGTATGTATGACACATGTTTAAGCAAATAAATGTTATCTTATCTTATCTTATCTTATCTTAAACTATTTGATGCTTAACTTGAACTTTAAAAAAACACGTTTAGAGCATGTATCAGAAAGATGTGGTCATATTTAACCTTTTGACCGCCACACGTCAAAAAATCAGAAACGTGCCCTTGGCGTCAAAGTCTGTTATGTAGTCGAACCGTGGCGTGCTGGGCACATTTTGGTTGGTCATCTATACATGGCTGTGGCGGTCAATAGGCTATGGGTGTGGTACAAACCAAAAAACTTTCTCCAGGGGCCCAAAATCGTAATCACGACAAAATTATCAACAAGAATTTTTATATGGGACGCATATAAAATTTCAACACCTACTCGACCCAAATGGGATGGCTAATTATTTTTTGCGATTGGGGGACTGTCATATGTGATGTTCATAAAGGGCTGATTCTCGGCCTAGTAAATTCGAGTAAATTCCTTTTGATTTTTGAAATGAAAACTTCTTTAGGCGCTCTCGGCATTTTTTGAGATGGGCGAAAACTATTGAACTCGCGCCACTGTTACCGTAACCGACACCGCTTCGGATGTATTCGGCTGTCCTTGGGATGTACTCGGTTTTAATGTATCCATACTAATATTATAAATTCGAAAGCAATTCTGTCTGTCGGTCTGTATGTTACCTTTTCACGCCTAAACCACTGAACGGATTCCGATAAAATTTCGCAGAGAGATAGATTGCATCCCGGGGAAGGACATAGGATTTTTTTAAATAATGTTTTTGTGTATTTGAAAATCAAGACTGTCCCTCTTTTTCCCAATTGTTTGGCCACAATATTTATGGGCCACAAATCCTGAGATATAACCCGTATCTTATACACCCATCGGTGGATTATAAGACGGGCTTACTTTGCTATATTTCTAACCGATGATCTTCGAATACTCCTTAATATGTTACGAACGGGATGCAGTTGATATTGGAAAACACCATTTTATTTTGTTGTGGTTGTTTAACTTATCAAGAGGAGCTCGTGGCTCATTAAGAGGAGCTCGTGGCTTATCAAGAGGAGCTCGTGGCTTATCAAGAGGAGCTCGTGGCTTATCAAGAGGAGCTCGTGGCTCATCAAGAGGAGCTCGTGTCTCATTAAGTGTAGCTCGTGGCTTATCAAGAGGAGCTCGTGGCTTATCAAGAGGAGCTCGTGGCTTATCAAGAGGAGCTCGTGGCTTATCAAGAGGAGCTCGTGGCTTATCAAGAGGAGCTCGTGGCTCATTAAGAGGAGCTCGTGGCTTATCAGGAGGAGCTCGTGGCTTATCAAGATGAGCTCGTGGCTCATTAAGAGGAGCTCGTGGCTTATCAAGAAGAGCTCGTGGCTCATTAAGAGCAGCTCGTGGCTTATCAAGAGGGCTTGCGCATTCTATTTATTTAATTAAATTAAATTCCTTTGCCAGTGCTTTTAGGTTTGTTACGACATTACGAAATTTATAACGTTATTTAAATAAGATGTAACGGTCTTTTCAAATAAAGAAGAATGTGTTTTTGTACGTCCCGAAGTACCTACATTTATGAAGATTTTTTTCAGTTTTGGTCTAAACAAAGAGGCGTATTGACTATATTTCAAAAACTACATGTGCGAAAACTTGAAAAGTCCTACCAGCATACGTATTTCACCTAGAAATATACTTAAGGGGCTTACATGACCTAAACGAAAAAAACGCAAGTTTTATAATGTCTAAAAGTATATGATCGACTACAGTAAACAAAATCAGAAAAATATATGATATTCTTCAGGACATATGCTAGATAGATAGTGCGTTGAAAACATAATACAACTAATTTGATACAATAGAAAAAATCATGAAGATACCTGTAAAAATTTTCTTTTTACAATAAAAACCATAATTCGTTTAATTACGGCAAATATGAGGCATCAAAAAAAAAAAAAAACAACCAAATAACAATTTTGGGATATTTTTTTTATTTATTTTTATTGGCTTTTCCCAAATAGCCTGATAGCCTAAACAAGTTCTAATTTTATTCTCATTTTGTCCTTCCTGTAAAATTTTCTCTACGCCCATTTGTTATGAAGCCCTCGACATGGAACATTAAAGTTTAATTTATCAAAAGAAAAATTGCCTTTGACCTTTCAAGGACCCTTGACAGTTCACAGTTCTTGGCTTTTTCCTTAAGGAAAGTAAATTAAGTGTATACGAATAACTTGGTAACAAAGGCGCGGATCATTCAATCCGCGAGGTTAAGTTGTCTTTGTCTCAGTCAGAATATAGATAGAAAACTAGTGACTATTTTGTTGAATGAACTAATTTCTAATTAGGTAAGTACCTACTTAAACATGGTTAAGGGGAATGCGGCAACGTAGCCCGCGGAATTCGAATTTTCTTACGTTTTTTTGCAATTTGCAGGTCAGGTTGCCATTGTCTTAGAGAATACGTTAATAGCAGATTTCGTGATTTACTAAAGTAAGTAATCGTTAAGGGGCTTACATGCCTACAACCTAAAGCGCGGTCACTGTCGGACTGCATCGAAAAGAAAGAGAAGTGCGATGACACAACGCTGGTAATTTATTGAAAAATATTTTTTGGACTAAAACACTAGTATTTTAGTATGTTGCTTGTTAAATAATCTGACAAAAAAACAGAATGATTGTATGTATATTACTTAGTATGGTTTTTATTGTAAAAAGAAAGTTTTTAGAGGTATCTTCATGATTTTTTCTATCGTATCAAATTAGTTGTATTACGAGTATGTTTTCAATACACTATCTACCTAGCATATATCCTGAAGAATGTCATATATTTTTCTGATTTTATTTACTGTAGTCGATGACAATTATATACTTTTTGTTTCTAAAACTTGCGTTTTTTGTGTTTAGGTCCTGTAAGCCCCTGAAGTGGTCATAGAGAATTAGGGCCCTCTATGTTACTCTATTCGTCGTTCGTTGCGGTGTGTGTTTTCTAAGGCACGGTGGGGTCTAAGCTATGGATGGTCACCCATCCGAGAACCGACCTCGACAAGTGTAGTTAAACCATAGATCGAGCCGTGCTGCTGATCAGCCACGAGGCTTTCCGCATCTCTTCTACTCAAAATAAAATTAAGAAACACTTTCATCCAAACGAAAAATCCGCTTACCTATCTTGTTTACCGGTATCATTTTTTACCGCAAAAATGGCCGCGGGTCCTTAAGGGAAATCTGAAGAAAGGCGAATGCGTCGTAATAAGCCTCCATCAGTATTTATAAGTTGTTTTATAGTCACGTAATCTCGTTTCAAGAGATTAAAACTTGGACCGGGCGGCGCTTAATCTCCGCCATGTTGGTTGGCGCCATGATTTATGAGATCGCGGCTAACAAACGAGCTGACAGCTTATATTCTGTTAATTGCAAAGAGATTGTTTTGTTGTTAAAATTTTTCAGTGTTATTTTCAGGTGATAGTCGGTGTTTTGGAAAGTAGTGGTGGCCTCGACTTACGAGGTCGTGGGTTCAAACCCAAGCAGGCACTTTAGTTTGTGTAAATTATTTCATCACCACTGCGCAAAAACGGTGAAGGAAAACATCGTGAGGAAACCGGCATGTCCTAGAACGAGTCCGGTTAGACTGGAAGCTGTTCCCAATATAGTTGGGAAAGAGTTAGGCAGATGACAGTTGGTTGTTTTTTTTTTTTATCATTTTCACGGTTTGTCTGTGGGAACGAAATCTCGAAAAAAAAATCAGCTGTTCCCTACATTTTTTTTTATACGAATATAAATGTAGGGAACAGCTGTTTTTTTTCGAGATTTCAAGTTTCTTATTGACAAAAAACAGTGACTTTTTTCTAATATTGGCTCTCCTAAAATTTTATAATTTCGTTTAGTAACGGTTTTACTTTAAAGGTGCGATACTATCTATACTATAATAAATTATAAATTCGAAAGTAACTCTGCCTGTGTGTCTGTATGTTACCTTGTCACGCCTAAACCACTGAACGGATTTCGATAAAATTTGCCAGAGAGATGGATTGCATCCCGGACATAGGATATTTTCTATCCCGATATTTCCACGGGATCGACACTTATGCGGGTGAAACCGCGGGGCACTGAGTTTACTTATAAAGTAACTGGTACATACGTTAACGTGTAGGTAAAGCACTTGATTGTACACCTCTGCCAAACATTTCGGGGAAGCAAGGCGTGATGTTACGTGATGTTATGTAATGGGAATTGGCTTTCTGTCTAAAGATTTTTCTTGCGTTACACATGCAAACAGCCTTTTCTGGAAAAGGGAAACGCATACTTGTACCTACTGTTTATTCTGTGATACGGAGTCCTTTGCCCTGCAGTGTGTCAATATAAGCTAGAAAACACCCTATTTTGCGTTACACACTTATTTTCCGAATCATTTTAAAAGATATTGCTAATCCATTGCTTCATATGTTCGAAAAATTTGTCTGCTCAACAAAGATGTTGAACTGTCAAAATGAAAGCGATTGATAGTCATCATCATCTGCCTAGCCTTTTCCCAACTACGTTGGGGTCGACTTCCAGTCTAACCGGAAGCAGCTGGACCAGTATTTCACATGTAGCCATTGCCTATCTGACCTCCACAACCCAGTTACTGGGTAAAATACGATACTCCTTGGTAAGATTGCTTCAGATATTGTGTTACGCAATTACCCCGCATGTTAGATAAATTCCGCTTTACCAAAACAAACAGCTCTTAGTCAGCGTATTTTTGTCCCACTCCAAACCCTCGACCACAAACAACCCTGAACGGGTCGGAACGGGTCTGAACGGCCCTCAAAGCCTCACTATGGAGAGGGGTAACCGTAACAGCTCGCTATAACAGTTCCACAGCCTGTTCCAATTAGCAGTTAGCACGTTACATGTTCCGCTGAGAACTGTTATTATTATTCGTCGGTGGATCAGGGGGATTGACGGGATGTGATGGGGTGGTACTTTTCGTCATACCTTCTGGTGTGTATTCCCTGAAGTGTCTGCTGGGATTTAAAGTACTCATACATCCAGAAAGAAAGAAAATACGGTTATTCGCACTCACAAAGGGTTCTGTACCACAAGGCAAAAAACGCCGAAAAAATCACGTTTGTTGTATGGGAGCCCCCTTAAATATTTATTTTATTCTGTTTTTAGTATTTGTTGTTATAGTGGCAACAGAAATACATCATCAAATATTTTACATGGAGCAACTGCCTATTTGAACTCCACAATCCAGTTACTGGGTACCACGATACCCCTTGGTAAGACTGGTTGACAGACTTTCGTGCTTCTGACGACCCGTAACGACTGTCAATCCACGAATGACAGCCGGGACCAACGGCTTAACGTGCTTTCCGAGGCAGGGAGGGGTCTCTGTATGTAAAGATGGTCACCTATCCACAGACCGACCGCATCAAGCGTAGTTTAACCTGATCGATCGACCAGCTCGGCTGTTATTACTTAGCCACGGGCCCCTACGAAGGTAAGCACTACATTTATAATTAATAGAATAATCACCAATACGATACATCCGACGACCTTGTGAAGGCCGCAGGAACCCGTTGGATGCGAGAAGCACGGAACCGGTCGAAGTGGAGGTGCTTGGGGGAGGCCTATGTCCAGCGGTGGACGTCTTTCGGCTGAAATGATGATGATGATGATTCACCAATAACAAACAGCCTGTAAGTTATTAGAAATCCAGCCTTAATCAAGTAGATATTCCGAATATATCGAACAAACACAGAAACCGAACCAGTATTCCTTATAATTTTTCACTCAGCTCACACATATGACAATGTCACAAAAGGCGGGTTACACAATGGATTTCATAAATCGCGAGGGGCTGCTGACGTAAGCAGCGGGTGTGTCGCAGGTGTGCGTCCTGCCTAATACTTTACCTGCCAGTGTGCATTTGATACAATTTTATGGGGATATCTCGGTCGCCATATTATTTTATGGGATGTTCGATGGGTATGGTTGGCGAGTCTAGTTTTCGTCACTTTAGCTTCAGAAAGTTCACTGCTAAAGTTTCAAACTCAAACTCAAAGCATTTATTTCAATCAAACCATTTACAGACACTTTTGGATTGTCAAGGAGTCGGTCAGTCACAAAATATGAAGCCCGTTCCAAAGCGAAGTAGGTACAGTCAACAAAACAAATAAGTATGCAGGATCGTCGGATATAGATGAAGTTTAGTAAGAAACCGATGGATGTTCTCGAATAAAATTTTATTTTATTAATAGAAAACAAACAGCTCATTTATCAAATTACAGTCGACAACATCCATCGGTTTCATAAGTGGGGCTTTGTCTCGTATAGGGTCTTAGCATTATGCTGAGCGATGGCCGTTTTGCGTAGATATGACGCATACTTTCTCCCAAATTGTTATTTTGTTTTTTTTTCTGTTTGTTTTTTTTTTATTATTATGCGTCATGTTTGCCGCAAATAAACCCAAAGTGAAGATTATTTTTTAAACTTGTAAAAAATAAATCCCATAACCATTTATACTGCCCATAACAAAGACTGGCAACCCTAACATTTGGTCTGTCCATAGGTGCAATATTTTTTATTAATTTCCATATTGAGGGTCGGGTGATGTATGTATTGCAATTCAGAGGATAGAAACTAATCTAACTAACTAAACTAAAAGACAGAAAAAAACATAATGTATTCTACCTAGATATAATGGAACATTTAATTCATCTAATGAATTAAATGTTCCATTATATCTAGGTAGAATACATTATGTTTTTATTCACTACTAGCTGCGCCCTACAGTTGCACCAGCGTAAATGTCGGTCCCGTGTGAATATCGGGATAAAAAGTATCCTATATGTTAATCCAGGGTGTCAGCTACCTCCATACAAAATTTTATCAAAATTGGTCCAGCCGTTTGAGCGTGAAGAAGTAACAAACATATAAACACACACACACCCCCACACACACACACTTACAAACTTTCGCCTTTATAATATTAGTGTGATCATTGCCTACAATATACAATTGCTAACACTAAAATAATTATAAATATTATGTACAGACGCCACAGCACATCAAGGCTACTACAATCTGTCAAATTTATTTAATAGATTTTCAACTTAATCGCTAAACCATAAGGTTCACAGTTGATTGGGAAAATTTGACAGTTTCGGGTAGCTTGATGTGCTGGCTTCTGTACAAGTATTAATAAAAAAAAAGAAAAGAGCTAATTAGGCATAAAAAATTCGTCCATAAGTGCCCAAAATACTGGCAGCATTGCCACATGTGATGGCATGATTCTTTGGGTTAAAAATAGGCCAGCCCTCTGGCCACGTGCTTAAGGGTCGACCAACCGCTTGGCGATGTCCCGAAATACTCGAAGAGCACTCGGACCCCAAAGTTCTACAAACAGCATTGAATGAAATGTTCCTTTATAGTCAGAATATTATTATGTTTTCATTCGCTATCATAATTTTTTTCTTGCAGTATGTCACACTATGACATTGACTGGCGCTGAAATGAGATTGCGACTGGATTTCGAACGTTTTTAATTTATGGGGACGCGCAAAGGTAGCCAGCAAAATTAAAATTTTCTTACGTTTTTTGCAGTTTGCAGGTCAGTGTCCGGTTGTATCTTCATCTGCCTATAGCCTTTTTCCAACGATGTTGGGGTCGGCTACCAGTCTAACCGGATGCGTGTCAGGTTGTATGTTGATTAAAATATGATTTATGACCGTTACAAATATGACTTTACGGAGTTATAATAATTGGAATCATGAAAATAACCCCCAAAATAGTTTGGAAAAGGCAAGCAGATGATGAGTGGGATGTCCTAACTAACCTAAATGATGACCTAAACTACATAATGTATGTTGAATTGTTGAGCTAACAACAATTTTATTTGCTATGTATTTAATCGAACCTCTAATCATTCTCATTTTGGGCTCTAAATAAAATTATTGAACACTCTAAAATAATGATTGAGCCTCTCTTTGTAAAATCTCAGATAATTTACAATTTATAATTGATTTTTCATATTTTGACCATAAAATACTAACTGGCCAAGTAACTGCAACCAACTTGGTTGTAACTGTGAGAAAAGGCCAGACAGTTAAGAAGAGGCGCAATTGGGGCATTATTATTGGGGCCCTATTAGCCCCACTTCGAATTTTTCAGACCCCTTTTCAGTCCCTGTAGCAAAAAGAGAGTATATTTTTATTTCTTTATTATTTGCTAAATAGTTGGGCAAACGTCATCTAAAACTATTAAAAATTTCAGGTTGATGGCATTAGTAGTTCTTGAGATATCCAGCTGTGACAGACAGACGGACAGACTGAGTCTCACCATAAGGGTTCCGTTTTACCATTTTGGTACGGAACCCTAAAAGAGTCCATCACTTGAAAAAAAGATCAGTAAAATATTTCCCATTTTATTTTACGTATATATCTAGATATTATGTACCATGTATCTACTTTTGAATTCCACATCTGTTACCTACACAAAACGGAAAGGACGCTGAAAAAGATCTAAAGAAATGACTGAATAGCTGAAAATGAGCTATTGTGAATATGATACATTATTGTAAGCTGCGAGGAGTTCAAATGTACTTAATAGCAGTTCGACGCTTACTGGCCACGAAATAGCTAATTAATGAAGTGCTCAGTGCTCGACGCGAGTCGAAAGCCTGCATTCGTTATCGCACAGTCATTTTGATACCAATCTAATTTTCATCACTAATCATGAGTTACGTGCCGTGTCTCGGAAACCACGTTAAGCCATTGGTCCCGGCTGTCATTCGTGGATCCTTGACAGTCGTTACGGGTCGTCAGAAGCCCGAAAGTCTGACAACCAGTTTTCCAAGGGGTATCGTATTACCCAGTAACTGGGTTGTAGAGGTCAGATAGGCAGTCATGTAAAATACTGGTATTCAGCTGCATCCGGTTAGACTGGAAGCCGACCCCAACATAGTTGGGAAAAGGCTAGGCAGATGATGATGGGGTCACACTATCACGTCCTAGAAGTAATACGTCAAATTACAATTCATCCTGTATAGCTGGTATTTTAATAATAATAATAATATGTAGGTGAATACAATTTTTTTCATCGCCCCTTTCCTTTTGTTGTGTATGTACAGACGCCAGCACATATATCAAGCTACCCGAAATTGTCAAATTTTCCTAATCAACTTTGAACCTTATATTGTGGCGATAAAGTTGAAAATCTATTAAAGAAATTTGACAGATTGTAGTAGCTTGATGTGCTGGCGTCTGTACAAGGTATAATAAAAAGACCAATCCGGGTCTCGACATTTAAAGATCAACCACCCATCCACAGACCAACCACCGCAAATGTGACCCTATCTTCAATAATTAAGCCTAGGCGAAAATGTATGATATTCGAGCAAAACTAATCTTATTTTTTTAATATTTGGACCTCGTTAGATAGCTGATTAAATGAAATTCCCCATCATTTGCTTAACCGTGCTAAAATATTGAGATAACTGGTGTCAAAGTTCATGTACGAGTACGTAGATGATTTTTAAAATGGTTAATAAAATTCTTCCTGTAACTGTTTGATGTTTTATAAAAAAAAAATGTTAAATCGAAAGGTGAATTACAGTTTTAGGTACAAAATTAAATAGTAACGAAGGCCATTCAATTTAGGGGATTAGAGAAAAGTTATATATAGTTCTTTACTGAGAAATTGTTTGAAATTTTCAAAAATACAATTGGTTTTTCTCGAATCCCATAAATTTTCGCCTAGGTAGTAGGTATAGGATGTTTCTTATTGCAAATGGGTCACACACTATCACGTCCTGGAAGAAATGCGTCATAAAACAAGTCACCCTGTATGTATTACACAATGATACACAGGTGTTATTCAGTGATTTCAATCAGCTTTTAATTAATTAACAAACGTGAATGTTTTGTATCTTTTGTTGTCATATTTCCATTCAATGTTTCTTGATGAAAAATACAAAGAATTTTTTCGCGTAATTAATTTTTCAGTTCCTTCCTTTGTGGGCGAAGAATGGCGAAGTTATCAATGCTATGTATTGAAAGGCAAGTGTGCATGTATTGTCAATTTTCTAGATGATTAAAAGTAGGTGATTGTGCATAGTGTTGTAGTTACAGTTGGTGATTTTCACGAAATAATTTTATGTCTATAGCTGACATAAAAAAAGAGAGGCCCGTGGCTAAATAATAACAGCCGCACAGGTCGATCGATCAGGTTAAGCTACGCTTGCCGCGGTTGGTCTGTGGATGGGTGACCATCTTTACATACCGTGCCTCGGAAAGCACGTTATGCCGTTGGTCCCGGCTGTCATTCGTGGATCTATGACAGTCGTTACGGGTAGTCAGAAGCCCGAAAGTCTGACAACCAGTCTTACCAAGGGGTTAAGCTAAGGAAGGAACACGGGTGGGTTTTAGTCAGTAAGAGTCTGACACTCCCTTCCGCTCCAACCAGAGCGGGAGGGGTCATTTGATGATTTACCATCAAAAAAAAAAAAAAAAAAGCATTTGATGGGTGACGGTTCTAACTCATCTTTCCTAAAGAATACAACCCGCACCCTAATTCCGTAACACAATCACAATCGGAATCATTTTGACGGATATTGCTAATCCATTGCTTCATATGTTCGAAAAATTTGTCTGCTCAACAACATAAATGACGCAATGAATGTTGTTGAACTGTCACAAAAAAGCCAATGCTACTGTGTGTTACGCAATCATTCCGCTGCAACATCAAAAAAATGTTTCCACAAACATCTCGAATGTAACAAAAGTCAGGATTTTCTTCCAACGTTTCCTTACGTCGTCAGATAAGTCGATGATAACAAGTCGGTGCGGGATTACGCTCTCGGCAGGCGATATATTATCGATAACCCTTCACTACAAAGGTAAGTCTTGAGGGTCCCTACAAACGGGTGAGTGGGGAGCCTTTCGAGTTTGTTCCTATTTGAGTACTTACTCATCAAATTTTGTATTTTTTTTTTGATGATGGATGGAATGTGAGTAAGGAAAATGGCATGGAAGTAAAAGTGTCTTTATAGTGACATTACTATTTTTAATTATTTACTAAAGCTTGTTCGTTGCAACACGCGGAATATTTAGTACCACTATATTATTTTAATTATTGTGAATGTGAAGGATATGTGGGTCATTCTTTTTTCTCAATTTTAATCATGGTCTGACAGTTTGAGTAATTTATGCGGCCTACTCAATTGTCCTTTCGTTGGTATTGTTCGTCGAATCTTTGAGCTCCTTAAGTTCTGAGTTGAGCTGCATGGATTACTGACAAATTCGTGCACTGTCTAGACAGGTCCGCTCAATCTGTGTGGTTCTTTCCTCAAAAGACCATTTCAGGCCTCATTTGTTTCGGCCTTTCTTCTCAGAGTAGTCAGATAGGATACGCCAACCTTATCAACCTACATTCAGAAATATAGCAATTTATCATTGACCACTAATAATTTTGCTCTCTAATTTCTGGTTAGCGTGCGCTGAAAAAAAGAAGAAGTTAGTTTTAAATACGAATTAATAAGATTGTAAGTAGTCCGGATTCTTTCGGATTTTATTGCAATCATTGTCACACCCAAAAATCGACTCTGTATCCCTGTGTGTGTGTCTCTGTATCTCTTTGTCTGTAAAAAATCAGCTGTTCCCTACATTTTGACGAGTTATACGAACATAAATGTAGGGAACAGCAGATTTTTTTTCGCGATTTCAGGTTTGGTCCCATTGTAAAAGTTGTTCATAATGATGAGTACAATGACCTCTCAAGAGGTTGTTAATATTTCACCAATAACCCTGTATATGTGTAGGTAACATAATATGGAACATAATTCCAAACAAAACTATTGCTTTTCTCCACTTTGCACCTGTTACATTCCTCACTATTTATTTCAACTGGTATATTATCGTTCTCAACTAAGTGCAGCCGTAGTTGTGTGTATAGACGAATGTAGGTGATTACCTGATGTGCCCGTAATCAGCCGATCGATTGATGTACACCTGCACGGCAAATTGTCTTTAGATGTAAGCTGTTTAGATTGATAATTTGGCACTTATCATTTAAACTGAAACCCTTTTATATATAGACGTGAGACGTCTAAACGTCAAATATTGTATGGTTGTTTAACCATATACATTTTCAGTTGCTAATTAGGTACTACTTTATAAATATGAGGGTTAGTGTCGGTATTTTTTAATCTTTAATTGCTTACTCTAGGTATGTATTTTACTTTATTCACGAGGCAGTGAACGTTTTCTTTTTTTTTGTATTACATACAAGAAAAATAAAATCGAAATGGCGTTTCGGACGTCTGGATATGGAAATCTGAGGTTGAAACACTGTTCTGAAACTTATCATAGTTTTGCTTATTTATCAAAATTTTAAATCGATGACTGTTGGGGTAGTCTTGAGTGGAGCCCGTGAGTCGGCAAACGTAAGGTAGGATGCTCTCAGGCTAGATGGAGCGACGATCTTGGTAGAGTGACTGGTAGCAGCTGGACGAGAGCTACCGAGAATCGAACTAAATGGCGTGCGATTGGACCTATGTCCAGTAGAGGACTGCTTTTGGCAGATGATGATAACCAGAATCCCAAGTGTCATCCACTTCCTATACACATTTTGTTTAAATATTGCATCAATTTTTACTCCAAATAAAAAAAAATCACTTAAAACCATACCAAACCACTTAAGTCCCTCAAAAACCCGACTAAACTTCAAAAACCGACTTCAAAACTCCCAATACTCTATCAATTTCAAACGGCAATAAAAACATTAAAACCGTGATCCAATTTGTCGTAGCGGTGTACTCTGGCAGGTGTACGGTTGTTCATGGTTTATTTATGCCTTGTCGAGCAGCTATCGATAGTCGGGCTGACCTATCGATGTACATCACTAGCTACGTCTGTTGGTGAAGGTTTTGTATTGTTTCTGTTTATACTAGGTAGTGATGGGATATGTTTTATTAATGATGTTTGTTTGTTGTGTTTACAAAGTTCATCTTATCAAATCTTGTTTTTTTTGATGATTTGAAATTCTGATTTTCTTTTTGTGAAAAACGAGGTTTAGATTACTTAAGTAGGGGTTATTTGCTAGTAGTTATGAATAGGGAGCAGTACATTTTCATTCATTTTATTCTTCTATTTTATATATAAAAATGAAATGCTATCATTGATATGCGAATGCTCATTTTTATCGAGACTTGAGAACGGCTGTACAGTCAACAGCAAAAGTAGATGATCAAAATCAGAAATTCAATACTAATTAACGGAGTTCGCGTCAGAACTGTGTAGCAGAGCTGTTGTTGTTGTTGTTGTTGAGCTGTGTGCAGAGACTGTGTGGCTGTGTGGCAGAGTTCTGACGCGAACTCTGTTCGTTCATTAGTATTGAATTTCTGATTTTGATCATCTACTTTTGCTGTTGACTGTACCGATTTGGCTTTTAACCGATTTAATAAAAGGAGGAGGTTATAATACCTAATAAATAATAAGTATGTTCGTCTGTATGTGGTTGTGGAGGTCAGATAGGCAGTTGCTCCATGTAAAAATACTGATATTCACCTGCATCCGGTTAGACTGGAAGCCGACCCCAACATAGTTGGGAAAAGGCTGGGCAGATGATGATGATGATGATGTTCGTCTGTATGTATTTTTTTTGCTTTTATCGATATTTTAGTCAATGGTGAACCGCTTACTTGGGTAGTTTTTCAGGTAGCTTCGATTTACGTATTTAATCCACTTTGTGCATTTTGATAATGTTATAATACTTCCTGTCATTGTTGTTTGGGTTCATAGCAAAAAGTGGTATACGAATTGGTGTGGGGTAGGTAGTAGGTACCATAATTAAAAAGTTATTAAAAATAAAAAGCTTTTTACATAAAATATACAACTGATTTAAAAAAAAGACACTACAAAGTGAAAAATAACTTTAATTTCAAAATTCGGTGGCAAAAAGCTAAAAACAGATCCAAAAACATCGACTGTTTTTTTTTTGTAAATCATGTTTTTGTTTTAAAATGTGTTTGTGTTTTTGTGTGTGGCGAAAAAAAAATCAGCTGTTCCCTACATTTTTATGTTCGTATTTTCGTCAAAATGTAGGGAACAGCTGATTTTTTTTTCGCCATTTCAGGTTTGGTCCCATAGTAAAAGTTGTTCATAATGATGAGTACAATGACCTCAACCTCGACAGTTAATGTTTTACCAATAACCCTGTATATACGTGTCGACTTGAGAACCTCCTCCTTTTTTTTCGTCGGTAAAAAAATTAAAATTGTCTTCGCCAAAACCTGACAACCTGAACCTTACTACCTGAATTGTAGAGTCAGGGTTGCAGCTTAGAACTTTCTAATGGAAAACTCAATTACGCTGTCCGATTCGGAAATCAAACCCAGGATAGCACGACCCAAGCTCACGACCAACAAAACAGTCTAATCTTCTCCCTGCACAACTACCCCAGATTACCTGCAACGCTTACAATCCTGCCTATAACGTAATCACATAACAATAGCCACATTTATAGGGAATATACACCGATCACTACCGAATATACACATATAGCTCATAGTCAGTGTTAAGGCACCGCTACACAGCAGGCCACGGCTATGCTACGCACGTGAAATTAGTGTTTATAGACACGAGCGGCACGCGTCAACGGAGAGGCAATTGCAACCATCGACAACGTCCCGCTCGTGTATTTGTGCCATCATAGAATAGAATCTGGAATCTGGGACTCTGTCTCGCAAAGGGTCGTTGCATAATAAAGAGTATTCTATTCTATGCTGAACGTTGGCCGTTTTGCGTGGATGTGACGCATATTTGCCCCTAACTTGTTCTTTTTTGTGTTGTGTTCATTAACCGCGTCATGTTTGCCGCAAATAAACGTATTTTTTTTCTTTCTGTTCTTTATTAAGCACACCATACGAATTACAGACATTATTGTAGAAATTTTGCATAAGGTGACACAATGGGAGGTCTAACTACTAAAAAGCGATATTTTAAAGACATCCTTTGGATGGATTTATCGCTTGTTATCATTTTAATTACAGCCGTCCTTATGACCTTTAAGTGGCAGCTAGCCACCGCTCTCCTAGGAAACTGTAGCTTTGATAGCAGTGGACGGTCGACTTTAAGCTCAGCTCACCCATACAATTCCTTTACACATGAGCTGTTGGTGCGAATTCGTGCGCCTATATCCGATTAGGTGTGGACGCGCCTTAAGCGTTCCGGTGCGTAGTACCTGTGTCTGTCTGATTACAGTATTTCAGGTAAGGTTTCAGGTATTTTGGTAGTTTCCTTTGAGTTCTGGATAAATATTATGGTTGTAGCAAAACATTCGGTTTAATAGGGGTGATTGTTATTTTAGGATTGACTCCCTCGTCGGCCTACTGGTCGTACCACTATTATCTGACTATTTGGTGTATTGTGTCTTTTAGTCTGTGCTAAATAAATGTATTTTCTTTCTTCTTTCTTTCTTTGAAGTTTGATGTTCGTGACAATAAAAACTGCCGATTTAATAACCAAAAAAATTACACTTTAATCAACAACACTAATTACAACTCAAACACACTAATTATAAAACACGATTGCACTACTGATTGCTCTAAGTCGCTCTTGAAGATCGCTTCGATGTGTTCGCTTGTATCGCTTATCCAACTCTGTCCCGGTCGTGGCGGCCTTATATAGTGCCACAGATAGTTCTAGAACCTTCCATTGTAGAAACATCTAGAATGTTCGAGTACATACTGGCCCCGACTGACCAGATGTCGATAGTTCTAGAAAGTTCTCGCCTCGAAATTTCTAGAAGGATCTTGACTACTAGTTCCGCTACTCGATACTAGATGGCGATAGTGGTAACTAATGTCACCGTGTACCAGGCATGCAACAGCCAACAACAACAACACGCAACAGCCATTGTGGCGCGCAACAGTCTGTACCACACCCTTAAATTAGGCTGGTATTTGAAAACTAACCCTGTAAAGTACACCAACATTTCACCAGTTATGTTTAAATGTCCCATGTTTGTATAGAGGACGAGTTTATTGTCATCAACCGGGTAAAAACACCATCAGTAGGAATATAATATACTGGTATTCAGGGTGGATCGAATAATCGATTTTCCCACCCGTACGCAAAATACGCGCATTGTCGTGGAGTTGCGGAAACCAGCCCGTATTACCTATTACTGGTATTCATCATCATCTGCCTAGCCTTTTCCCAACTATGTTGGGGTCGGCTTCCAGTCTAACCGGATGCAGCTGAATACCAGTATTTTACATGGAGCGACTGCCTATCTGACCTCCACAACCCAATTACTGGGTAATACGATACCCCTTGATAAGACTGGTTGTCAGACTTTCGGGCTTCTGACTACCCGTAACGACTGTCAAAGATCCACGAATGACAGCCGGGACCAACGGCTTAACGTGCTTTCCGAGGCACGGAGGGGTCACGGTATGTAAAGATGGTCACCCGTCCACAGACCAACCGCGGCAAATGTAGGTAAATCTGATCTAACGACCTGTGCGGCTGTTATTATTTAGCCACGGGCCCCAAAATAATATACTGGTATTAACAATGGATTTTCCAATGCATTTTCCAAACACGTGATTACAAACAACCAGCATAACGTTTTCTGTTAAGCCAGGCAATAAGATAAATCAGCTGACTGTAATCCTACTCAAGTTGCATGCGGGTTCCGTACGTTTTCCTGTTTTATGCGGGACTCTGAAAAGTGGAGCACTTCGATTTACATAGCAAGTGGTACGAACTTGTTCTGATGACGCGTTTTATGGGGAAAACGATTCGTGTGAGTTAAACTTTATGGAGAATTGAAAAGAGTACTTTTTAAAATTAATAAATGGGGGTTTTAACGTAATAAGTAGGTGCCTAACTGTACGTCTTTGTGTAAAATGTATTTATCACCATATTTGCGTATTTTTGCAGCCCAAAAATGATTACATAATCAGCCTGTGTGAGAGGGAGTGGGCCGTAATCCACCACGCGGACCCAGTGATGAAATAATTTACACAAAGTACCTAAAGCGCATGTCTGGGTTCGGACCTATGACAAGAGTTATTCATCATCTGCCTGCCTTTTCCCAACTATGTTGGGGTCCGCTTCCAGTTTAACCGGATGCAGCTGAATACCAGTATTTCACATGGAGCGACTGCCTATCTGACCTCGACAACCCGTTACTGGGTAATACGATATCCCTTGGTAAGACTGGTTGTCGGACTTTCGGGCTGCTGACTACCCGTAACGTCTGTCAAAGATCCACGAATGACAGCCGGGACCAACGGCTTAACGTGCTTTCCGAGGCACGGAGGGGTCACGCCGTCACGGTATGTAAAGATGGCCACCCATCCGCAAAGTAACCGCGGCAAGCGTAGCTTAACCTGATCGATTGACATATGACAAGAGTTATTGCTGTGTGGCAAAAGGCTGCTATAAAATTATAAGTAGGTAGGCACATGAAAAATTGCAGCTGTTGCTTTGTCTTTGCCCAGCAATGCATCAGCATTTACTTTGGTTTTAAAGGCAGATATAAATTGATATCAGGTAAGATATGCCATCATAAAATTTCCAACTCATCATCTAAGAAAACGTTTTGCCAGAACTGTGACCAAGTTACTTAATAATTTCTTGAATTCTTATTAGAATTCAAGACATTAAAAGTACCTTTGTACCTTTGGTTTTGGGTTTGTTGATGCCTATTGGCATCAACAAACCCAATAGTGTTGTAGAAATCCATTATCAGCTGGCATCACTACGTCATCAGACTGTCCTTTGTTTTTTGTGCCAACTTTATTAATAAACGAAAAGAAAACATTTGTAAACTCAGAGTGGCAAATTCTCGTAATTTTAAGAACGTTCACAGTCTGATGGTCTGAGATCAAACTTTTTTTTCCGATCTGTCCCCCTAAGGGGACAAAGCGGGGTGACAGATCGGAATAATCCGATCTCAGTCTCAATCTGTCAAAAATAACTCTAATTTCCCTACATCTTTGAGATGTTTTTGACATTGAACATCCTCAAAATGTAATGTAATTGTAAAATTGTACTCCGTCACTTTGTATTTTTACTTTTTGATGAACAAACTTGTCATTATTATTGATTTTCGCTGAGATGAGATTGCGACTAGATTTTTAACGTTTTTAATTACGGCAATTGGTCTTCAGATCTTCAAAGCCCTTGGTGTTACAGGTATCCACAATCAACTAGCACCATTATGTTATGAGACCGTCCTTTGTTTTTATTCCAATTTTATTAACAAACGAAAAAAAAAACAATTGAAAACTCAGGTCATAGAACTCATCTATAGACATTCACAATTGAACTTACAACAATGACTTAGCTTTAGTATACAATCAATTCGACAGCACAAAAACGCTCTTTATTCTACACAAAGCTTTATTTCTAAGCTACGTTACTCCGCTCCGCTTCGCTCGCTCGGCTCTCTTCGCTCCAGTGCAAGGCCCAGGTGCGAACCTCTAACATATTTATTGCTTTCCGTAATCAATGGCGTCGATACATAGAAGTAATTTTATTTGTTTAGTTACGAATTTATTTTATTCGTTCGAAGGGTAAATGTCAGGGTATTTTTTTTGTAGATAGCAAACGTGGGTAGTTTAGTGTTATTTTAGTGAATGATTATAACGGATTTGTATATCTTTTTCGTGGTTGGTTTGAGAGCGGTAATAAAGAAAAAAAAAATTAAGACATGTGACCTCTACCAACCCGCACTGGGCCCGCGTGGTGGGTTACGGTCTACTCCCTCTCACAGAGAGGCCTGTGTCCCAACAGTGGGAAAATTATAGGCTGATTATGCTACTGCTTTATAATTAAGAAAGAAATAAATAAAGAATATGTATTTATTGGGACTCGCACAAGAATATCCAGAAACTAAACTAAACACTAGAGTGTTTAGTTTAGTTTCTGATATTAAACAAAAAAAATAAGGGATTGTTTGAGGTAGCATTTAGATATGGCGCACACTATGCGACTTGCGATTGCGACAGCACAGCGACTAGACGCAACGATAAGCTGCGGCCGATAGTTTTCAAAGTTCAAAGCTCTGCACACTCGACGTTACTCGGCGTCGAGTTGCACAGTCGCACGTACGGTGCACACACACACCCGACAACAGTCGGATGCGCTTCGCCTTTTCATGTTAAGCACCAAGGCAAGTGTAACTACACTGTCCGAGAGGCTACATACACAAGATGAACAACACGACCGTCTCTCTCGAAAAGGATCTCAAAAAGGATGATCGCTCCCTGCACGACGTCTGTCGTAACGACTATTCGCAGACAAACTACAGCTCAGCTACTAGCTAGTCGCAGCTACAAGACGCAGATGCAATCGATAACTCTGCGTCTTGTTGCAGCTACTATATATAGACGCAGCGACAGGACGCACAGTTTGCGCTTGCACTTAGATAACTGCATATTAAGAGCAACTTGCAACATTGTCTGCTCTTCTAATCTAAATCTAAACTAAGTAGGTAATATTAATTAGAGGCAGTTTTTTTTGTCATCGATATGTTTGTGAAAGGTAATCTAATCTAAGTTTTTAGAGATATCTTCATGATTTTTTTCTATCGTATCAAATTAGTTGTATTATGTTTTCAACACACAATCTACCTAGCATATACCCTGATGAATATTATCATATATTTTTCTTATGTTGTTTACTGTAGTCGATCACAAACTTTTATTGTTTCTAAAACTTGCGTTTTTTGCGTTTAATAATAATAATCCATTTATTTCAGGCAAGGCAGGCCCATAGATAAATACCATAACCTAAACATAGATATTTTAATTATAAAAACACATAGGTTTAGGTCCTGTAATCCCAAAGTCCAATCATTATATTATTACGATTTTATGTGACCCAATGCAGGGTCATGTATGGAGGGGCCTTTTGAAGAAAGAGCCATTGTAGTTTGGAGTTGACCTGTTCCAACAGAAGGCATGCATGCATCAGACATCGTGTAGCCCAACCCTATGTTGTCCCACTATAGAGCGAGGCCTTCCTTTTTCCTTTTCACTCCTCTCTGTCTTGAGCTAGAGCAGATCAATCCTCTCTGGTTGCCTAAAAATCAAGAAATCCTCAAGCAAGTCGATAACCTCTGTTTACGAATTGAATAGCAAGTGTTATTTACCCATTAAAAATAATGTTTGTTTATGGAAAATAAGTTTCTACACGTGTAAGTGTCATGAAAGGCAATAGGCAAGGTCTCACGGCACAAGTAAAGGAAAATATCAAAACATCGTTAATTTGTAGTTTTATCACATTTTTTTTGTGATTACAAACTTACATTTGCGGTTGGAGAATGGACCGTGATGTATATCATGTGTCATAGAAGAACAATTTTTAACTACAAAGTAAACTTTGTTCTTGTGATAAATTCATCCCAACTACGGAAACCTCTGCGTGGTCCAACCCGCACTCGGCCGGTTTTTAGGGTTCCGTAGCCAAATGGCAAAAACGGAACCCTTATGGATTCGTCATGTCTGTCTGTCTGTCTGTCCGTCCGTATGTCACAGCCACTTTTTTCCGAAACTATAAGAACTATACCGTTGAAACTTGGTAAGTAGATGTATTCTGTGAACCGCATTACAATTTTCACAAAAAAATAGAAAAAAAACAATATTTTTTTTTTTTCATCAAACCCATACGTGTGGGGATATTTCTATGAATAGGTCTTCAAAAATGATATTGAGTTTTCTAATATAATTTTTTTATTGGGCGAAAGACACTTCCAAAGTGGTAAAATGTGTGTGTCCCCCCCCCCCTGTAACTTCTAAAATAAGAGAATGATAAAACTAAAAAAAAATATATGATGTACATTACCATGTAAACTTCCACCGGAAATTGGTTTGAACGAGATCTAGTAAGTAGCTCGCCGGTGAAAATTTAAAAACATATGATGGTACGGAACCCTCGGTGCGCGAGTCCGACTCGCTCTTGCCCGGTTTTTTTTGTAACAATACACCACTCTCCACCCGTAGGGTAAGGTTCTGTTTTTCGCTTATTACAGGAAGATCAGAAAGCATTCAACCTTTACTGAAATTAATCAGACAAGAAAAGATGAATTAAGTTAAACAAAATCTTCAGAGCAAATAAATTAATCCTTTCATAAGCCTCCTTAAAAGATCTCATTTCCCAAACCAACTTTAGGTAAATTTCGTAAAATAACCAGCTAATTTCAGAAGGCGATTTACAAAGCACTTCAATAAAACACCCTAGAGCCAAAGTATCAACGTAAAATGCCCACATTTACAGCATAACAACTCTTGTATGGGTCCAGCTATTATACAAATTTGCCGGGCAATAAAGAATATTTATGAAGGCACCTTTGCACTGTAATTACCTCAGGTTGTAGAAGAACAATTTATATGTTAAGCAGGTATTGTAATGTTGCCGTATCGTGTATACATTGTAAATATAGGGTAGGGTGCATTGATAAGAGTAAGATTATTGGTTTGAGGTCGTAAGTGGAGAGTTAGGTGTTTCGGAAAATATGGTTCCGAGTTCTGTGATTTATTTGATAGTCGTTGACGTTGCAAGCTGTTATTTTATAAAGGGTTAAATTAAATTAGTTAGGGAAACTCTGCAGGTGCGATGGGTATCTAAACACGATACTGTGAAAATGAAAAACCGGGCAAGAGCGAGTCGGACTCGCGCACCGAGGGTTCCGTAACATCATATGTTTTTAAGTTTTCATCGGCGAGGCCTAATAACCGTTATATATAACCGTTAGTTCCGGGATTTTGTCCAATTGAGGAAATCTTTTAGCTGATATTTTTTTATTAATTTTAATTTGTTACTGATGCAATCAATCTGCCTAGCTTTTTCCCGACTATGTATGTATGTTTGGGTCAGCTTTCAGTCTAACCGGATGCCGCTGAATACTAGTATTTTACACGAACTGCCTGTCTGACCTCCACAACCTTACTAGTTAACACGATACCCTTTAGATGTTTGTCAGACTTTTGGGCTTCTGACTACCCGTAACGACTGTCAAAGGTCTACGAATGGCAGCCGGGATCAACACCCGTAGATCCCGCTATCGTGCTATCTGTGACACAGAGGGACCCTTATGTGTTATGTATGGTCACCCATTCAAAGACCGACCTCGGCAATCAATTAGTTACTGATGCAATTCATCTATTGATGGTTGCCTGTACGGTCACCAGAGGAGATAAGTAACCAGGGTCCTCGGATATAGTTGAAGTTTAAGAAACCGATTGATGTTTTCGAATGAAATTTAATTTGATAAATGAACTGTTTGTTTTCTATTAATTAAATTCAATTTTATTCGAAAACATCAATCGGAGACGCTACACTCGAAGTTGGGGACGAGTATGTTTACCTAGGACAAACTGTCCAGTTAGGTAGGTCCAACTTCGAGGAAGAGGTCAATCGTCGAATCCGACTCGGCTGAGCAGCGTTCGGGAAGCTACGCAATATCTTCACGTCCCACATACCGCAGTGTCTCAAGACGAAAGTCTTTGACCAGTGCCTGTTTCCAGTGATGACCTATGGCACTGAAACGTAGTCGCTCACAATGGGCCTTATTAGAAGGCTGAAAGTCTCCCAAAGGGCAATGGAGAGGGCTATGCTTGGAGTTTCCTTGCGTGATCGAATCAGAAATGAAAAGATCCGCAGAAGAACCAAGGTAACCGACATAGCCCGCAGAATTGCCAAACTTAAGTGGCAGTGGGCAGGGCACATTGCTCGCAGAACAGATGGCCGATGGGGCCGAAAGGTTCTGGAGTGGCGACCGCGTACCGGAAGACGTAGCGTTGGAAGGCCTCCCACAAGGTGGACCGACGACCTTGTGAATGCCGCAAAAACTCGTTGGATGCGAGAAGCACAAAACCGGTCGAAGTGGAGGTGCTTGGGGGAGGCCTATGTCCAGCAGTGGACGTCTTTCGGCTGAAATGATGATGATGATCCATCGGTTTCATTAAACTTCAACTACATCCGACGACCCTGGTTACTTATCTCCTTTGGTGACTGTACATAGTCTGTTTTTGCGTTTTTATCAAAAAACTCCCAAAGGTGTTGTAGCAATTTGCAACACAAAAATGCAGTGCCGCGGCATTTGTTGTGTTGCAAATTGTTACTACACCTTTGGGAGACCAAAAAGTAATAAGATTTACAACGAACCTCGTTGGTTTAGTGGTCACAAGCGCCACTGCTGATCATGAAATCCTGGGTTCGATATCCAGGTCGGGAAAAATGTTACTGGGTTTTTCTATGTTGAACTTCTTAGTGGTTACCCGGAGACTGGATTTGTGCACGGTTGATGGCAATAGGCTCGTCCCTTATTACGTGGGATTTAAACATAACTCCCTCTCACAGAGAGGAGGCCTGTGTCCCAGCAGTGGGGACGTTATAGGACAGGTGAAATGCGTGTGTACTGTAGGTACACCTGTAGTGCTATTCTATAAAAATCTCACCATGATAACTTAGGTGAAGTGAGCTTAAAGTGAGCTGTAGTGCTATTCTGCAAAAATCTCACCATGATAACTTAGGTGAAGTGAGCTGAAAGTGAGCTGTCATTAGTGTCAATCCCTAGCATGGAAATGGATCCCTAGATGGAATGATTTCTCGCGGAATGAGCTTACTTCACCTAAGTTCTCACGGTGAGATTTTGACAAAATAGACAGGCTGTGCCCAAATCTTTGGGGAAACCAGGAGATATTTTATTTACAATAGAGTAATAAAAATAAACCGGTCACGTGTGAGTCGGACCCGCGCACCGAGGGCTCCGTACTTTGTAGGTATGTCATGTACAGTCACGAGCAAAAGTATGTATTCACTTGACTTTATTTAAAGGCGATTTTATCCTTTATTTGCGAATGAAATTTTATATTATTAGGAACATAGTAATTTCGAACCAATAGGTTTATGTAAAGTGTCGTATGTCAACGTTGCATTCGTTATTTCGTGAAAAAATCGCAATTGAAAGTTGCCAAGTGTTGACATATTAGTGCTCGTGACTGTACTTAAATAGTTTTAAAATTATTTTTTTTGTTATGTAACTACAAATTTACGGTCTTCGGATTTTTTCCTTTACTTGTGCTACATGACATTGCTTCTTGCCACATGATTCTAGGTCAACGGGAAGTACCCTATAGGTTTTGATTTCGGAACATAAACGCCCGTATCTTTTGATTGCGTTGACTTAGAAGTTTGATTTTTTCAATGCTTCAAGGGATTGCAGCCCTAAGTATTTGATATTAATTTCAACTTGATAACCTCACGCGTTTCTGAGAAAAAGGGTCTTGACTGACGGACAGAAAGACGGACAACGAAGTGATCTTTCCTTTTGAGGTACGGAACCCAAAAACCACTGGCCCTGCATCTCCCTACTGAATTTCTAACCTTGGCGACGAACTGGCTGGATTATAATCATATTATTGAGTACCTGTTCGGAGTACAGGTGGACGCAATTCTCCTAAAATAATCTCATAATCTCTCTTTATAGCGCACTCGGGACACTGTCGGGTAAAGTCGACGTATTTCGGAATCGAAATAACGCTTAGGTATGTAGAGCAGTGGTGGCCAAGTGGTAACGGCCGCGACTTACGAGTTGTAGGTCGTAGGTTCGAACCCAGACAGGCGCTTTACTTTGTGTAAATTATTTCATCACCACTGCTCTCAAAACGGTGAAGGAAAACATCGTGAGGAAACCGGCATGTCCTAGAACCAAAAAATTCGAAGACATGTGACATCTGCCAATCCGCACTGGGCCCGCGTGGTGGATTACGGCCCACTCCCTCTCACCGAGAGGAGGCCTGTGTCCCAGCAGTGGGCATTATGGTTTTTTTTTATATTATAGGCTGATTATGGTTATGGTTTTATATAGTTGCTCCAATGTTCATAATTACAAATTATTTATTTATTGATGTTACTTAACTACTTAAAATATTATTCAGGATGAAATTGAAAACTTGCGACAAATCGAAATAGGAGGTGCAGCAACTGTTAAGTACAGTCGCCAGCACATCAAGCTACCCGATCCTGTCAAATTTACCCAATCAACATTGAACCTTATGGGGATAAAGTTGAAAATTTATTAAAGAAATTTGTCAGTTTGTAGTAGCTTGATGTGCTGGCGTCTGTTAACAAAACACGCGCGGTGTCGATTACGGTAACAGTGGCGCGAGTTCAATGGTTTTTTCCCATTTCAAAAATGCCCAACGCGCCTAAAGAAGTTTTCACTTCAAAACAGATCTTTTTTTTTTTTTTGGGTGGGAAATCATCAAATGACCCCTCCCGCTCTGGGCGGAGCGGAAGGCAGTGTCAGACTCTTACTGACTAAAACCCACTCGTGTTCCTTCAGTTTCCTGTGCCAGGGGCCACGGTAACTCTTTCGAACAACCCGCGACCCTGGCGGGCATGTTAGTTTATGTAATTATAGGCCTGTAACATTACCCGGTTCCTCTTTTCTTTCACCAGTCTACCCCTGTTGCCAACCTGTCACAAAGAAACGTCACAATTATTGATTGACATTCCGTCCTTTATGTTTACCGAGTTCTGCTGAGTTCTGCTCCTCCATTTAATACGTTTGCGTACGGAACCCGTTTTATGTCGGAACTAACTTCTTTGGAATTGATTTAAATTGACGAAGACTGTAAAACTTTATGTAGGGGCCCTAGAATACAAATGTAGTTTTAATTTTTGTGCGTGGCCATTAGGTGCGATGGGGGTGGAGAATTTGTAGTGGTTCTTGTAACTTTTAGAATTTGTAAAGCATACCTTGGGGGTGGAAAGAGAGTAGGGAAGCCATTGCCCAGCAGTGGGGCTTACTGGCAAAAAAGGCATAAGTACTTACCTTAACTTTTGAATATTTGTGCCATTCAGGAATCAAATTAGCAGAAGCCCAGCTGAATTAAAATTTAGCTGTTTTTGATATTTCTTGATGTACAGTCAACAAAAGAGATAAGTATGCAGAATCGTCGGATATAGTTGAAGTTTAGTAAGAAACCGATGGATGTCTCGAATAAAATTTTATTTTATTAATTGAAAACAAACAGCTCATTTATCAAATTAAATTTCAGTCGACAACATCCATAGGTTTCTTACTAAACTTCAAATATATCCGACGATACTGCATACTTGTCTCTTTTGTTGACTGTACCTACACTAAAGTATTTGAGCACTTTACAGCTCATAATGTAATCTGAAAATAATAATTTTGATATGATAAGTGATATTTTATGTCGGTTTTGTTTTAAAAAACACAAGAAATAATAATACAAGTCATAAAGTAGATAATATTTTAGAATTAGACGAGGTCGGTCGAAAAGTAATTCAGAAACTATCAAAATTTGCCATCTAAAAAGCTCAGCTCTCATTTTTTTTTTTTGTTTTTTTTCGTTTATTTCGTCATCATTCGGTGCTCTCAAAACGGTGAAGGAATACATTGTGAGGAAACCGGCAGGTCCTAGAATCAAAATTCGAAGACATTGACATCTACCAACCCGCACTGCACCCGCGTGGTGGATTACAGCCCACTCCCTCTATCATAGAGGAGGCCTGTGCCTCAGCAGTGGGAACGTTATGTGCACAGGGTATGACCGACGAACTTAGGAATCGACACGCGTAGACTTCTTGACTTATACTTCAATGTCTGACTTATAATTACGGGCCACAACCTCCTTAACAAACATCTTTTCAACATAGGCGCCACAGACAGCCCCCTTTGCAGGGGCTGCCTTGACGCCGAGGAAATCAGCCGCCCACGTCATCCTGGAATGCGTGGCCAGAAAGAGAAGCCACTTCTCAACGTGCAGAAATCCTCGGAACAATGAGGTCGCTCCGCGAAGCCTGTGAAGCTCCCAGGAAGCTTCTGTGCTTTTGGGCGGAGCTAGGCTGGCTCAGTTAGCCGGAATCCCCACGCACAACGGACCGAATGAGAGTCTAAGTGCGGAAAAGGGAGTCCCATCATCATCATCATCATGACTTATACTTTGGCATTAACAACAGTCCGGGTAAACTTACAAGTTTATTCAGGTAATCAACACATTTAGCGGCCGCACCGCAGACTATTTTCTGTACCATTCTACGAAGTAGTAGGTGAAGTTTGTCCTGTCGTGACGAACGACCGCACTTCTGATGCAATTGCAACATCCTCCCCCTTCCACCCCTTTTCTTATTACCCTCTAGGTCTGTGTCCCACCTGAGGTAAGATGGGCGAAGGCTATATTTGATAATTCCTGTTTTTTAAACGGATTTGGAGGAATGAGGAAAACGTCGCGAGGAAACTCTTGAGTATGAATGTGGTGGATGGCTAAAACAGTAGGGGAAGACCAAACAAACGATGGATGGACTCTGTAAAAGACGATATGGTTAGAAAGGGGGTGACTACTTAGAAAACGACTCATCATCTGCCTAGCCTTTTTTTTTTTCCAACTATGTTGGTGTCGGCTTCCAGTCCAACCGGATGCAGCTGAATAGCAGTATTTTACATGGAGCGACTGCCCATCTGACCTCCACAACCCAGTTACTGGGTAATACGATACCCCTTGGTAAGACTGGTTGTCAGATTTTCGGGCTTCTGACTACCCGTAACGACTGTCAAAGATCCACGAATGACTGCCGGGACCAACGGCTTAACGTGCTTTCCGAGGCACGGAGGGGTCTCGGTATGTAAAGATGGTCACCCATCCACAGACCAACCGCGGCAAGCGTAGCTTAACCTGTTCGACCGACCTGTGCAGCTGTTATTATTTGGCCACGGACCCCCCCTTACTTAACTTACTACTTAGATAACGACTAACAATGTTTAATTTGTCTGAGAGGAGGCCCGTGTCCCAGCAGTGGAAACATTATTGGCTGATTATGCAAGGATATGGACAATTCATACAAAGAATACTGAACGGCTCGTGTTGATACGGTGCCGATCCCTTTCCGGTTTGATTCGCTACCTTAAAATTTATGGTTGCAGCTTGCGCGGCGGTGTCCTTGCCACAGAACAGTTACATTTATTTGTTCTGTGGTCCCTGCCGCCCTGTACAACATTCAGTCACGAGCTAAAGAATGTCTTACATTCCTTTTCTCTTGGTTCGGAAACTATTCCGTCATGACTATGTACTATTTATTATGTGCTATCAAAAGTGGTATAGGTAATATGTATAGTTTCGGGACTATTGATTAAAATATCCTATTCACAAGCAAAAACAAAGAGAGATATGATACAAAAGGTTCTGTCTAGCATAGAATTCTGTTTCAGTATAGAATCTACTGGAAACTCGAATACCTATATTCGGAGATGCCCATATATGTGTTTTCAAAGGAAGCTTGTTATCAATCGGCGAATATTGTGTGGGTTTACACAGATCATTAATGGTCGCTGAAATTGGGCGATTCTGGCTGATTCTGTCGGTATTTTTTCTGCACCTTACTCCATAATTTTTTGAGGTAGGTAAGTTTGTATGTTTCACGCAAAAACGGCTGGACGGTTTTGACTGGAATTTGGCACACAGATAGTTTATAACCTGCATTTACACAAAGGATAATGTTTATCACAGCATCGAGACTTATGCGAGTGAAACCGCGGGGCAATGCTAGTAAATACCTAATGAACTCCAAAGAAGAAGGTAGAATTGGGATTACCTGTCTAAATGAATGAACTATCAACTTCAAGACTACATTATTTTCGCTAAACCGACGGAGGTCTACAAAACGTCGCTTTGTGTAGCGTTCGCGTAGCTTATCAGCTAGGACATACAGACGCAAATTATACAAATTGAGTTGCACAAAGTCGACTTCACAGTCACAATAAAATTGTCCCCGTAATGTTTTACACTCCTTTTGTAATGTCGGTTATATTGAGACCACCACAAAAGCTACGGTAGTATGGTAATTATTTTGCAAGTTAGTAGTTTCTTTGTAAGTGGAATTTAATAGATGTTTTCCCAATAATGTTTATGTTATAATTGGTTCTAGGTAAAAGGTATAAAAAGGTTGTAGGTAAAAATCATTTGAGTCGCCAAGTTTGTCTTACATCATTTCCATCTTCTAAAGTTAAACTTACTTTCGCATTTATAATATTATAAATATAATATTATAATTATATAAAATATAATTAGGATTTGAGCCTTATTTAACATACTAAGGATTCTGAAAATCAATTACTTCATTCAATATCTCATAAAAGGATTTATATTAATGTGACATGTTTTTGATCATGTTGTTTAATGTTTTTATTATAAGATAGTGTTTATTCGGGTGTGAAATAGGTTATTATAAAATAATTAAAGTGTATAAAGAATATCTATAATTCGAAGACGTATTGTGACATCCACCAACTCGCACTGGGCCCGCGTGGTGGATTACGGCCCACTCCCTTACATAGAGAGGAGGCCTGTGGCTAATTATGCTTATGCCTAAAGAATCTACCTAATTCTATTCGTCATAGTATGTAGGTACTGTGAAGATCCAGTCGGGATCTCCGCAGTTTATATAGAAAGACGTTAGACTTTTAACTAATTATATTGTAAGAAGGAAACGTTACACCTTTACGGTCACTTATTCCATCTTAAGAAAATCCATCTTCTATTATATATGACACTAGCTGCGCCCCGCGGTTTTACCCACGTAAATGTCGATCCCGTGGGAATATCGGGATAAAAAGTAGCCTATATTTTAATCCAGGGTGTCAGCTACCTCCATGCAAAATTTCATCAAAATTGGTCTAGCCGTTTGAGCGTGAAGAAGTAACAAACATATAAACACACCCCCACACACACACTTTCGCCGTTTTTTTTTTTTTTTTTTTAAACCTTGCCCACACTAGGAATTTCTCCTGTATTGTGGGTGCGTTTACAAACATTTAAACTCACATACACAAACAGCCAGACCCGGAACAACTACTTGTAGGTCATACAAATATTTGTTCCGTGCGGGAATCGAACCCGCGACATGCAGCGCAGCAGTCAATCGCTTAACCACTGCGCCAACCGTGCCGTCAATTTTGATATAAGTACGGTCACCAAATACCTATGTTTCAGAAATAAATATTCTGATTCAAAGGAGATAAGTAACCAGGGCCGTCAGATATAGTTGAAGTTTAGTGAGAAATCGATGGATTTTTTAGAATAAAATTTATTGTAATTAATGCAAAACAAATAGTGAATTTATCAAATTAAACTTCATTTGAAAACATTCATCGGTTTCTTACTAAACTTCAACTATATCTGACGATCCTGGTTACTTGTCTCTTTTGGTGACTGTACACGGGTACAGCATAGTGGATAAGACAGAGGTTAAAACCGAAGAAGAACTAGCCGGGGATCGAGGAGGGGGAGGTGGAGGGGGGGTTCAGGGGATCAGACCGGAATTACTCGGCAAATCTTATTATTTTTGCTATAAAAACGACATTACGCTAAACCTAGAAACGAGGGAGCTAGGGAAGTTGGGACTTTATGCTTGCCGCACTCCTACCGCTGCTTTTAAACTTTTCATTTCAATTTCATCATATTCAAAAATTGCTATACGCATGGGGTATATTATACCAGTCGACAGCGATGCGGATTTTTTTTTCTGATGGTGAATTTTCGACGCTATATTTAAGTTTATGAATAGTTTAAGTTAAGTTAGTTTGTTATTAATTAATTAGGTATTAGTTGTTATTTACGTACATATTGAATTCTATAAATTTATATAAAACAAAATGGCTTTATTTATATTATGTCAAATGCTGTGTGGAATGGGCAACTAGCTTCATATTTTCTGACTGACCGACTTCTTGACAATTCAAAAGTGCCTGTAAATGGTTTAATTGAAATATATGCTTTGAGTTTGAGTTTTTGAGTTTGTGACATCCACCAACCCGCACTGGGTCGGCGTGGTGGATTACGGCCCACTCCCTCTCCTAGAGAGGAGGCTTGTGTCCCAGCAGTGGGGACAATCAAGGCTGGTTTTGATGTTTATCAACCTTACTTTTTACAGATTAGGTTTCGTCGAGTGCTCAATTAATTGAAACCTTAGATCACAGGAAGGTTACGTTAGTAGTAGAGAAAACTGACCGTCAAGTAACGGACGTCATGAAAATGATGGCTTCGAGGTTTGACTTTACGGTGTCAAAAACGCTCTACATGAAAACACACCAACTTTTAATTTCATTATATAAACAAGGTGTTTTTTTTTTTTAATCACACTAATATTATAAAGGCGAAAGTTTGTAAGTGTGTGGGGGTGTGTGTGTGTGTTTATATGTTTGTTACTTCTTCACGCTCAAACGGCTGGACCAATTTTGATAAAATTTTGTGCGGAGGTAGCTGACACCTTGGATTAACTTAGAGGCTACTTTTTACTTAGAGGCTACTTCTACTAGAGTAAAAAAACACGTTGAATAACGGTTCAGTCATCAGTGATGTCATTCGACGGTAAATTGCGGACGCTACATGAATCTAAACCTTAGCTTTACTGACCTGTTGCTTAATTAACAGATAAATGAATGTTATCCTACAGAAATATGGCAATAATTTAGTATTTATGATGCAGTACATGTGTGACAATTTCACACATGACATAAGTGTTCCATTATATACAACGGTTGAACCAAACCAATTCAATATCATAGACTGGAAAAAGGAAATTGAAGGTTCTCGAGAGAAGGTGGGGTGTTAGTGACAGCTGGGCTTTAAAGGAGCATATGTTCCCACTGCTGGGACGCAGGTCTCCTCACAGTGAGAGAAAGTTGAAAACATAGTACAAATAATTTGATACCATAGAAAAAAAAACCGTACTAATATACATACCTACAATCATTCTGATTTTTTGTCAGATTATTCTACAAATAACATACTAAAATAATTGTTTTCATTTTGTAGTCCAATCAATAGATTTTTTGTAGTTAAATAATTGCTTCATATTTTGCACTAAATTACCAGGGTTGTGTCATCGCGCTTCTCTTTCTTTTCTATGCAGTCCGACAGTGATCGCGCTTTAGGTCATGTAAGCCCCTCATGTCTGGTAATGCATAAACACACGCATACAGGAATCTCTCCTTGTGTGGGCAAAAAAAGCAAACAAAACCAATTATCGCTTCGATTTTGTTCTTTTTTCTAGTTTTTTCTTTTATCCGCCACTCGACTACTGGCACCCCACAAACAGGCATTTGTTTGTATGAGTACAGAGGAAATGAAACAGGCAAGCTGACCGGCCAGCAACCCCGCGTGTATGGCGGGCATTTAGCGAATCTACATGAGATTGGAATACTTTCGCCGATATTATGGACCAGGCGATTTGGGTGCGAAAATGGTGAAAGATTTTTGTTTTGGCTTTTATTTGTGAGGCGTTTTTGTTTTGTTTTCTGATTTTTTAACTCATAGTGGGAGATATAGATGTCCATGTGTCCGTGGCACAGTGGGCCTTATCAGAATACCAGCGCTGCGGTATTTAATTTTGTAATAATGAGGTCATTTAGCTGCGTACCGAGATTTTCATTTAGTAATAACTTTTTACTCAGAAAAGCTACGACTTTCGTTTAAATTTCAATCACCAGCTCTCGTCAAAATCTATCGATTGTATTCAAAACATTAGTGTAAAATAGTGATAGTGAATCTAATGACGTGTTATAATAAAAAGAAAAAAATAAAATATATCATGTCGACCTGTGCTCGTCAAAAAGCCAAGTCATAATACAGAGATCGTATACGGTTGGAAATTTTATTTTTGATGATACGATTTTTGAACGTAAGTTGGTGCGCTTTTTGCCACGCGAAGTAGTTGCTCTTGCGTTATCTAAGTGTAAGTGAGTGTGTAAGTGTGTGGGGGTGTGTGGGGGTGTGTGTGTGTGTGTCTGTGCTCCTTTAGGGTCAGTTCACACCGAGACGCGACGCGACGAGCAGTTTTCAAGATAGAAATACAATTACAGACCTTATCTACTACACTAAAAGGTACACAATTCAGTGTCTACTCGTTCGAATCGTTTTGTGTAGTAGATAAGGTCTGTAATTGTATTTCTATCTTGAAAACTGCGCGTCGCGTCGCGTCTCGGTGTGAACTGACCCTTACCCTCCTGGCGGCGTTTCCACTCAAATCTGCCAAATGAAATCAATTAACTTAAGGGGCTTACATGACCTAAAGCGCGGTCACTGTCGGATTGCATAGAAAAGAAAGAGAAGCGCGATGACACAACGCTGGTAATTTATTACAAAATATGAAGCAATTATTTAATTACAAAAAATATATTGTTTGGACTAAAACATTAAAACATTAGTATTTTAGTATGTTGCTTGTAGAATAATCTGACAAAAAATCAGAATGATTGATTGTATGTGTATTAGTATGGTTTTTGTTGTAAAAAGAAAGTTTTTAGAGGTATCTTCATGATTTTTTTCTATCGTACTAAATTAGTTGTATTATGTTTTCAACACACTATCTACCTAGCATATATCCTCAAGAATATCATATGTTTTTCTGATTTTGTTTACTGTAGTCTCGATCATATACTTTTATTGTTTCTAAAACTTGCGTTTTTTGTGTTAAGGTGCTGTAAGCCCCTTAATAAACATTTATAATTTTCTGCCCAGTAACAGATATGTTATGATGGTAGGTAAGTAGGTACACTGATACTTCCCTGTCGAACGAATTATGAGCTTTTAGATACTATTAAGAAAGTACGTTTATTTTTCAGTATATTTCATGAATTTCTTGCTTTGACGTTACGAGTCCTTGGCAGAGTTTCATTAGTGATATTAAATACTTAATAAAGTATATAAGTTCCGCTTGGAGCGAGGAAAAGCTGTATTTACTGGGAACTAGCTGCGCCCCGCGGTTTCACCCGCGTAAATGTCGATCCCGTGGGAATATCGGGATAAAAAGTAGCCTATTTCATATATATATATATATGTTAATCCAGCGCGAAAGCGTGTCAGCGTGCGGTGTCAGCTATCTCCATACAAATTTTTTATCAAAATTGGCCTAGCCGTTTGAGCGTGAAGAAGTAACAAACATATAAACACACACACACTCACAAACTTTCGCCTTTATAAAATTAGTGTAATATTTATGTAGATTTGAGATTATTAGAAGAAGACTGTTCAAGGCGGTGTTGGTTTTAATTTATTTGTTTATTTATGTACTTTATTGTAATATAAGTGGACTTTGGATTGCGGAGTCATTCATTCATTTTGGTTGGTGGAGATTCATAGACGACTCCGCCTTGGAGTGTAAATGTGGTGCTGTTCCACAAATGATGGGACACTTAATATCGCGTCCTGCGTGTCAGGACACGCACACGTCGTCCACCAGTTCCTGTGACGTGCAGTTGACAGGTCAGCTGCACGTTACAGGAACTGGTGGACGCTGGTGAAGGCGCCAAACAAGTAGCCGAATTCTGGGCCGAGTCCATTTAGATTGCTATCGACACGCTAAGAAGAAGATCTCCATATGTAGAAAACTAGCTTATACCCGCGACTTCGTTCGCGTGAAATTTCACTCTCTTAGGGGTGGAATTTCGAAAAACCCTTTCTTAGTGGATACCTACTCTTCACAAAGAACACACCCTCCAAATTTCATGTCTCTAGGACCAGCGGTTTAGGCTGTGCGTTGATATATCAGTCAGTCAGTCAGGTCTTTGAATTTTATATATTTAAGATAACTTAAAAATGTACTAAGATGACGATGGACTGGAATAACTGAAAATCTGCACATGAGGCCTCAAACTTAAAGCATTTATTTCAATTAAACCATTTACAGGCACTTTTAAACTGTCAAGGTGTCGATCAGTTAGTCAGAAAGTTGAAGTGGCCCTTTCTAAAACGTAGATCTTTATAGAGAAGAGTGGGCAATAAACCCCGCTTTGTCCTTTGTCCCAGCAGTGGGATGATGCAGACTGAAAGTAAGTAACCACTTGGTGGAGATGCCATATCCATTTCACAAATGTCATACATTTACATTAATTAAGTTAGACCAGTTATTTCCCACAAAAACGTATTTCCACCATTGACCCCCAGACATTAACCCCTTAAATAATAAATTTTCGCCTTAATTAATGTACCAATAGCAACCGCAGTACAGAATAACATGTTGCCGCTGTTGTAAACCAACCGAATGACTTTAATTAAGTCCCAGAATAAAAATCTGCTGACAAGGACGGCTATATACCCCACTACGTATGTGACAAGGACGGCGATATACTGCACGGTATATGGTTCTTTTTTTATTTTAATAAAGTTGACTTCTGTGTTCAAGCGAGGTGATATTTTTTCGTGGACTAATTAACTATAGGTATTGTAGTGCGAGTATTGTCTATAAATTTTGGTTAGCTTGATGTAAATAGCGGAAAGGACCCTGGACCCGGCTTTCCATTCCATTTGATGATTTTTCTTAACAAATAACATAATCAAATCAAATCATTTATTTCATGTATACCACCATATCAAATTTAACCAGATTACAAATATGAAAAATTAAAAATTATTACAAAACAACACAACAATAAAGAAATACATAAGACGTGTTTTTTTGCAGCTGGAATATTAATTGTCATAAACGAAGAAATAGTTTACCTCGTGTCAGATTTGTATATACGGTTCATAAAGGAGGCCTGTGACTTTCTCATGATTGCCTAAAAGTCGCCAACCCTGCTTTCGGCAAACATGCCGGACGCACTACATCGCCAAGGCAGGCAACATAAGGGCGAATTTCACCAATGAAACTAAAAGCGATCAGCATAGCAATGCGACAGACTTACCGGACGCAGCTGAATACCAGTATTTTACATGGAGCGACTGCCTATCTGACCTGCACGACGCAGTTGGATAATACGATACCCCTTGGTAAAACGGAGGGGTCTTGGTATGTAAAGATGGTCACCCATCCACGGACCAACCGCGGCTACCGTAGCTTAACCTGATCAATCGACCTTGTGTCCGTTATTACTTAGCCACAAGCCCCTCGAACTCACGACCTCCAAATCTTTCATCCGAGTCAGTGGCTACTACATCTACAGATGAACCACACTGCTCTAAATGAATTCGAAGTATCTCAATTTATCAAAGAAACGGTATGAAATAACTCGTGAATATCATAAATAAACTACAGTATTTTTTAACTTAAACTTCAATCCGGAAACCAAAGTTAAATAAGCCAAGTTCAACGAGTAATTTACTTATTTTCTAGTCAACTTTTTTACTTGTTCTGTAAAACAACACCAGGAGATTTACATTGTGGGAAAGTTTGTTTTTAAAACAACAGAAAACAAAAGAAATCTACCACTTTTGTCATTGAATGTTGGTACTTAATCTTGTGGCTAAAGTGGCTAAGTCATAACAGCCGCACGGATTGATTGATCAGGTTAAGCTACGCTTGCCGCGGTCGGTTCTTGGATGGGTGACCATCTTCACATACCGAGATCACTCCGTGCCTCTGAAAGCACGTTAATCCGCTAGTCCCGGCTGTCATACGTGGATCTTTGACAATCGTTACGAGTCGTCAGAAGCCCGAAAGTCAGACAACCAAGCTTACCAAGGGGTATTGTGTTACCCAGTAACTGGGTTGTGGAGGTAAGATAGGCAGTCGCTCCCTGTTAAATAGTAGTATTCAGCTGTATCTGTGACTGGAAGACGACCCCAACATAGTTGTGAAAAGGCTAGGCAGATGATGAGTTGTCAAATTTGTTCACTAGGACTCCGTTCTCAGCGGTGTAACGTTAAATATCGGCAATTTTGAGAATTTCTTGAGGTGCTTTTATAAAAACAATGTATCATCAAAAAACTTTTTAACAAAAAAAAACCGACTTCCAAAAAAAACACTACAAAGTGAAAAATAACTTTAATTTCGGAAGTCGGTGTCGTTGGATCTGTATTTTAGTTTTTTGCCACCGACTTCCGAAATTAAAGTTATTTTTCACTTTGTAGTGTTTTTTTGGAAGTCGGTTTTTTTTTGTTAAAACGTTTTTATTCCCGCTTTTTAGTGGGTCTGTTTATAATTTATCTAAGTTACAATAGCCTAATGTCAACTTGCTCATCGCCTTTACCAAAATATTATAAAATATCCCGATGCAGGGAAATTCATTGTTAAGAGTTCTCCTGGTATTTCACCATCAGCTCCATTTCACCATTCGGATTGTGACGAGCATAACTTGCTTAGCAACCATAATAAAGTAATCGAATCGCAACCCGTGAAATACTTATTATTATTGAGTAGTTCCGGTGGCCATCTGTGGTCTTCATCATCAGTTCCACTTCACCAAATAGTGCTTTTCGAGAGCAAATGCACGAGTTACTATAAAGAATACCCAAATCGCTATAGGTGTGCCTATAATATTTGAAGAGTTCCTTCGATTTCTCCAGGATCCCATCATCAGATCCTGACCTGATGACAATGGGACCACCTGGAAAGTATACCCTTTCAAACAAGAAAATATTTTTTGTAATCGGTCCAGCCATCTTCGAGTAATCTGGGAACATACATAAAAAAAAAAAAAAAAGGTTCCGACGAATTGAGAACCTCCTCCTTTTTGAAGTCGGTTAAAAAGGAAAACATACAAGTAGTTAATATTTATTATTTTGCAAAAAATCATTGCTTTATGGTCATTAACAAGAGAGAAAACAGGCGAGAGCGTTTCTATGGAGAAAAGACCACCCGCATTTCCTCTTACAGTATTACAACTGATAATTATGACATTAACGAAATGGGATTGTGGAAATGTACCTTGTGTATATGTATATTTTTTTTGGCCACTCAAATCCCAACCTTAGGAGACCAGAATCCTCCGGACAGTACATTTGCTGTTACCTTTATCTACAAGAGTCTAGTAAAATTATTGAATAGCATACGTACAGTCTGCAAAAGAGATGGATGTTCTCGAATAAAATTTAATTTTATTAATAGAAAACAAACAGCTCATTTATCAAATTAAATTTCAGTCGACAACATCCATCGGTTTCTTACTAAACTGCAACTATATCTGACGATCCTGCATATTTATATCTTTTGTTGACTGTACATCATGCACAGGTATACGTGGCCGTGGATAGTTGCTTTGTTTATATACAGCGTGTCCCAACTGCATCGTTTGACTAGCGCAGTCGGCTGTCTGACGTTTGCCGTAATATTGAAGCTTACATTGTTAAAAAAAAGTATGGCTTCACTATTATATTCTGCACTAGCAGCGCCCCGCGGTTTCACCCGCATAAGTGTCGATCCCGTGCGGAATATCGGGATAAAAACTATCCTATGTTCTTTACCGGAACTAAAACTATCTCTATACCAAATTTCATCTAAATCGGTTCAGCGGTTTACGCGTGATTGAGTAACAAACATCCAAACATCTTCACAAACTTTCACATTTATAATATTAGTAGGATTATTAGCAAGGTAAAAGGTTAAAACTTTCTTAGAGCCATTGCAAACAAAAGTCGACCACAAATTCGCTGCCAAAATAGTTTTTTCAGAGCCTTGTACCAATATAATATGAAGCTCTTTATAGAAGTACTCAAACTTTATGACACTGATGAAAAAAAATAATGATGAATGTAGGTCTTTTTTTTGGTTATTTCCTCTTTTTGGTTGTTTTTAATGTAACTTTAGTTTTAAATGCTTCTTTTTTACTATTTATATTTCCTGTGCATCACAAATAAAATATTTTTTCTTTTATAGAGGTATGAGGAACAGGGTGTAAAGTTCACTCATACTCTATAGAAAAGGGAGGATCCTCCGACCAGACGGGTGTTATGTCTGGCGGGCAACTGCCCAATGATTCATGTCGGGGCCGTTGTATCTATGCTAATTGCGCGGTAAACTTTGCCTGCGCGATGTAGGATTTGCGTGACGTAGTATGACGCGTTGTTCGCATGTGGCGTTGTAGATACTGCTACACTTTCCATGTAATACATTTCATATTCGATCTGCCTTCGCTTATAACCCGCACCACACACCACCAACTGTAGCGTTATCTCGACCATCGATCATTTACCATCCCCCTGTGGATGCGCGCCGATGTACTGAAAATCATCGCCTAATTGTTTTAATACACATATCTATAACACTTGTCGGCCATTTTACATAATTTCGTGTTGCCAATCGTGATATTATTTGCTGTAACCTTAATTGAATTATTGATGTTAACGGATTGGATGGATGAATGGATTTAATGCATCGTAATGGATTGAATGGATTTAATGCATCGTAATGGCTGGAAACGGTTGGTTTTATAGTTATTTACGACTATTTAAACTAGTAACTTAATTAAATAATCTATACTAATAGTAAAGCTGGAGGGTTTGTTTGTTTCTTTGAATATCAACTTGCCGCGCTTGACTCGGTGGAACGCAGAGATAAGAGGCTCATTGGCGACGAAGAACTGGTGGATGCCAAGCTTCACAGCTTGGCTCATCGCCGCAAGGTTGCCTGCTTGTCGGTCTTCTACAGATTGTACTTCGGCGAGTGTGCCCAAGAACTCCACGACCTCATTCCACCGGCCCCCTTCTACCTTCGGACATCCAGACGCACTGCAAGTTACCATCCCTACCTAGTTGCTATTCCACCAATTCGCACTAAGCGTTTTCAAATGTCTTTTATAATGCGCACAGCAAAAGAGTGGAACTCTTTACCTGCGTCTGTGTTTCCGAGCTCATACAACCCGAATCTCTTCAAAGTAAGAGTGAACAGGCTTCTTCTGGGTAAGCTCACTCCATCGTCGACTTTGTCTCTGTCAACTCTGACCTAGACTAGAGTCAACAGCAAACCCATTAAAAAAAAAAAAAAAAAAACGCGTTAATCTCTAGAACTACCAGTCGGATTTCAAACAAAAAAGTAATTTAAAAAAATTAAATCGACTTCAATAGAAATCAAATCAAATCACTTTTATTTGTTAACACAGGTAAAGAAATACAGATCTTGAGTTTGGTGAACAGAACGCTATGTTATGCCAGGAGGCGTACAAATATGGTGTGCATCTAGATTCTAGCTCAATATTACGAATTTAAACAAATTATAAAGATGTTTGAAAATCATGCATAATAAAAATGTCAAAACAAAATTATAACAATTATATAATATTATTTAAAAAATTGAGTGACGTCAGGTTTAAATGAGGAATTATTTAGTTATATGTAAAAAAAAATCTAAGTAAGTCAGAATAATTGAAAATGTCAAAAATGATCTCTGTCATCAGAAGACAGCCGCCACGCATCCAACAAAGCAACGCTCTGCTAGAGTGACTGTCACCAGCCAGTGTCACTCCTATCCGACCTCTTCGGTGATTGCTTGTAAAGGTATACTAGAATGTCATGGCATAAAAAAAAATTGTGATTTTCTTATGGATTGACACTGAGAAAATCACGTTCTTTTATGCCATAGGTACTCGTGACAAATACATACAAAATTATATACAAAAACAAAAGAAAACTCAGTATGGAAGTACTCTACCACATCGCTGTCAACCGGGAACGTGTCCAGAAGACTGGCAACATTTCCACGTTGAATAGCAAAGCTATTTCTTCGGCCAAAAAACTTTCGACACTTCACGTGACCAGAGGGGATCTGGTCACGTGAAGTGTCGACCTCTCGGAGGAAAATTTCCTTAAAAAAGGAGACGCGTACTCGGGCGTAGGACCCCAAAAGTCTCAAAACTGTAGTTACCAATATATACGAGAATTAAGAATGAAAGAATATTGTTCATTTGGACACAGTTCGTGAAACACAAAATACAACATCAAAATAATATTTAAGTTCAATATTGTGCGACTCACGGCTGCGCCAAAAAGTTTTAGGTTACCACAGAAAGAAAGGAAAATGCGTTTACTGGCATTACATACAGTAAAAAGAACATACAGCGCTCAACAATTTTGAGCTAATGTTGACTAGTTCATAAAACGTCTATCCAGTTTATTCTGACGTCAATATTTTGGCTTATTTCGCCGTAGTTTTGCAGTTTCAATGTGCTGTTTTTCATTTTGGACGAAAGCATCGCTCGTAGTTTTTCGCATTTGGATGCTTTACTGATAGTTAAAACGCAAAAACCGCATACAAAACTAGTTGACAACGCTGAGCATCAGGCTTATACGGACCTACCACGGATATCTATGGTACCTACCATGGCTACATGGTGAATTATGTTAAATAAAAATTTTTGGTTGGACAAAGTGTATGGATTAGGTACTTATCAAAAGTATACATTCAACTATAGGTATTTTAGGAAAATGTGATCTCAATATTTTTTTGCGGATTACCTTCATCGAGTAAAAATAAATAATTTTTTAAACTTCCAAACTTTTTAACCCTGGGAATGTCGGTAATTTTTTTTACGGTTCAGAAGGTATGACCAATTTTTGTTTTTTTCAATCACTTCGCATAGTGCTTAAAGAAAAAAAAAATAGGTATATTACCCTATTCGATTTGATCCATACTTCCAGGGACACCCTGTATAACTAGTAAGTCGCGGCCGTTGCCACTGGGCCACCACATTTCCTATGCATTGTACCAGAGATTTCTTTGTAGGTTTTTATTTGTATTATTTGACGTAATAGAACCTGTTTGGGGGATTAGTTTGATGAAATTAGTCTGGTTTTTATACGGTATTAAGGGGCTTACATGACCTAAAGCGCGGTCACTGTCGAACTGCATAGAAAAGAAAGAGAAGCGCGATGACACAACTCTGGTAATTTATTGCAAATTATGAAGCAATTATCTATTTACAAAAAATCTAAATACTTTAGTGTGTTGCTTGTAGAATAATCTGGAAAAAAATCAGAATGATTTTATTTATGGTTTTTATTGTAAAAAGAAAGTGTTTAGAGGTATCTTCATGATTTTTTTTTATCGTATCAAATTAGTTGTATTATGTTTTCAACACACTATCTACCTAGCACATATCCTGAAGAATATCATATATTTTTCTGATTTTGTTTACTGTAGTCGATCATTTACTTTTATTGCTTCTAAAACTTGCGGTTTTTGCGTTTAGGTCGTGTAATCCCCTTAAGTTTTACTGTGGGAAAATCAAAATTTGATTTTTAACAATAGAAAATGTAATTGTGTCTTATTAGTCACAGTTTTGGCCTGAAACACAGGTTTAAATTAACCTAGATCAGGTAACGCACTACATTCAGAGACACACACACCACACACACACTACACACATACCACATACTACATTTACCTTCAGAGTTCTATTTTTTTTTTACTGTAATCTCATATTTCTCATACCATAGTCTATCCAGATTATTATAATCCTAGATTAAAATATACTACTGAACCATAATTATGTACACTTTTTGTAAACCTATTATTTCAATAAATTCTATTATTTATTTGTAGTTGAGCTCGCAAAGTCAACAACCTGTAGGTACAATATCTACCAAAAATATTTTTGCCAAACAAAAACTTCCTTACTCCTGAAGTCCCGATCTCTAACAACTTCCGCAGACATCACTATCGGCGAAGGCTTTACAAAAGTACCTACAAAACAGAACTGCGCAGGAACTTTTTCTTTCTTGCGTTATCTCAATGGGTCTTTGCAACTTACTGCGGCAACAATAAATTTTTGAACGTGCCTCGAATCTTAGAGCAGCTTAGTTATTTATATTCGAAAACTGGTAATAGAGAATGAATTTGGAGACAAAAAATTGTGTTCTTAGACTGTTTTTGAATATAGGATAGGGATCAATAAGTCCTCGGACACAAGACTCCTCTCTGTGGGAGGGAGCGGGCCATAATCCACCACGCGGGCCTATGGGTGTATGTCACATGTCTTCGAATTATTCGCTCAAGGACATGCCGGTTTCCTCACGATGTTTTCCTTCACCGTTTTGAGAGCAGTGGTGATGAAATTGATTACACAAAGTGCCTAGCTGGGTTTGAACTCACGACCTACAACTAGTTATAACACTGCGCCTACTAAAGCTTGCTAATTGCGTAATGACGATTTTATATAGATATATAAATAGAAGACTCTTGATTGGGTCAGAGGGGCGGCCATTTAAGCCAACTGGTTTAATTAACCGTTTAGTTAACCGCCTCGCCTTTTAACTAAACGGCGGCCGTTCAACTAACAGCCTGAATGGTATTCAAGTTTAGGTTGGAACTGTAAACAATCACGCGCGAGCCGAATTGGTCGCAGTAACTAAGCCAGGGCACCCCGACCAAATGGGTTAGGTTAGAACTGTGATCAACCGCGTGCGAGCAAAGAGAGCGAAGCGAGGCGAGCACTACCTACCTTTTACCCTTTGAGTACGGAACCCTAAAAAAGTGTGCAACATTAGAAGCTCAACATTTTTTTAGAGGATCATTAATTTTAAAGTGTCCATCATTAGAAGCTCAACAAGTATTTAGAGGATCAATTAAATATTTCCCAATACAAAATATCTCCATTTTGTAGCCACATATGGTTCATTTCTCTGTTAATCCTTCCGTTAATACGAAGCGTTATAAACAGGTATAATTAAAGGAAACATCACGGTACCGCGGATACAAAGAAACAATACGGTAGTTCTTTATTAATAGGACGTAAATATTTACGTTTCACACACTAACAATACCGCCCAACTGTTGTACGGTCAGCAGCAAGACGTGTATCTACGTTGTATTTCTATAGAGTTATTTTGCAATCACTAATCTCATGTATTAATTATTCAATTTTTATTTTTTTTATTTCAGAGAAAACAAGTAAAAAATTAACATTACAGAAAAGATACCCATCTACGGACCAATCGCGATCGACAGAAGCGTAAAGGGATAGGGGAGGGAGGATTTGAAGTCCCGCTAAAAAACAAAAATCACGATAAAAAATAAACATAACATCAAATCGGATGTTAAAATTCACGATAGCTTTTATTCGATTAATAATATTTAAATGTTACCATAAACGAATTATGAATACAATAAATATTTTATTGGTCGCCGCAGATTTTATTGCGAAAATCAACAGATTCATACGTATTTTATGCTTTAAATCTTATCATTTGTAATAAAACGTTCATCTTTATTGCCTCACTTACGTTTACTGGTTTTATCTGACAGCGAAACGTCAATCATTGATGCTGAGATCTCACATACCTACTCAGAGAAAACTAAACCTAGTAGGAATGGCTTTCATTTTGACAACTTAAACTGTCAAAATGAAACCATTCCTACTGTTAGTGTGTTGCTTAAAATTTGTCTGGTTAATAACGAGCCGACAAATTTTTCGAATATATGAAGCAATCCATATTAGCAAAATCCTTCAAAATGATTCGGAGTGTGTTTCAAAGTGTGATACGCAAATAGGCTACAGGTTAGCACAAATAACGAGTTATTACAGAAAGGATACAATTGTCCATTCATATTTCATACCCGAGGTACTAGGTACATGGCTGGGTCATCTTTTCGATCTGTCACTATTATTCAACATGCTGACAATACGTAGTCGGAAAAATAATAAGGTGCAAGCAAAATTCAACCTTAAAGGGCCTAACATTTCAATTTCTTGACAGTACCTAGGTACTGTAGTGGCTATCTATGTAGCCTAACCTTATATAGTGCAGGCTGACTATAATTTAGCGCGGGTTCCATTCGAACATTCAAGCAAGCTTAGAACGGTATGTCAAATATTTTATTAGGTTTTTTGTTTAGATATGTCAGTGCTGCCTGTGTCCCAGCAGTGGGAACATTATAGGCTGAATAAGTATATGTTATGTTAGTGCTAGTTTCATCACTATGCGCCCCAGAGGCTCCCCATGTGCCATGGGCCTGAGGGAGTGAACACATCGTCGTCTTCTATATTGGTGTTCTAAGTTATCAGGCTGGGAACGTACTCCAGAATATAGTATTGCGAGTTAAGAGTAAACTAGTCGCGAGCTCGAACTCACTGGTGGCCATGACCAAAAAGCACGCTGTCTCACCTGGGGGTCTACTCCGAAGCGGTTAACCACTATATCGGCCGAATGTTCGATCATTTTCTGATTCGAATATTGTTGTCCTACTACGAATTAAAATAAAAAAAAAGGTAAAAAAACGGTTAAGGGTTCTAAAAAGGTTCGGATTGGCACAGTTTGGTTGGGACCAATAGTCAATATAGGAAATTAATGGTAGTAGAAAATGACCGAACATTCGGCCGATACAGTGGTTAACCGCTTCGGAGTAGACCCCCTGGCTTCGTGTCCGACAGAGTATCAGTGATGAGCAGTAAGAAGCTAGTCTGCGCGCATAACGTCTAGTTCTCATGCACAGAAACACCGTTCTGAACTGATAGCGCGTAAAAAAATTCGAAGTGCTTTGAAAAGTCGAGTTTTATGAAAAAAAAACCATTGCATGTTATTATACTCTTCGATAACTGAGCATTGGTGCGGATTTGGTTTTTACAGTTCTTTTATTACTTATTTACACCCAAAGTTACGTTAAAAATAGCAAGAAAAACGAATTTTTGTTGGATCATACCTTTTTAATGGCTTTTTTATTTTACCATTATTTTCTATAGACAAAATAAGACAAAACGATATCATGTTTAACTTTGGATGCGCAGTGTCAAACGGAGTGGAGTAATACTCTCCCGAAATTTGTATGGAAAAAATATCGACTAGTGGCACCTTAAGATAGCCAATTGGTTTTGAAAACTGTGGTCACTCCTGGAGGGGGGTGACAGACAAGATGATCCTCTACAGTACACTGTTTTAATCTTTACGAAATACCAGTACCTACACTAAACCATTAGCATTAGAATCGTAGAACAACCTTACCACGGCCTACGATACGACTTAATTAAATACAATAACTAATTACTAAAACGAAAACAACATTTCTAAGATAATAATGAACTCTACGAAAATTATAACCGTTTCAAAGTTTATGGAGCTAATTACGAAAACATCCGGCCTACGTATAACCTTCATAAATAAGGATTTCCAATTCCCGAATTTAGTTCGATTCGAGTTTACTTCTAATTTAAATTTTCTGCACAAGGACGACGGAGATATTTGGATAGTTCGATCTTACAATGTTTTGGTAAAGAAGCCACTTTCATTCCTTGAGGTTGTTAATATTTGACAAAAAAATTGAGGAAATTATTAGTGATCTATAGTCCGACTTTTAATTAGCTGCAGTAAAATGACACTTCTTAATAACTCATTTCGGACCCAGTTTAGAGATATGCATGTCAAATAAGTTTCGTTTGCTACACTATTCTGTACTAGAAAAACAAGATTTGGTTGTTGGCCGCGAAAAAACAAAAATACGCCAATTTCAGTCATTTAAGTAACACATAAGCTGTCATTTTACTGAAGCTAATTAAAAGTCCGACTATAGACCATAATGTGATCACGATCAGTAATGAAGTTTTAGATATTATTATTCTATTCTATTTTTTATTATGGCAAGCAAAGCCGATGTCGATCATTCTGCCAATGTTTAAAGTGAATTGGAAGAGCAAGTGTGCATTGTTATAAACTAAAATATAAATAAATAGAACGATAAAAATCTTCGATAACCTTAATGTAATGCTATGTTCACATGCACGCCGTGCAGCCCGGCGGGCTGCCTGGCGGGCTGCGCGGCATGCAGCCCGCCCCAGGTCGGCGAAAATTCAAGCTGTTCACACACACGCCGTCGTGTCAGTCAGCACGCCCGGTTCGCGGCATTCACGTTCACAGGCGCGTTTACGGGCTCGGGCGTACCGTTTACACGCTCGTGAATGTGAATGTGCACGTTGAATGTCGAGTTGAACGCGCGCGTGTGAACGTAGCATTAAACTTGTGGAGTTAGTACTGGACTGAAACCAAATAAAAAAAAATACATTTGTATTATACCTAATTATTACAAGGGCTGGCTTTTATCTTGGCCAGAGGCTAAGCATCGCCATACAACGTGGTAATGCCGCCAGTCTCTTGGGTACATTACCAGTCGACAGCGATGCGGATGAATTTTTCGACGCTATTTTTTAGTTTCTGTATAGTTTTAGTTAAGTTAGAATTTAATTTTGTTATTTTTATTTACTGTTCGAATACAATTCAATTCATTATTAGGACAACATAATATAATAGTTGGGAAAACAAATCATAACTTCATATTATTGTGACGTATTAAAATTATCAGGGGGCCTAAAAAGGCCACTTTGGCAGAATCATAAAAGGATAACATTCATCATCATCATCATTTCAGCCGAAAGACGTCCACTGCTGGACATAGGCCTCCCCCAAGCACCTCCACTTCGACCGGTTCTGTGCTTCTTGCATCCAACGGGTTCCTGCGGCCTAAGTCCACTTTGGCAGAATCATAAAAGGATAACATTATGAATCATAATATGGCGAAGACAGTCCGTGTTATTCTTTTTTTCGCTGCACTACTTAGGTATAATCAAAGAGATCGGGATTGGATTTGGATTGGATTGATTGGTATTTTAGCACAGACAAAAAAAGTAACTGAAAAATCAGTTAACTGTCCATTATGATTCATAATGTTATCCTTTTATGATTCTGCCAAAGTGGCCTTTTTAGGCCCCAGTTCTGGAGAGGGATAGTTAGGTATGTTAAAAATATCAATGATAGACAGCGCGACTAATTTTATTTTTAGTGCATTTAGAACCATCTCCATCGAGGTTTACAAATAAAAGCCGAAAGCTTCCGACATCCTTTCATCTATTCCTGAAATATCACCAAAAATATCTGACTATAAATCATGTATTTATTCAAACTTGCAACATTAAAAATTCTATGAATGCAATTAATATTTTAATTTCGGACGCGGATAACCTTTTTACGCGAACGGTACCTCTATTTACGGTAGCATCAACAATAAAACTGACTGTCGGAAAATAAACAAAATGTTGTTGTCTCTATACAGAGAAAGCTCGGTGTTGCCAGTTTAGATAAATAAGCTATCTTGGATTATTTCCCTTCATGATAACGTGTGGCGGGGATCTGTCAATGTTTTGTGTTAAAGAAACTTTTTGGTCAAGGAATTCTCTTTTGTTTAAAAAGTTTGTTAACTTTAATGGCTTCCGTATAGTTAGATCAATCGATTTTTGAGGTAAAGCAACACAGCCGTGTTCGAATTTTAAATACGTGTTTGTAGCTAATTTTGACTACCTATAGATTAAATGTGCAGAGACGTACGAAATCGGTTGATGGATGGAGAGTGTGTAAGAGAAAGAGACAGATAGAGAGAGAAAGTGATGGATGGATTGTGTGAGAAATGATATGAAAGGGAGTGCATGATAGCGTGACTGTTGACAGGGCAGGTAAATCGCCGTCTGGTAAGGAGGAGTTGTGTTCCACGCGCGCCTCTAAGAGATGTCAGCACTTAACTGACGGGGGCCTGCCAGGGTCGCGGGTTGTTCGAAAGAGTTACCGTGGCCCCTGGCACAGGCAGCTGAAGGAACACGGGTGGGTTTTAGTCAGTAAAGTCTGACATGCTCCGCCCAGAGCGGGAGAAGTTATTTGTTAATATCCCACCCAAAAAAAAAGGGCAGGACTTCCTATCCTACTAATATTATATAGGCGAAAGTTTGTGAGTGTGTTTGTATGTTTGTTACTTCTTCACGCTCAAACGGCTGGACCAATTTTGATAAAATTTAGAATGGAGGTAGCTGACACCCTGGATTAACATATAGGCTACTTCTTATCCCGATATTCCGACGGGATCGAAACTTATGCGGGTGACACCGCGGGGCGCTGCTAGTCGGTTATATGAATACAATAATAAATTAAATTGAGTATGAAATTCAGGGGTTTTAGTCTTTTTCGTTTCCTGTCCCTTTCTCTTAAAAGTTTATAATTCGGTATTATTTTCTACGAAACATGTGACTAGAACTGACACCTTATAGATCAACGACCTACCTCGTGCTGTTACTGAGAATATACCTACATCAAGCAAACCTTTCCTTTAAAACTCAACCCAAAAAACACCTTCCCCTCAGAGGATTTAGACGTGACACACAAAAATACGACGAAAATAGATAAAACAAAAATAGATGTGTGGCTAAAACAATTGGACAGGGAATAAGCCATAACCGTACGGACACCAAAGGCACAGTATCTTTATACTGTGCCAAAGGAGATAAGGAACCAACACCCTAATTCCGTAACACACTATTAATCACAATCTGTATCATTTTGAAGGATATTGCTAATCCATTGCTTCATATGTTCGAAAAATTTGTCTGCTCAACAACGTAAATAACGCAATGAATGTTGTTGAACTGTCAAAATGAAAGCTATTGCTACTGTTAGTGTGTTACGCAAATACCCCGCATAGTTGAAGTTTAGTAAGAAACCGATGAAAGTTTTCAAATCAAGTGCGTGTTTCCAGTGATGACATATAGCACTGAAACGTGATCGCTCACAATGGGCCTTATTAGAAAGCTACAAGATACCCAAAGGGCAATGGAGAGGTTAGCGGGATTGTCCGAAAGGGTTACCGCTGCCCCGGAACATAAAGGGCTAAGAAAGGAACACTGGTGGGTTGGGGTCATTTGATGATTTCCCATCCTAAAAAAAAAAAGAAAAAAAAATGGGCAATGGAATGGGCTATGCTTGGAGTTTCCCTGCGTGATCGAATCAGAAATGAGGAGATCCGCAGGAGAAGCAAGGTAACCGACATAGCCCGAAGAATTTATTTATTTATTTATTTAAAGAATTTTAAGAATTGCCAAACTTAAGAGGCAGTGGGCAGGCACATTGCTCGCAGAACCGATGGCCGATGGGGCCGAAAGGTTCTGGAGTGGCGACCGCGTCCCGGAAGTTGTAGCGTTGGAAGGCCTCCCACAAGGTGGACCGACGACCTTGTGAAGGCCGCAGGAATCCGTTGGATGCGAGAAGCACAGAACCGGTCGAAGTGGAGGTGCTTGGGGGAGGCCTATGTCCAGCAGTGGACGTCTTTCGGCTGAAAAGATGATATTAATCAACAACAAACAGTTCCTTTATCTAATTAAATTTCATTTGAAAATATTAATCGGTAATTCTTACTAAACTTCAACTATATCCGACAACCCAGGTTACATATCTCTATTGGTGACTGTACCTACCTCTGACATATCCTGTGTATCAGATGTTAGTTTTCTTACGGATCGTAAAAGTCTACTGAGTTACTGTATCCGGCCGTAAGTCCATGTTCGCAATGATGTGAAAATAAAATATCGCAGTGGGATTTTATCACTTCGCACTTGATTTTTAACGGACTTCAAAAAAAGGAGGAGGTTCTCAATTCGGTTGTATTTTTTTTTATGTTTGTTACCTCAGTACGCCGTCATTTATAAACCGATTTGGAAAATTCTTTTTTTATTTAAAAGGATATAACTACTTCCAGACTGGTCCCATTTTTATCAGAAACCAGTTCTGATGATGGGATCCATGAGGAATTGAGATACTTCCTCAAATATTATAGGCAAATATTATTCAATTTGTAGTGGTATTTTTTGGAATTTTATTTTTTGATTTTCAAGTCTCGATTATGAGCCGAGCATTGAGAACCGACGCGCGCCTCACTTGTGGTAACCAAGTGTACAAACACGCTGTGAATGTGTGCGTGACATGAATATGAGTAGCGTCAGTACATAACAAACACACACACACTTCCGTCTGCGCCGTTGTCTCGGACGGTACCGAGACACAGTGTTTTTATTGCCCCAAAAAATGACATCAGTTTTTTATTGAATATTTCTACTCAAAAGGTCACTAAAAATGCACGATTAGAACTCCCAGGTGCCAATTTTGTATACACAATTTTTTTTAAATCTTAGTTTTCGTGGCCTTAAATAAAAACGGGAAAATATGCGTCTAGAATTGCTTCATATATATGCAATTCAAACGAAACTCAATCATAAACAGTTTTTATTGTTCGAATTATTTTCAGTATTTTGACCTTCAAGGTAACGAAAACTTAAAGATAAAAAAAAAATAGAGTATACAAAATTGGCACCTGGGAGTTCTACTCGTGCATTTTTTAGTGAACTATTGAGTAGAAATTTTCAATAAAAAGCTGATGTCACTTTTTTGGGGCAATAAAAATACTGTGCGAGAGTTCCTGCGCTTACACACATATCATCACATCATCATTATGTGTGTGTGTGTGTGTATTTAAAAGTCTTATTTAAACCAGCGACACTGTCTTCTTCTTAGCAAGTCGTTGGCAATCTATCGGCCAAGAATTCAATTACATGTTGGCGTCATCTCTAGTGTTCATGTAGGTAACGTGCAGTTGACAGGACAAGTAGAACATAATAATAAGTGTCTCAACGTTTATGGAACAGCACCACGTGGAATCGTCTATGAATCTCAACAAATGAATATAAACATACCGTCCATGAACGTAAAGTAACGTCAAAAAACAAATACCGGTACTCTACGTTTCGGTGATAAAAAGATTAGCATGTCAGTTAGTCAACTTTCAGCTATTCGGTACGAATACCTATTGGTACGCCGGACGGCAAACTTGATTGATCCTAAACCTAACACGCTTTGGGCGAATTAGTTTACCCTAGAAAAAAATATATTCTGTCCCTATATCTGAGATCGGTTTGACCCCAACAGTTTTTTTTAGTCGAAGACAAAACATGTTTGTCTTGTTACATTTTTTTTGTAGACTTTGATAACTTGAGATTATTTTGTTGCAAGTGTACACGAGAGCAGTGGTGGCCATGTGGTAACGGCCGCGACTTACGAGTTGTAGGTCGTAGGTTCGAACCCAGACAGGCGCTTTACTTTGTGTAAATTATTTCATCACCACTGCTCTCAAAACGGTGAAGGAAAACATCGTGAGGAAACCGGCATGTCCTAGAACCAAAAATTCGAAGACATGTGACTTCTGCCAACCCGCACTGAGCCCGCGTGGTGGATTATGGCCCACTTCCTCACCTCACCGAGAGGAGGCCTGTGTCCCAGCAGTGAGAACATTATAGGCTGATTATGTATGTATGTAAGTGTAAGTACACGAAATATTATATTTCTGAAAAGCTATAATTTATGTATCAAGGGGGATGCGCTACAGGTCAGTGTCAGGTTGTAAATTGATTAAAATATGATGCGCTGCCGCACTGGTCGATCGATCAGGTTAAGCTACGCTTGCTGCTGTTGGTCCGTGGATGGGTGTCACATACCGAGAGCCCTCCGTGCCTCGGAAAGCGCATTGGTCCCGTCCTCAAAGGTCATGATTCTATGAAGTAGTCATTCAATAGGGTAATGTGAACTCAGAGAGTTGTCTTGATCATTTTTTTTATGATTATGTAAATAAACATATTTTATTTTTCGTTTTTTTTTCTTTTTAAAAACGATTAGCGAAAAAAAAACCCGACGCAACTCAGGTCTGTGCACAGCCAAACACAGGAAAGACGGAAAGTACCCATTTTATTTCTCAAATAAAATGAAACTGGTATCCAGTATCTATCCAAGCCTAATATTTCTCCGTATAAGCACGTCATAGCTCCTACATACCTGTCCTAAACGTAACCTTCAATCATGGACATGTTTTATTGAAAATTCCATGGCAGCCGTCCGTAAGGTCCTTTACCACATAACAAATACGTACAGAAGGTCGTCTCCATACAACGAGCAAATACAGCCGCACGCACAGATATGGTCTGTTCCGAAAGTATCTGAGAAAAATGTAAACAAATAGACCAAAAAACGCACTTGTGGATGCCAATTTGTAGTGCCAAATTGAGTGCTTTGATTTGATTATGTGAATACTTAACCCGAAAATTTTAATTACTGATTGAGGTTAATTTTATAACCGCAATTTTCGTCAATGATTTTTCAATTACAATTTCGGTTTCAAGAATTTATTCAAACAATAAATGTTGGAAAAAGTGATGAAATATAAACTTGAAACCTTATAAATACAGATGCATGTGTTACCAGTGCCAGTGTTACTTATTCCCTTTACGGAGTGATTGCGGAAGAATTTAACCAGAGCAGGTTTTATGTATACTTCCATTTTATAATTTTTGAACAGATTATAGTTACAATTGTTTAAATACCCGAAATAGAATTTAAATAAAATATCAAATCGAAGCACTAAATTTTTAAGTGAATACCACAAATTGGCAACCACAGGTACGTTTTCTGATAAATTTGTTAACATTTTTATCAGATGCTTTTGGAACAGCAGTTATATAGATTACTAACTGCGCCATACGTATCGATCCCGTGGGAATATCAGAATAAAAACTACCCTATGTGTTAATCCCAGTTATAAACTATCTGTGTGCCAAATTTCATCCAAATCCGCTCAGTAGTTTTTTAGTGAAAGAGTAACAAAGATCCGTCCATCCTTCCTCACCAACTTTCGCGTTCTGCATTCATTGTCGCTCTTGTATAGAGTCAACCTTCTGTACCTACCTATCTATCTTATGCTTTGAGCTCGAATGGTTCCTTGGCATGTAGGTTCATGGGTTTGACAAGGTCCATATGTCCCGTAAGCAGTAACCTTGATGACAAATATGGGACTAATATGTTTCTGGTTGATGTGGTCGTGTTATGTTTTCCCTGTTTATGTGGATTTAAATCCTACATCAGACTAATATTATAAAGGCGAAAGTTTGTGAGTGTGGGTGTGTGTGTTTATATGTTTGTTACTTCTTCACGCTCAAACGGCTGGACCAATTTTGATAAAATTTTGTATGAAGGTAGCTGACACCCTGGATTAACATATAGGCTACTTTTTATCCCGATATTCCCACGGGATCGACATTTGCGCGGGTGAATCCGCGGGGCGCAGCTAGTCTTTTTATATTTTATTGTATCCTGTTTAAATATCGATATAGATAACGTCTGCGGAGTTCCGCTAGCTAATTTAATGTGGCCCCGTAGTATACAGGGTGATTTTTTACCGGTTCCAATTTTTTACAGGGTGTTCTTACCCATGAATATGAACAACTTTCACTATGGGACCAACTACAAAAAAAAATCAGCTTATCTATAGATTTCAGAGTTGGTCCCATAGTGAATGTTGTTCATATTCATGGGTAGAACATCCTGTAAAAATTTGGAACCGGTAAAAATATCATTCTTCATTCAAAATATAGACTGCCCCTAGGTAAGAAAGAAAGAAAGAAGGAAAGAAAATACATTTATTTAGCACAGACTAAAAGACACACAATACAGCAGGTAGTCAGATAATAGTCTTACCTACATCAGATGAAAACAGAAAATATAAAAATAAAAAGGGTTACCAAAAAAGTCCAGTTCAGCAAAAATGCCAGACAACTAGTGCCTGACGCTGGTTTTCAACTGAACCTGATGTGTGAAGTGACGGATGTAAACCAGTTTTATACTGCAACGTGTGTATGCATAATTAGATAAATAAATAAAAATAAATTTGTGTCACATAAAAAACAATACTGAGTAACATTGCAAAAATAAAAAATAAAAATACTGATTGGACCTTAAGCAAATAAAGAAAATTTTACGAAACGAGTCAGAACAAAAACTAGGTCTAGCTGTACTGCCGAGCATGAGGTCCTGGGTTCGTTTTCGGGTCGGATCTTTTTTAGTCGTGTTTAGATATCGATACAAATCACGTCTGCGACCTTAACACAAAATACTGGCCAAGTGCGAGTCCGACTCGCACACGAAGGGTTCCGTACCACAAGGCAAAAACACCGCATAAAAACACGTTTGTTGTATGGGAGCCCCCCTTAAATGTTTATTTTATTTTGTTTTTAGTAAGTATTTGTTGTTATAGCGGCAACAGAAATACATAATTTGTGAAAATTTCAACTGTCTAGCTATCGCGATTCTTGAGATACAGCCTGGTGACAGACAGACCTTTGGGTACGGAACCCTAATAATAAAAAAAAGATTTCTTAAACTGATAGGTATTTCAAGCGACTGCGGTCGATGACCCCACAAAAAAGTCAATAAGTAAAATAATTTTTTGCTGTACCTATCATGTTTTGATTGATATCGATACTCATCACGTCTGCGGAGTTTCGCTTGATAATTTAATTTGACCCCATATATTCTGCCATTAAAAACTGAAAAGTTATTATTTTCGTATGCTGCACTGGTTGACGTCATCACGTCAACGCTGGCTGTCGCTGAAAACCAGCGTTGGGGCTCTGTCTCGTATAGTGTCTTAGCATTATGCTGAGCGATGGCCGTTTTGCGTAGATGTGACGCATACTTTCTCCCAAATTGTTTTTTATTGTTTGTGTTTTTTTATTTTCTTTCTTTTTATTTTAAAACAACGTGGTGTCTTGTTGGATGTCGGGAAATTTCAGCAGTCATTTTCAGAATGAAACGCCGTAGTGTGTATAGCTGGAACCAATTATAGGGTGGCTGAAAAAAAAGGTGCATTATATATGAGCTTGCTACAGTTTTTAAATCAATTTTTATTATAGATTAACTATAAATTTTAAGCTACATATAAAATTTATACCGAAACTTTTTTGACGATTATTTTTTGTATTTTAGCGAACTGGCAACTAACTTTTGCCCGCGGCTTCGCCCGTGGATGTCGTAAATTATCCCACTGGAACGGACAATCGGCAAAAAAAGTATCGTTTGTCCCAGGTCATGTATCCGTGTGGCGTGTTTCATGAAAATCCGTTCAGTGGTGTAGGCGTTAAAAGGAAATAGGTAACCGGCAGACAGACCGACACAGGCAGACATACGTAGTTACATTAGTATTTATAATATTACTACCTGCGCCGCGCGGTTTCACCCGTATAAATATCGATCCCGTGGGAATATCGGGTCCAATCAGGGTGTCAGCTACTTCCATGCCTATCAAAATTGGTCGAGCCGTTTTTGCGTGTAGAAGTAACAAACATAAACACACTCACTTTTCGCCTTTATTATATTACTAGCTGCGCCCCGCGGTCTCATCTTAATTTATGGCCTTAATTTATTGAGGCATCCACAAGTCCGGGTAAGCAGACGACAACCTCACAGGTTGAACTGCGAGCGCCATACCAAGAAAAAAAAAAACAGTGGCACTCCGGGAGTGCCGACAGAAATGAAAACAAAACACAAACAGAATACTTTGCCATCACTCACTGACATCGGATATACATTAAAACCGAGTAACTGGCGTTCAGTTGAGGAGGTAACTGGCGGAACAAACTACGCTAATCGAGGAGGCTTCTTCATGCACCCCAAAAACAGTCTTCCAATCTTCCGTGCAAAAGGCTTCAAACTTATATTTCTAATAATACTTAATTCCAGTAAGATGCTGATAGGGATCTTGAATGTACTTCCGGGATTGCCCTGATAGCCGTGGAATACCTCTCCACTCCTCATAAGCACCTCAGGACATGTTGCCCTCTTATCGTTACGACACTATGTGCTAGCGACCGTTTTCGGGGGCCCATTATTGAGTGTGCAAGTCACCCCCTGATATTTTATCTGTGTAATTTATATGAACATCGTGCATCGGTCAGGCAAGGGCTATAGTTTTTCCATAGTCCTAGATAACCAGTTCACTTTTTTTTTTTTTTAATTTTCCATGTTTTGCAATAGTCCTACACCAACCGGGGGTTGTCCTTGGGTCCACTTGCATAGTGCGAACAGGGATAATCGTCGGTTGGTATCTCATTTCATTGATAACGTCTAGCGGGCCTCTGCGAGTTGGCTTCGGCCCCTCGTACGCTTTCCAAAGGACCGGGACCCCATGGTCCCGAGATATGTTAAAATAAAATTTTACTTACTAACACTAGCTATAAGATTACTAACAATATGGATCTTTATTGTCCGAGTAAATTTTGATTTGATTTGATTAACCACTGAGCCATCAGACTGTTGCAATGTACCCATTGTCACATTCGTGGCAAGCCTTACCTCTACCAAAACTCATCTCAAAAAACGTAAACAAAATAACGGATATTCTAACTTTAGATTAGTTGTCAGACTTTTAGAATACTGACGATAACTTTAAACTGTCATTTAATCCACTAGCTCAAAAAAAGCCAGTATATCTGAAATTCGAGTTCAATTTCTATACGCTGACTACAACCGCGCATCGAATGACAATCGTTTGACAGACTATATTTTCTTTTAATTCCCCTTTCCGTGAAAAATGTAGCGGTGAAAATGTTCCCGCGGTATCGCCCGCCGCCATACTGTTTTTGTTTCAAAATTCGAAATGCATATAACTTTTGACATTGATAGTCAGTTGTTTATTTAGACAAACGGTATTTTTCTATTGGTTTCATTGATGAAGTTGAATACTAGTATTTTACATGAAGCGACTGCCTACCTGACCTCAATCAACCCAGTTACTGGGTAATATGATACCCCTTGGTAAGACTGGTTGTCAGACTTTCGGGCTTCTGACTTCCCCTAACGACTGTTAAAGATTTACAAATAGGTAACAGCTGGGACCAACGGTGTTGCTAATCGAACTCATTACAGTGCAGCATATCACCTTTGTTTGGAACATTAATTGTATTCTAAATTCTAGTATTACTGACAGGTTTGACATCTTGTGACTTTTCGATTTTGCTATTGAATGTGAAAATAAACTGTGAAAAGGAAAACCAACCGTCCCTATACTTGACGCAATAAATCACAAACTATTTAATAAAGCGTTAGTTAATGCTCTCTCGAAACAGTGAAGGAAAACATCGTGAATAAAACTGGCATGTCCTAGAACCAAAAAAATCGAAGACATGTGACATCTACCAACCCGTACTGGGCCCGCGTGGTGGCCCACTCCATTCTGCTGCACTCACCAGACGCACCGGGTATATGTACATGTATGTACACGTACCCAATGCGCCATAATGGTGCAGCACGGCTTATCACTAATGACCTTCAGAATGTCATTGCCGGTCCCACGAACTCTGCGCATCATAGAAGCAGTGTTCTTACGCAGAATGGTACTGAAACCGTCAGTACGTGCTTCCGCAAACATTCCTGACGCGCTACAGTAACGTGGGAGCCCCAACAACTTCCTCAAAGTATTATTATACTGAACTCTGAGGGCGTTGTATGCCCTCTGCGTATATCGAACCCACAGAGTGCACGTGTACAATGATTGACAGAAAGCCTTGAAAACAGTTATTTTTACTTCTGAACGTACTTCGTGCGAACCTGCGGGCCCACATATTACATCGGACAGCCAACGCCCTCTGTTCTCGTTCCATATCAGCATCATCCTTTAAGTCCTCCGTAACTATGTGCCCACTCTCACTCTTTCAAGGGCCACAGCACACACCCCTTAACATACCCGGTGGCATAATATGTGCTGGTTTTTTTATAATAATATAATTATTTTTTTATGCTTCTAAACACAAGCATTTTGCTTTTTGCACGTTGTATACAAGTCCGTGCGCTTCTGCATAGGCCTCACAGAAGTCACAGACCGCCAACAACTTCCTGAGTGCGCTAATTAACGGACTCAGCAGCACCATGTCATCCGCGTAACTAATACTATTGACACACAGTCCGTCAATAGAACAAACAACAAGAGTGCTACTGAGCTCGACAATCAGTTGGTTAATCAGTTTTTTGTAATAGATAGTGTGTTGAAAACAAGGTCAGTCTTACCAAGGGGTATCGTATTACGCAGTAACTGGGTTGTGGAGGTCAGATAGGCACTCGCTCCATGTAAAATACTGATATTCAGCTGCATCCGGTTAGACTGGAAGCCGACCCCAACATAGTTGGGAAAAGGCTAGGCAGATGATGATAAGTATGGATAGATGATCAAGTTACCCACGAGATAAACTTATGAACCCTCTGAATCGACGACACAGTTCAGATATCGATCGGCTAATCCGTTTAACATTTATTTTCAAAGTAATCTCAAATCCACTAGAATACGTTTAGAATTTTTCACGAACTCCTTCTGAACATTTTAAAATAAAATTTATATAGAATGGTAATATTATTGGAGCCCGATGCGAGATGAGGAAGCATTGGAAATCATATCGTGTACAAACAGATGGTATTTGATCCCCTTCTTGGGTTTGATAGGATACTGTAAACAGTTGCATTTAAGCTGCTTATAAGAGTAAGTAGCTATATAGGAGCTATATTAATAAAGCCTTCAAGAGCAACGAAAGAGATTAAAAAGTAAAAGTAGAAAGAAAAATGAAATAAGAGGAAAATTAGCAACGAGTGAAGAAGATGCATGTAGCGAAAGAAGAAGATGCATTTTGGGATTCATGAAGAAGACTCAGCCTCATTTGTTTCGTCGATTTTTTAATGTATTTTTTTATTGCCGAATGGGACCTCGATCACGCCTGATGGAAAGCGATAGATGAGGTCTATGATGGAACGAGCGTGCCCAGAAGATGCCTAAGGGACTGGAGCTCCTACGCATCGACGAAACACAGCAGGCTTGATGGAGTAACAGGGATAAGACTGGAAATCAGCAAATCAAGAACCGTTTTACGTCTTTAAACAAATGTCCAAAATGTTGTTGGCAAAAATATGGGTTTTTGGTACTTTCAAACTCAAAGAGAGCCCGGGGGGGGGGGGGTTAAAACATGTTCGGGTTGTTTAAGTACCTATTCAATTAAAGGTTGGTATTTTCAAGATGAATAATCCTATTTTTATTATTCCACCAAGTGTTTTAAGCAACACTTGTAAAAGTAGGATTTTAAACACTTGTTAGAAAAATAGGATTTTTGGCATTTTCTGGGGGGGGGGAGTGACTTTAACGGTTACGGTGACTTTAATTTTTGGGTATAAAATGTTCCACACCTGAATGATATGCTTCGTTAACCACGTAAATAACGCAATATTATTGAACTGTCAGACTGAAAGCCATTGCTACTGTTAGTGCATTACGCAGCCTTGTACCTTTGTTACCTATAGCAATATGATGACGGGAACAGCGAACGGAAGCCACTTATATAACTTACCAATCAGTGGAACGTAACGCAGATACCTCGATATCTGCCTAAACATAACATCAAAAACCTTGTATCTCCACAATGATCTCATTGCATCTGATTTGCGGCGATAATTGCGGTGGTGTCGGTAAGACACGACTCTAATGATACCCCGCATTATGGAAACCATCACGGAATCTAATTACCATCCGTATGTGTGTCTACTAAGCTAGAAAAATTTTTCAAAGCGTGTTTACTCTCCTACCTAACGAGTCTAGGAAAAGTTCCATTTTCAAACACACCTATGTGTGTATAATCCGACTGATTCGAAAAGTTCGTCGTTAAAGTTCGCTGGGAACGTCAAGGGTGGGTTTCGAACGTGGTCGGGTAATACTACGGTACAGCGTGAAGGTGCAAGCGATTGGTATATTTTATATCAGTGCGCAACGAGTCGTCGGTAGGGGTGGGCGCTTTGCTTCCGAATTTTCCCCGATTTTCCGATCGTGTGTGAACTTTAGTGATTGCTAATTTGTCTGTGAAAGTGTTAAGTTTGTTTTTAGTTTTGGCAAAGGGATGTTGTTTGCTGCCTAATATAATATTGGTGTAAGTAGTTTCAGGTTTTTATAAACGTTGAAACTTATTTCTAATTTCAAAATTGCGGAATTGAAATAAGAATTCAAGAACAAATTTTTATAAAACAAAAGACTTCGATAATTTTTATGTTGGTTATCAACACTTTGAAGTTGTGTACAAGTTTGTCAAGTCGAAGCCGTATTTTAAGACATTTGCAATTCAATGAAAGTACTTAAAAATATTCCGAAATACCTACTGAATAAAACTTTATAATTTCTTTACGATTCATGGTAATGTCGGCATGGATTTTCCTAGCTTTCCTTACCTAATTGAGTTACGTAGAAAGTCTACCAAGACTTCTCTTTGGAAATATTTCTTTTAAGCCCACTTACTTAAGCAATTAGGTACCTAATTTTCTGAGTGCTGGGACTATTTTTGAAGAAAACTCGAGTTATTTGATGATTTTTTTTGCTTATGAATTTCGGTTACCTACATTATGATTTTCCTATTCATTCGTACCGAAGATTCGAAGCCATTTGGAGCTGTATACGTACTTAATAAATTAGTTTTCTTGTATTAATATTAGTATTTTATGAGTTAAAATAAATACAATAAGTCAAAGTCAAAGCATTTATTTCAAATAGGTACATAAAAGGCACTTTTGAACATCAAAAATTATAATAAAATAGAATTGATTCTAGTCGCCCATTCCAAAAGGTAGTTTTCGTATGGAGAAGAATGGGCAAGAAACTCCACAGTTACTCTTTTAAAATATTTTGCATACATTAAAATAAATAATATGCGAAGACGATGTACCTACCTAAAATAAAATTACTATACCACAAGGTAAAAGAATTAAAAATAAAACCATGACATATAGATTAATTATCTGATAGATACATGGTGGTCACATATTTACAAACATGGTAAAAGTAGGTAAACGACTTTTATTAAAAAAAAAACAATTAATAAGTCAAGGTGTGAGTTAAAGTAATTACAGAATGTAAATAATCAATGTAAAAAAAAAATTACGATTAAATTAGCAAACAGTTTGATTTTGTCTAGACTCTAGATTGTCCTATGGAGCAGGACCAGCATGTTTCCAAGCGTTTATCTTGGATATAATGTTCTAATTTATAGTATGCTTGTTTACAAAGTGTTAATGTGAGTTTTAAATTTTCTCTTTCGTATGTTATTAGTTTTTCATAAACAGGCAAGTACAGCTATAATTTAAAAAGAACTATCATTCCCCGTGGCTTCATTCACACAAAAGTTGTTAATATTTACGGATAAAAAGTAGGTATTATCCAAGTAAGCAATAAAACAAAAGGAAAAAAACAAAAATTGTGTTAATTCGATTTTTTTTGTATGAAGGCAATCCGCTCTAGAACCACCACATCAATTTTTAACCGACTTCAAAAAAACAAGGAGGTTCTCAGTTCGTCAGAATCTTTTATTTTTTATATTAGATAAACAAATTACGTGTGTATTATTAGATTTTCCTTCAATTTGTACAGCAACATCAGACTTAAATTTAACTAGAAAAGACACTTAATTTTTTAGGTTTCCGTACCCATAGGGTAAAAACGGGACCCTATTACTAAGACTTCGCTGTCTGTCCGTCCGTCCGTCTGTCTGTCACCAGGCTGTATCTCAAGAACCGCGATAGCTAGACAGTTGAAATTTTCACATATTATGTAGGTATTTCTGTTGCCGCTATAAAAACAAATACTAAAAACAAAATAAAACAATATTTAAGGAGGGCTCCCATACAACAAACGTGTTTTTCTCGGTGTTTTCGCCTTGTGGTGCGGAACCCTTCGTGTGCGAGTCCGACTCGCACTTGGCCAGTTTTTTTTATTTGTTTGGACTACTGTCGTACTGTCTGAGACGCTTGTGGCTAAGTAAGTGAGCTGCACGGGTCAATCGATCAGGTTAAGCTACGCTTGCCACGGTTGGTCGTGGATGGGTGACCATCTCTACATAACAAGACCCTCCGTGCCTCGGCAAGCACGTAATGCCATTGGTATCTGGTACTTATTTTAAGTTAAACTAAATAGGTAAGTTTGTACCATTAGATTTTTCTTTCAATTTGATTTGCAACATCAGACTGAAACTCCTCAAGAACAGAAGATTGTTCTTTAACTCTTTATTTTATTCATTAAAACTTTATTATGTACAAGTAAAAAAAATACTGTACAAAGGGGGACTTAAATGCCTGAGGCATTTTCTACCAGTCAACCTTAGGGTCAGTTCACACCGAGACGAGACGCGACGCGCAGTTTTCAATTGTGTAACTTTTAGTGTAGTAGATAAGGTCTGTAATTGTATTTCTATCTTGAAAACTGCGCGTCGCGTCTCGGTGTGAACTGACCCTTAGGGTGATGTAGAGACAAAACCAGGAATTTACAGGTTTCAGGAAAATTATTATACTCTGTACCTTCTATAAGAGGGGTCGTGGCCTGCGAGGAATTTGAAAAATAGGTATTTGAAGAAACTATTGCCGTCGCCTTACCTCAAGTCTGCCCCCGTAGTGTGTGTGTGATACGGACAGCTGCAGCTCAGACCGAAATTATCACAAAAAATTTGACGAGATCGACGTTTCATATTCCTCTTTTTTTTCTCTTCGAAAACTGAACCGATTCAATTATTTTTTACATTTTTTTTTAAACGTTTTTTTTTTTGAACCGATTCAATTATTTTTTACTTTTTTTTTTAAACGTTGCCCCACACTAGGAATTTCTCCTGTATCGTGGGTGCGTTTACAAACATTTAATCTCACATACACAAACAGCCAGACCCGGAACAACTACTTGTAGGTCATAGAAATATTTGTTCCGTGCGGGGATCGAACCCGCGACACGCAGTGCAGCAGTCAATCGCTTAACCACTGCGCCAACCGTGCCGTACATTAACATTTTAAGAAAGAGTATGTTTAGGTTCCTAATTTTTTTTTTGTTTAACACTTTTCTAATTTGTCTGGTAGTCCTCTAATCACGGCGGTAAAAATAGGGCATTTTTTGTAATTTTTAGAGGGTCATAGGTATTTTCTTTACTTTAGAGGGTCATAGGTATTTTCTTTACTAATTAGTTGCTGAAAAAAAAATGACAGGGACGTGTTTACCTTGATTTTATGAAAAGAACAATTTTGCTCTAGGGAAGAAAAAAGGGGAAAACATTTGTATGGAGAATCGCATGCCCTGTTCTCCCTCTTAAATATCTGTTACGATTAATCGCTATTATTATAGGCCATAAATATCTAATAAATAATGGAGTGCCGCTGCTATAATTAACGGTTATAAAGAAACATCATTTCCTTATGAATTGCGTATATAAATGGCATCAATATAATTATTTTGATGCCATTTATATACGCCATTTGTATATTAACAGACAAGAAGAAAGTAAAAATACGTACAAAGATGATGTTTTTTTCTAAAGAAATCTCTTCCAGGATACCTGCGATAGGAAAACAAATAAAAAGATATATTATATAGACAACGTGTGTAAGAATAGAAGGGAAAAAAAATCAAAAACACTTATTGTCTAATTTAAATAAACCATTTATTTATTACTAGCAGTGCCCCGCGGTTTCACCCGCATGAGTTTCAATCCCGTGAGAATATCGGGATAAAAACTATCCTATGTCCTTTCCCGGGACTCAAACTATACCAAATTTCATCTAAAAGCGTGAAGAGGTAACAAACACACAGACACACTTTCGCATTTATAATAAGAAAGAAAGAAAAAATGTTTATTTGGACACAGTTCGTGAAACACAAAATACAAAATTAACAAAATAAAAAGTATGTTTCAACAACAATAGATAGTGTGTGCCTCACGGCTGCGCCAAAAAGGTTCATTTAATATTAGCATGGATGTGCTTTAAGTGAGTACGGAACCCTAAACAATATAAGGCTGAGGCTACAGTAGGCAGCGATTTGCGATGCGACTGGAAGAGCGAAACGAGAAAGACATGGTATGGCTACATTACAAGCGAAATTCCGGCGTATTTTCTAATAAATTCGCTTCAATTTCGCTGATGCTGATGTAGCCGATGCCGTGATTACAGTAATGTTGTTCCTATCGCATAAAGAAATCAAAGATCGCTAGTAATATTTGATGTACGGTGTATATATACGTGAGCTTTCATTTACTTGTTTTAATCGCTCATGTGTCGCATGTCGCGTCGCGGCCTCGCTCATGTGTCGCATGTCGCGTCGCGGCCTCGCTCATGTGTCGCATGTCGCGTCGCGGTCTAATGTAGCCTCAGCCTAAAGTGTGTAAGACGATTGTTCGAGTCGAGAGCCAATCGGCTGCGGGTTCCTGTGCCTCTTGTAAACAAAAGGGGTTCAAGTGATCGCCGATCCTAATTGTGGACTTCACTCGCTGTAGAGTTCTTTCTGACATTTCGATATTTATTGTTGAGAAGATCGAATTGTTTTACTGTTTGTTTTTAATTATCTTTTTTTCTCGTTACCTGCCTACACTTTACTTTCATCCCAAAGACAGCTGAAATAATACCTCATGTGCCTGTATACAGGAGGGGCTTGTGCCTAAGTAACAACAGCCGCACGGGTCGATCGATCAGGTTAAGCTACGCTTGCCCTTGGTTCGTGGATGGGTGACCATCTTCACATACCAAGACCCCTCCGTGCCTCGGAAAGCGTTAAGCCTTTGGTCCCGGCTGTTTGTTGTATTCAGCTGCATGCGGTTAGACTGGAAACCGACCTCAACATAGATGGGAGAAGGCTAGGCAGATGATGTGCCTGTTACATAGGGTGACCATTTGTTTTTTTTTTTTTGTCAGAGCTGGACGCTTGCGGAATTAAACAATAAAAAACTTAGAGAGAAAAGGACATGAAAAATATTATTAGCTAAGTATATGTAATTTCGCGGGCCTGCGGGCGGAGAGTAATGGGTAGCTCACCGTCCGATCAGGACCAGGCCCGTGCCGGACGGCGCGTACGTGTTCCACGCGCGCCTCAAAGAGATGTCAGCATCGAGGAGGGGCCCCATAGGGCCGAAGCCTGCCGGGTCAGCGGGATTGTCCGAAAGGGTTACCGCTGGCCCGGAACATAAAGGGCTAAGGAAGGAACACGGGTGGGTTTTAGTCAGTAAGAGTCTGACACTCCCTTCCGCTCCACCCAGAGCGGGAGGGGTCATTTGATGATTTCCCATCCGCAAAAAAAAAAAAAAAAATAAGTATATGTAATTTTAACATTACATTGCGGTTCAACACGCATTTGTTTTGTATTTGTCGGTAAAGCAAATTAGTTTTAAAGTGTCGGATATCACCATAAAAACCGGTATCACATGATTTGTCGATGTCTTTGTAATTAAAATTTATCGACTACTTATGTATTATGTTTTGTGCTGTCTTATATTTGTTGATATTCAGATACAATGTAAATTGTTCATGAATAATTTGAATTGAATATCGTTTGGTCCCTTTGTAAAAGCTGGACATTTTTGCGGGTTGGGGACAGCAGGAAAGACAGCCTGAAGAGGCTTACATGACCTAAAGCGCGGTCTCTGTCGGACTGCATAGAAAAGAAAGAGAAGCGCGATGACACAACGCTGGTAATTTATTGCAAAATATGAAGCAATTATTTAATTACAAAAAATATATTGTTTGGACTAAAAAATTAAAACACTAGTATTTTAGTATGTTGCTTGTAGAATAATCTGACAAAAAATCAGAATGATTGTATGTTTTTTTCTATAAAACATAATACAACTAATGTGATAACATTAGTTGTATTATGTTTTCAACACATTATCTACCTAGCGTATATCCTGAAGAATATCATATATTTTTCTGATTTTGTTTACTGTAGTCGATTATATAGGTACTTTTATTGTTTCTAAAACTTGCGTTTTTTGTGTTTAGGTCCTGTAAGCCCCCCCTGAAAGCGGGACTGTCCCGAAAAGCGAGAAGAATGGTCATGTTCTCTATACAGGATGTTTGGTAGAAGGACCGACACAATTTTTTGAGGGATTGGGGATGTCATTTGCTAGCACAAAATTGTTTTATTTTCCATTTTTATTATGAAATTTTTTGTTTCATAACACAATTTTGACAAATTTGAGTTTGGAAGCACCTTAGTCATCTAGAACCAAATGTATATATGTATAATTGTACATTGCAGAAAACACCAAAAATTGTCGCACTCTATTACAACCACAAACAAAAAACGTGTCACGATATTTCGGGCGATTAAAAAGAAACATATTATTATCTCAATTACCTACTGTCGTTATAGGTGAAAACTAGGATTGACCCTTCAGGGTTGCTTGACCCTTCAGGGTTAACATGCGATGTTAGTGATGTCCAACATTAACTTAGAAAGCAACCAACCGAAGTCAAATATTTAAAGTTTTCAATAGGAAATCCAGTTTAAAACGAGTTAAACTCGTAAAAGCAAAGGAATCGCGGTAAATAGGCTTTTCACCACTATTGCATACTAACAACCTATTCCAAATAGAGTCAGGCAGCGACAGTGGCGTGGAAAGAGCCTATCAATCCATTGTTCGACGTCGATCGAAGGGTTCTGGTGAGTTTTTCGCGTGCATTCATGGGATAAAATTGCCACAGAGAACCGTCTATGTCAATTGACATTTTTGGTCGAAATACTGTGAAGGTTTGCGGTGAGGTAACAGGAATGTTATTATTGTTATTTTAATTTTGTTGATTGGTTAAAAAAACACTTTCCCTAGTTATTCCGTTCGCAGAAACGCAAGTCCGAGAAACCGCCCTAAGAGCGGTTCTGCACTACTGTATCCGATCCGAATCTGACAATTGCCGGTCCGAAGTGACCATAGTCGTATTTGCATGAGGGGTGAATACTAATTAATAAACCTAAATAATTACGGGGCTTACAGGACCTAAACGCAAAAAACGCAAGTTTTAGAAATAATAAAAGTATCTATATACAGTAAACAAAATCAGAAAAATATATGTTATTCTTTAAGATACAATGCTAGGTAGATACTGTGTTGAAAAAATAATACAACTAATTTTATACTATAGAAAAAAATCATGAAGATACCTCGAAAAACTTTCTTTTTACAATAAAAACCATACTAATATACATACAATAATTCTGATTTTTTGTCAGATTTATTCTACAAGCAACATACTAAAACACTAGTTAATGTTTTAGTTTTTTAGTCTAAACAATAGATTTTTTGTAATTAAATAATTGCTTCATATTTTGCAATAAATTACCAGCGTTGTGTCATCGCGCTTCTCTTTCTTTTTTATACAGCCCGACAGTGACCGCGCTTTAGGTCATGTAAGCCCCTTAAGTTGAAAAAATATTGTAAGGCTTAAATCATCAGACCAACATTTATAAGCAACAATCCTAAGTCCTTACAGAAAGGGTCATGTCATTGTACTCATATACATTGTATATGCATGTCACACATATACTACACATGTATGTATATTCGCCGGAACAAGCAATTTGCATGTATTTCACGTTAACGTTGGTATTAGGTAGTGTTCTGTAGTTTAACGCGCAAACACACTCTTATTGCGAATTCTTGACAAGTACTTACTGGTATACACATCTACCCTTTTGTGTACTACGTAATATGTACAGTCGGGGGCTCGTGGCTAAGTAATAACAGCAACGGTTCAATCGATCGGGTTAAGCCACGTTTGCCGCGGTTGGTTCGCACATGAACATCTTTACACACTGAGGCCCCTTCGTGCCTCGGAAAGCACGTTAAACTGTTGGTCCCGGCTGTCATTTTTAGACGTTTCGTGTCGGACCGCTGCGGTGCCGAAGCGGTTCGACACGAAACGTCAAAACTGAAAGCGACCTTATAGTCACGAACTGCTAAAAAGCAGAACAGAATTTAGATGTGTAAAAATATGTAGTAGTGTGGCGGCTTCTACACCGCCACATTCGAATTACGCATCATACTGACGTCACGCAAAATCCTGCATCGCGCAAGCAGAGTTTACCGCGCGACTAGCTTATACAACGTTCCGATATCAATCGTTGGGCAGCCCTGCCTGAAGGCCTAAGTTTTCTGAGGCAAGTGCGGTTAAATAGACAAAATCCTCCTAGGTCGACCAGCAAGATGCCATAAAAAAAATCGTCGTGCAGTTGCCCACCAGACACGACACCCGTTGGTCGGAGGATCCTCCCTTTACTATGGAAGAAGATTGAACTTGACACCCTGTTCCGCATACCTCTATAGCAGTGTTCATCGACTTGTCGCTGACCGTACCCGCTTCTAGGTACAGTCACGACCATAATAAATACTTAACAATTTCACGAGCGATTTCCTTCAAAAGAATTGATATAAATTTTATGATGTGACGAACATAGTATTATCAAAACCACGCTTATTATAAAATAGGTAATTTCTCAAAGTTGCACTTTTCATTTCACGAGAAAAAGACTTTTGAATTTTACGCACGTCGTACTTACAAAATGAGTACTGCCTCCAATGCTTTTAGGGAAATAACTTATTCATAGTATTACTAGGTATTGCCCGCGACTTCGTCTGCGATTCAGTATGAAAAGAAGCCTATGTCCTTCTCCAGGTCATGGTCTATCCATGTGCCAAATTTCATCCAAATCAGTTCAGTCGTTTTAACTTGAAAGCGTAGCAAACAAAAGCGTAAAAAACTTTCGCATTTATAATATCACAAGTTAGGATTATAATATGTACCTATAATAGTAACAGCCGAACGGGTCGATCGATAAGGTTAAGCTACGCCTGCTGCGGTTGGTCCGTGGATGGGTGACCAACTTTACATACCGATACCACCCCGTGTCTCGGAAAGCACGTTAAGCCGTTGGTCCCGGCTGTCATTCGTAGATCTTTGACAGTCGTTACGGGTCGTCAGATGCCAGAAAGTTTGATAACCAGTCTTACCAACGGGTATCGTATAACTCAGTTCCTACTGGGTTGTGGAGGTCAGATAGGCAGTCGCTCCATGTAAAATACTGGTATTCAGCTGCATCCGGTTACACTGGAAGCCGCCCAGACCAGGCCGAAAGGCTTGGCAGAATCAGATGATGATGATGATTTTAATAAAAAACATAAATATTAATTGTTCTACAAGAGTCGCGTCGGGCCTCTCTGCGAGAGCCTTTACAACTAGGGTTACCATTTCGAAATATGAAAAGTTCTGACTAAAAGCCGGGCATTGCAAAAAAGTCCGTACAGTTTTTTTTTTTAATTTTTTTATTTACCATTTAAAAATTAGTACATTTGTTTCAGCAGAATAGCATTTTTAAACCACTAAGGTTTGTACTTAATGCTACATGTAATGCTACATCGTAGTAAATACAACATCAGGGTAAACAATAAATCAATACAACTTAATACCCTATTTCGAAACTTGGTAACTTCATCTCAGGTGATAATCTTTCTTATATAGGTAATACGGGCTGGTGTCCGCAACTCCACGTCAATGCGCATATTTTGCGTACGGGTGGGAAAATCGATTATTCGATCCACCCCAGCTCCTCAAGGAAGGCCAGCAACGCCTTGATGTTACTGACCGTCTCACGTAGGGTACCTGGGTTACCGAAGTACTTTGCCCTGTACGTGGCGACCACCGGGCAGTTTAGAAGCACATGTGCCGCTGTCTCGTCGTCCTCCATGCAGGCCCTGCACAGCGGACTGTCTGTTACTCCTATGACAAAGAAGTGTTTATTGAATGACCCGTGGCCAGTTAAAGCGATTTATTCCGGTCTGATCCGCGGAAAAAAAAAATTCCCACGGGATCGACATTTACGCGGGTGAAACCGTGGGGCGCGGCAAGTGAGATAATATGCGCCATTACTCTGCAATAGAAGAATTACAAGCTTTTTTTTTTTTTATATATATTTATTTAATCCTTAATGTTACAATTTTATTTTTACATAACACCTGCCAAACTGCAAAGCAATTTGTCGGCAGTAGGTTCTAGTGGATTTTGCACGACTTTATGCTTGACTAATTAATAAAATTAAATCTAAGTTAAAACTAGAACTAATACCATGGCTCTGTAGGCAAGCGTTTCATATGTGAGTACAGATTATAATAGTTACCCACACAACCATGGATTCTACAACCACAGCTACTACACTCAGCGGCATCAGCCAACAAACGTCATGAGCCCGTCCCACAGTACCTAATCTGCATTCGCGATCTATTCGCCAAAAATGTAAACAAGCTATTCATTTGTATGAATACTTGTACAATTTTTCGTTTTCATTCGTAGCTCTGTATATGGAAATACAAAAGTTATCTAAATTGCGTTTGCGAGTACCCTGTTATTTGGCAGCAGGCGGGCCGCGGGGGCGACGCTAGTAATGCATATGCTAGCCAAATGGAGCTGCAACGATCTTTTGGCTACTTTGTAGGTACTACAAGATACTAACTTTTGAATTATTGGTTGGTAAATTATTATTTATATTTGACTAGCTGCGCCCCGCGGTTTCACCCGCATAAGTGTCGATCCCGTGTGAATATCGAGATAAAAAGTAGCCTTTATTTAATCCACGCGTGTCAGCTACCTCCATACAAAATTTTATCAAATTTGGTCCAACCGTTTGAGCGTGAAGAAGTAACAAACATATAAACATATACACATACACTCACAAACTTTCGCCTTTATAATATTACTAGCTTCTGCCCGCGACTTCGTCCGCGTGAAATTTCACCCTCTTAGGGGTGAAATTTCGAAAAACCCTTTCTTAGTGGATACCTACTCTTCACAAAGAACACACCCTCCAAATTTCATGTCTCTAGGAGCAACGGTTTAGACTGTGCGTTGATATATCAACAATCAGTCAGTCAGTCAGTTTACCATTTTATATATATAGATTGTGATTTATTAAGTATGTTTATATTATTTTTAACAGTAAAGGTGATCATCGAATCATCGTGAGGAAACCGGCTTGTTCTAGAACCAAAAGTTCGAAGACAGGTGACATACTAGTATACCAACCAGCACTGGGCCCGCGTGGTGGATTACAGCCCACTCCCTCTCACCTAGAGGAGGCCTGTGTCCCAGAAAAATCGCACTAATAAATACTTTGACTTTGACAGAAAATTTTAAATAAGTACTTAAAAACTGGCGAAGTGCGAGCAAACTCGCACATGAACGGTTCCGTAACACAAGGCAAAAAACGCCGAAGAAACCACGTTTCTCGTATGATTCCCCCTTAATTTCAACTTTATTTTACTTTTATATTATTTGTCGCTATATCGGCAATAGACATACTCTGTGAAAATCTCAACTGTCTGTCTATTACGCTTAGAGAGAGAGAGATATAGCCCGCTGACAGACAGACGGACGGGTGGACGGATGGATGGACGGACGGACGGACAGACACAGCAGAGGCTACGACCCCGGCTAAGACCCTATTACTATAGGGTACCGTTGGCACCCATTGTGTTCTCAATCTTAAAAACATGTTTGAAAACGCATTCCACTTTTACACAATCCCGACATCCGATCCAAATGAAACATTCACTTATGTACGGACGCCAGCAGGTCAAGCTACCCGAAACTGTCACATTTTCGCAATCAACCTTGAACCTTAAGATGTAGCAATAAAGTTGAAAATCTATTAAAGAAATCTGACAGATTATAGTAGCTTGATCTGCTGGCGTCTGTACAGTCACGAGCACTAATATGTCAACACTTGGAAACTTTCAATTTCGATTTTTTCTTGAAGTAACGAATGCAACGTTGAAATACGACACTTTACACAAACTTTGTTCGTAATAACATAAAATTTCATTCAAAACTTAAGGAGAAAGCCGTCTTTGAATAAAGCCAAGTGTATACATACTTATGCTCGTGACTGTACACCCGAAAACATCCCTTCATCCCATAAAAAGCCAATTCTACCGAAAGTTTGCCCTGTAAACTAAAATAGGCATTATCGTACACAAAGCGAGACGAACGCTATCACACACAAACTTGTGATGACCATAAATATGGAAAGAAAAACCGCATATATGCAGAAGTGGAACTAACCCGGACGAATGGACTCATAAAGGATTGCCTGATAAGACTGGGGTGTCACTGCGAGCGGGGAGTGGAGCGGATTAATTATTTGACGTAGGAATTTATGTGGATGTGTGTACCTACCTACAGTCCGAGTCTGCGGATCTGCAAGCGTAGTGTGGGATGCCCCCCAGCTAGATGGACAGACGACCTCAAACTAGATTTTATTTTTATTTATTAATTCAAGTTACAAAGACTCATAAACAATATACAAAATTCAATACAATACATCACACATACATCAAAAAATAAAATAAAATACATTTTTAATGAACAATACAAAACAAGAACAAAAGACCACCGTACCTCCGACCCTTACACACGACTGTAGGTAACGTGCAAGTCACAGCAGCGTCGCATGTAAGGACAGTCGAGCCTGTCCGCTATCATCATCAGCACGCTGTTGGTCATGTCCAGCAGTGGACTGCAATAGGCTGAATAGATTGATTGATTATGTACAGGCATGATGTTATTTATGAATACGTAAAAGTGGTTTTTATTCAATTTATGACGTTATGATACTTAACGACTTAATTAATTGCTAAGACCTACATTATCTTTTGAAAGCATTTCTATTGTGGGCTTTGAAAATCTATTATTGGATAATATTTTTGAATTTTATTAGAATTGAAAAGGATTGATCAGGTTAAGCTACTCTTGCTGCGGTTGGTCTGTGGATGGGTGACCATCTTTACATAGCAAGACCTCTCCGTGCCTCAGAAAGCACGTTAAGCCGTTGGTCCCGGCTGTCATTCGTGGAACCTTGACAGTAGTTACGGGTCGTCAGAAGCCCGAAAGTCTGACAACCAGTCTTACCAAGGGGCATCGTATTACCTAGTAATTGGGTTGTGGAGGTCAGTTAGGCAGTCGCTCCATGTAAAATACTGGTATTCAGCTGCATCCGGTTAGACTGGAAGCCGACCCCAACATAGTTGGGATAAGGCTAGGCAGATGATGATGATGATGTTTTTTATTCGAATTGAAATTTAACCTTTGTATTTTTTCTACAATTTATTGAAGCAGAAGTCATAACTTGCCGATTTAATCCCACACTGGATTTTCAACTCTGAGGGTTTAGCCGAGCATTGAAAATCCAACAGAGCGCATCCCGTCAAAAAAACACACTGTTCGATTTTCAACTCTCGGCGGTACACAGTGCGTTGAAAATCTATTGCGCAGCAAAAAATCGGCGCGGGAATAAAGTGCCCGTGCTACCTGGGCTTATTGTATCAGACACTATCAGGGCCGTACCCGGGACGTGGATGGTCCGTGCTCCGTGAGGGGCTCAAAAAAAATATCGGTGTGCACATTTTTTATGAACTAGGTCACACACGTCCTTTTCGAACGTCAAAATTACAAAAGACAGTTCCCCAAAACGCCCACCCTTCACCACTTCCTAGTGCTTTCGCTGGGGAGAAGAAGTGGCGCAAACCTTAAGTTTTGAGTTGAGCTGCACGATTTCTGACAATGCGTGCACTGACTGGACAGATCTTCTCAATCTGTGTGGTTCTTTCCTAAAAAGACCATCTCAGACATCGATCTACATGGTCTTCATATAACCTGACCAAGATTATGTCTGGACTTTAAAAGAGACTGTGACCTATGAGTTTGTTTCGGCCTTTCTTCTCAGAGCAGTCAGTTAAGAAACGCCGACCTCATCTAGATCAAAAAAAAAATGATTGAGGTGTAAAAATGTTTGTGCAAACCTACTTACAAAAATAAAATCATTTATCATTTATCAAACTCCCCACCGCCTTTAAATTGCAGAGAAAAACTTCTGAAGATTAAAACAACTTTCTTTCACTAGATGTAAACGAATTTGTAAATCTCCAGACACCTTTTCAGATATCTTTTTACTTTAAGATATCACGATAATCCCATAAAGATGTTAAAAAACGTATTGACATGTTTTCGTATATAAGTTAACGTCAGTTTATAGCTCCAATCAAATGTTTTATGGCTAGCTTATAAGCTGAAACTGTTCCTGCTGACACATTCTATATTTTACGATGGATCATAAATAGGGTTGGAAAATATGGAGTACTTATTTGTTGTAAGTTTTTTTTCTATAGAAACCAATTTGTAATAGTGAAAGAAGTTCTTTAGTGACCTAAAAAGTGAAATAAAAGTAGCAATTTAACCTTAAAATTAATCAATCTTTAATTGGACATAGTAAGAACATGATTGTTTGCTGCATTTTTGTTATTTTTATCCTTCTGTTACTATTCGGTATAGTTTCAATGAAGAAATTAACATTTTGTTTTGTAGAAAGTCATCATTTTAAATAATAATTTAGACGTCCCACTTTACCACACTCACATTTTCATTGCAAAAATACACCCAATACTTCAAAAAACACAATAGTTCCTCTCTATTTATTCAACCACCAAAAAATCCCCGCTTTCATCCGCTTTCACCCCGCTATCAGTGACACCACACCCCTACTCCCCCAGATTCCCCCAGCGTATTCGATACAATGCAAATAACACTTCGCTGTCCGACAGTGATAGGGGGCATTAACATACATTGCGGGGTATGTTACCCCAGTTAATCTGACCATGAATGGGCCGTCGCAAAAATCTATGAAAACGGGTCAACTGTTTTTACAGCTCACTTCGCTGTTTGTGGGACGGTTTTTATGCACGACAGTGTATAATGGATTCATTTGTTAGTGGGTCTTTTGGGGTGTAGTTAAAGCACAGTTAAAGAGGTTGATAGTGCATGTCGGTGCAGAAAAAGTTGGTGCTTTGTAAATGTGTTCTTTTTTGCAACGTTTTAACCCGTTAGTAGGGGCCCAGAGGGTTTTTAAGCAAGCATATTATGCAGGGCGAAAAGTTGATAGCTGAGTAGTTGCGGCATGATGACTTAGCACCGAAAATATGAAAAGTTTCTGATAGGAGCCCCGTGGTCAGAAGTCCACTCTCAGATTTCAGAAAAGGGCCAAAAATAACGTGATCTTCAGAGCCGTTGATTTTGGTATGATCGTGTGCGGCTTAATCTATAAGGACTTAAATAGGCAAATCTGATGAAGAAATTGTGAGCTTTCTCTAAATCTGACGACTCTGAAAACTCTGATTTTAAAAGGATATTTAGGGAGAATAAAAGTTATCCTGTGAGAGGCTTGTGGCTAAATAATAACAGCCGCACAGATCGATCGATCAGGTTAAGCTACGCTTGCCGCGGTTGGTCTGTGGATGGGTGACCATCTTTACATACCGTGACCTCCGTGGCTCGGAAAGCGCGTTAAGCCGTTGGTCCCGGCTGTCATTCGTGGATCTTTGACAGTCGTTACGGGTAGTCAGAAGCCCGAAAGTCTGACAACCAGTATTATGAAGGGGTATCGTATTACCCAGTAACTGGGTTGTGGAGGTCAGATAGGCAGTCGCTCCATGTAAAGTACTGGTATTCAGCTGCATCCGGTTAGACCGGAAGCCGACCCCAACAAAGTTGGGAAAAGGCTAGGCAGATGATGAGTGTTACTTGTCCTGGTAGTGAATATAAACAAATTGTTTAAACACATGAAGCAATCGATTAGGAATTTCCTGCACACTTACCCACTTACTAACGTAATATATCAGATGAATAGATATACACCGATTTCTCTCTTTCAATCGTCAGTAATTTGACTTTCGAAAGAAGAAGACAAAGCGTTGTGTAACTATACATATACAACGTTTATTACTAAGGGGGGTTAGTGTAATACGCAATTACCCCACTAGTTGACATTTTACAACGTTTATAAGACACAGAAATTATCTGTTTACAAGTAAGTAACTAAACTCAGAAGTTATTTCAACTTGTGTACCATTAATTAAACTTCTGGTACCTGACTTCTGACGTCACAAACTTAGTTTTAGATTACTTAAATGTTTGTTCGTTTGTAATTTTCTAAGAGGTGACTGCTGGATTTAATTTGGATGGCTTATCTTACTGTGTGATTCGAGAAGTGTATGATAAGGTGGTGTTAACTTTAGTCATTTTGAGAGTACCTTTTGGGCATTACTTGGTCGTCTTATTCTTGGAGAAAGCTTAATTATTAACATCTATAATAATTATCTATAGTAATATTATAAAGAGGTATGTGAGTTTGTAGGTTTGTAGGGTGTAAGCTTCAGACTACTAATCTGATTCCCAAAATTCTTGCACTAATGGGCAACAAGCTTCAACTTTCTGACTAACTGCCAGACTATTTAATTTTGATAATTCAAAAGTGCCTGTACAAGGTTTAATTGCTTTAACAAATGCTTTGAGTTTGAGTTTATTTGCCGAGTATCATAGGATATATTGTAGTGGTCAATCGAAAATCCCCGCTGAAAATTTTCTAAATTTTCATTATGGGTGTGTCATTATCATCATGATTTTCGGGGGTGCTAATGCCGATAGTGGAGTGAAAATGAAATCCAAGAAGACGGCTTTGAATTTTTTTAAATTTTTCGTCGCGGGTGTCGTTTTCATGGTCGTCGAGTGTGCTAATAAGCCGATAGCAAGGTCAAAATAAAAATTCAAAATGGCGGAGAGCTTCCAAAAACTGTCTATCTCTTTCTATCGTATACGAGTGTGCGTCTCCGGATCGCAGACTTTTTTTTTTTAATTACCACAAACCTGCGGCATATAATAATTATAATTAGATTATATATTCAACATGTCTGTGAAGTTTCATGAACTAATTCAACAACTCTGTAGAATAGATAAATATTCAATTTACCTACGACGTATTCGATTAACTGTTGATCTTGATTTATTCAAATAACATAATTAGGTACAAAGTTATGTTCTAAAATTAGGTTACTTACTAAAGTCGCCTGATTGAGTTTCCATTACAACTTAATACTAGCTGCGCCCCGCGGTTTCACCCGCATAAGTTTCGATCCCATGGGAATATCGGGATAGAAACTATCCTATGTCCTTTTCCGGGAGTCAAACTATCTCTATACAAAATTTCATGTAAATCGGTTCAGCGGTTTAAGCCGGAACCAGTTGAAGTGGTGGTGCTTGGGAGAGGCCTATGTCCAGCAGTGGACGTCTTTCGGCTGAAATGATGATGATAACAATCTCATCTCATACGAATAATAAAGCTGAAGAGTTTTTTTGTTTGAACGCGCTAATCTTTGGAAATACCCGTCGGATTTGAAAAAATCTTTTTGCATTTAATAGCCCAATTCCTGAGGAAGGCTATAGACTATTTAACACGCTATGACCCTTAGGGACCGAGCAAAAAGAAAAAGAAGTCTGGAAGAACCGCTAAAAGGGAAAACAAAGTCATAACGCAGGCAGGCGATGCAATGCGACGGGGTGGGTCAAAGAAAGAAAGAAAATACATTTGTTTAGTTATGCAGCATTTAGTTATGTTAAAATGTTACATAGGGTGACAGACACAATGAGCGGTCTTATCGCTAAAAGCGAACTATTAAAGACAACCTTTGGATGGATTTAAATGGAGAAGGAGAGACAGTGCAAGAAAAATAAATTCACCTTTTGACCGCCACAGTCATGTATAGATGACAAACCACAATGTGCCCAGCACGCCACGGCTCGACTACATGACAGACTTTGACGCCGAGGGCACGTTTTTGACGTGTGGCGGTCAAAAGGTTAATAGTGAATTAGAAGTGAATTTATAGGATTTCTGTTAGTAAATGTTTTCCTTGATCTGGACCTTTCTTGTTCTGTCTGCTAGGACACCGCTCCTATTCGCCCCTTTCAGTTGCTCTCAGTAATTTTATTTTTTTATCGCTGAATGGGCCTACTCTTGACCTCGACCACGCCGAATCGAAAGCAATGGATGAGGTCTATGACGGAACGAGCGTATCCAGAAAATGCCTGTTCACTCTTGCTTTGAAGGCTGACGAGTTAAATGTGGAATCAACACAGCAGAGAGCTCCACATTTTTGGCTGTTTGCATAATAAACGTGAAGAAGAAGCACTGAGTACAACTGATCGGAATGTGACCAAGTGTGGATGGCACGCTGCAGTACCTACGTCTGGTAGTCCGGTAGTAAAAAGGGGCGATGGTGGGACCAGGTCGTGGAGCTCCTGCGCACACTGTCCGAAGTACAGTCTGTAGAAGACCGACAGGCAAGCAACATTACCCCGATGAACCAGGCTGTGAAGCGTAACCACCAACGTTTCGACATCTGTAAGCCTTTTAGGTCTCAGCACCAATAGGCAGGTACCCTTAACCCTTCGTCCTACCATTAGGTCAAGCCAAGGCCTGTTTAAAAGATCTTATCTAGATTTAATGTTGTAGTACGTTGATTTAGTTCTGACAACGATGTTATTACACATTGTATTTTCGAGTAAATTGCGATGAAAACATTATTACGTTATACAATTGAGTTAATTTGATTTTGGAGGAATTATTTTATGTAATGGCTGTGCCTCGTGGCGGTACGCTTTTGTAAAGGCTATAATTTTTCGGGTTGGGTCTGGGTTTGATTGGGTTAGACGCAAAACTAAAAACGGTGAAGGAAAACATCGTGAGGAAACCGGCATGTTCTAGAACCAAAAATTCAATGGGACCGTGTGGTGGGTTTCGGCCCACTCCCTCTTATCGAAAGGAGGCCTGTGTCCCACAGCAGTGGGAACATTGTAGGCTGATTATGTAGGGTTAGGAATATCGTTTTCGAGATCTACCAATTTACCGACAGCATGTTAACAAAACCCATTTAAAAACATAATACAATCAAGATGTAGACCGGAATAACACTAATAAACTGTGTTAATTATTTACGTTGGTAATTACTGATAAATCATTAAATAAGAAAAGATTGTTAGTAATGTGGGTTACTGGTCGTTTTCCTGTTTACTTCTCCAACTAATCTAAATAAACAAGGTGTAGCAGGATACACGCAAGTCCTGAAAGTAGTTGGTTCATAATTGACTACTGAATCGATTTCAGTAACTTTTATAAGAGGTATTTTTTTTTCAAAAATTATGTATTTTGCCATACTGACCGCCGATTGCCTAAGAAAATTAAATCTTAATTCACGGCAATAAGAATTAATTTTAAATGCATAAAGACATCATGCTCCCCAGACATCCCATGATCTATTTTGCTGTTTATAAATTCATATAACAATTGTACGAAATATGTACCGAATTAGTACATACTTAAAAAAATTAGTAGGTTAACAGGTACAGGCATCAAACTGTTAGTATTTTGATGACCTTAAGACGAAGGTACACAAAACAAATTTCAGCAAACCATTTTAATCAAACGTGTTAATTTATGTGAAAATTTAATTTGTTTGCCAATGCAAGTGTTATTTTGGTTGACCATTAAGATTGTTAATTTGTTAAATTTAAAGAGTAAAATATACAGTTTCTATTCAATTTGTTCCTTTTTTTGTTTGTCGTTGTAATGTGATGTAAAATATAATTGACAATGTACTCCAAGTTGGTACCTATGTAATTAAAAAAAAGCATTGAAATCGGTCGAATAGTTTTCGAGAAAACTAGAGATTTAAAATAAAGGTTTTAAGTAGCCATAGCTAGCACATGCAGTGGTAAAATAAGAGTACAATTTTTATCAGCCATTTATTTGCCTAATAAGTAAGCGTCTACGTAAAATTGAACTTGGGGTTGGTGGGGAGATGCTCTACAGCAAAACATAATTAATTCAGTTGCCTGTACCTGTTAAGGTACTTAATTTTTTTAAGTATGTACTAATTCGGTACATATTGCGTACAGTTGTTATATGAATTTATAAACAGCAAAATAGGTCATGGGTTGCTGGGGAGATGCTCTACAGCAAGCCATAATTCAGTTGCCTGTACCTGTTAACCTGTTAAGGTACTTATTTTTTTAAGTATGTACTAATTCGGTACATATTGCGTACAGTTGTAATATGAATTCATAAACAGCAAAATAAATCATGCGTTGCTGGGGAGATGCTCTACAGCAAGCCATAATTCAGTTGCCTGTACCTGTTAACCTGTTAAGGTACTTATTTTTTTAAGTATGTACTAATTCGGTACATATTGCGTACAGTTGTAATATGAATTCATAAACAGCAAAATAAATCATGCGTTGCTGGGGAGATGCTCTACAGCAAGCCATAATTCAGTTGCCTGTACCTGTTAACCTGTTAAGGTACTTATTTTTTTAAATATGTACTAATTCGGTACATATTGCGCACAGTTGTAATATGAATTCATAAACAGCAAAATAAATCATGCGTTGCTGGGGAGATGCTCTACAGCAAGCCATAATTCAGTTGCCTGTACCTGTTAACCTGTTAAGGTACTTATTTTTTTAAGTATGTACTAATTCGGTACATATTGCGTACAGTTGTAATATGAATTCATAAACAGCAAAATAAATCATGCGTTGCTGGGGAGATGCTCTACAGCAAGCCATAATTCAGTTGCCTGTACCTGTTAACCTGTTAAGGTACTTATTTTTTTAAATATGTACTAATTCGGTACATATTGCGCACAGTTGTAATATGAATTCATAAACAGCAAAATAAATCATGCGTTGCTGGGGAGATGCTCTACAGCAAGCCATAATTCAGTTGCCTGTACCTGTTAATCTGTTAAGTTACTTATTTTTTTAATTATCTACAAATTCGGTACAAACTGCGTACAATTGTTATATGAATTTATAAACAGCAAAATTGATCATGGGGTGTCTGGGGAGCATGACGTTGCATAAAGTTGGGTCAAAACGATTTTCTTATTAATAATATTTAGCTTTAATCGCTATAGGTTTGCCTATAAAATTTGAGGGTTTCCCTCGATTTCCATGGGAACCTCTCATCAGATTCCAACTTGATGATAATGGGACCACCTCGAGAGTATACCCTTTCAAATAAAAAAAAGAATTTTTGGAATCGGTCCAGCCGTCTTCGAGTAATCGGTGAACATACATAGAGTCGAACATATAACCTCCTCCTTTTTGGAAGTCGGTTAAAAAATAGTTTTTGACATTGTATTATGCTTTTAACTGAATATCCTAATTGGGGTGTATGAGGTCTTGCGTCACTTATGTTACATATTGTTTTTGTCTAGTAAAACATGTTTTTCGTATGGTTGACATTTCCATTCCTTGCCGTATTGACGTGGTTTGCTCGTGGTAAGATTTCACGGGGAATAATACAGAAGGGCCCTGGTGGTGGACAAGGCATGGGCTGGCTAGCAAGAGGTCAAATTCTAATCCACCTATTGCTACCTACCACGGAGGTAGGAGGGTTCTACCGCCCCAAGAAGCGGAGATCGTCCACGAGGATTTCAACACGAAAAATGAAACAGTATTATCAAGAACAGAGCGATAAGCGGATCCGAATTCACCACCTCTAGGTAGGCAGATCTGTGTGTGTCAGAGGGGCCCGTGGCTAAATAATAACAGCCGCACAGGTCGATCGATCAGGTTAAGCTACGCTTGCCGCGGTAGGTCTGTGGATGGGTGACCATCTTTAGATACCGAGACCCTTTCGTGCCTCGGAAAGCACGTTAAGCCGTTGGTCCCAGCTGTCTTTCGTGGATCTTTGACAGTCGTTACGGGTAGTCAGAAGCCCGACAGTCTGACAACCAGTCTTACCAAGTGGTATCGTATTACCCAGTAACTGGGTTGTGGAGGTCAGATAGGCAGTCGCTCCATGTAAAATACTGGTATTCAGCTGCATCCGGTTAGACTGGAAGCCGACCCCAACATAGTTGGAAAAAGGCAAGGCAGGCAGATGATGGGGTAGGCAGATCTGTGCTTTAGCTGCCGAAAAATTAACGCCTAATTAATCATTAAGCTTTTCTAAACATTCCAGCTACTCGAAGCCACAACCAACATTAACCAAGTAACATTAGAAATCACGCCAAAATATTTAAATTTACCCTTTGTTTTTCGCCAACAAAATTATAATACGGCCACCCAAGGGCACGTTATTTATAATTTTATGGCCATATTAACCTTTATGTAAGGTTGTGTGGGTCTGCATGTTAACTTACATTTAGCAATTCAAGTTCACAAGGGTCAAAACAAACCGGTTTTGACCTAGAATTGAAACTTGATTAAGGGCTGATTTTTAAATAGACTGTAGCGGTATCTACAACGCCACATGCGAACAACGCGTCATACTGACGTCACGCAAATCCTGCATCGCGCAAGCAGAGTTTACCGCGCAACTAACATAGATACTACGGCCCGACATGAATCATTGAGCAGTTGCCCGCCAGACACAACACCCGTCTATTCGGAGGATCCTCCCTTTACTATAGAGTATGAGTGAACTTTACACACTGTTCCTCATACCTCTATAAAACAGATAATTTTTACTCGTGGAATAAACACAGAAACAGTTTTTGTATGGAAGAACTGTCAAAAAATCAAAATTATTCCTCCGATAAAACTATTTGGCGTTGGAAAAATCAGCCCTAAATGACACATTAGAGTGGTGATTATGGAATCATTATTAGGTAATTACAAAGGAGTTTCGGTTGGTAAGGGACTGCTATTTTTTTAAATATTATAATAATAATAGCCGTGAGGCACGCAATACAGTTAGCAGTTGAATATTTGTTTGCAAATATCGGAAACTGTAATTTAGAATGGCACAAACATGTAGCTAGGATAAAACGAGTTATTCCGTTATGATCCCGTGAAGTTCACTTAACCTCCATAGAAAAGGGAGGATCCTCCGACCAGACGGGTGTCGTGTCTGTTGGGCAACTGCCCAATGATTCATGTCGGGCCGTTGTATATATGCTAGTTGCGCGGTAAACTCTGCTTGCGAGATGCAGGATTTTGCGTGACGTCAGTATGATGCGTTGTTTGCATGTAGCTGTGTAGATACCGCTACAGTTGTATCCACTGCTGGGCAAAGGCCTCCCTACTCTCCTTCCAGTTGTATTGGTAAATCATTAAGTAGTAATTCATAAGGGTATCGTCTCTTCCGATGATATACATCGTTGCTGTCTTAAATAGTTCTTTATTGCCTTGCTGCCTTTGCCTTGTTCCTCACCTGTTGGTGAGGAATGATGCGGGCGACAATGCTTGGGCACGATTGCCTAGAAGTGACCTATTTCACGAGACTTAGAAACTTCAAGTTTATTAGTAACTATGGAGAAACAGACTTCAGCAAGGAGTTGCGCTTTTAACTGGATCAGCACCTTAATTGCGTAACACACTATCAATCCCAATCTAAATCATCCATTGCTTGATATGTTGGAAAATTTGTCTGCTCAACAACGTAAATAACGCAATGAGTGTTATTGAACTGTCAAAATGAAAGCCAATGTTACTGATAGTGTTTTACGCAATTACCCTGCAGTTTAAATAAAGTTGATATGAGTCATGTGAGTGTAACTTCACAGGCGCTCTTCAAATCCTAAAACAGCAATGTTACTTGGCGGTTTAATTATGTATGTTAAGTTAACATGCTGCGTAAAAGCTCCGAAAAGCATAGCTGTGTTCCGATTTAAAGGGCGCTCTTTTTTAACTTAGACCCTGGCTGTGTGTGTGTGACTGCTGTGAGATGAGATAATATGGCCGTCTCAGGTTGACGTTACCGATTATTGCAGTTATTATAAGCAGTAGCATCTTTACCTTTTTTATTGGGATACCTGAAGAAGCCTCCTCGTGTAGCGCAGTTTGTTCCGCCAGTTACTCAACTGAACCGAGCGCTCGGCGCATCCTCGACAGTCACACCCATTACCTTACCTTACCTACCTTACCCTTTACCTTATTTGACGGGCCAATTCTTGCCTTGCGTTAGTAGGTCTAACGGCCGCCTGGTTTGCGACCAGCCCTCCCACCGGAGTCCGGCGTCAAGCAGCCTGCTGTGTTTCGTCGATGCGTGGGAGTTCCAGTGCCTTAGGCATCTTTTGGGCACGGTCGTTCCAACATAGACCTCATCCATCGCTTCCCATCAGGCGTGATCGTTAAAAATCACTAAACCAGCATATTGATGTATTGTATTGTTATAAAACTTGCTAAGATTTTTACAATAACTATACTAAACACTCGGGTATTAGGTATGTAGGAACTGTGTGTACTTCACGTCACTTTTCCCTAAAGGTTCATTAGAAAACCAGCGTCAGACAGCATCTGTCTGGCATTAATGCTGAAATGAACCTTTTTGGCGCAGCCGTGAGGCACACACTATTGTTGTTGTAACATAATTTTTATTTTGTTAATTTTGTTTGTTTTTCACGAACTAAGAAAAAAAATAAACTTTTTTTCTTTGTTTCTTTTAAAACCGTTCATTCTACTATAAGACCTAAAAGTTTAAAAGTTTCTTGCCCGTTCTTCTAAATAGGAACCTACTATGCTTTGGAATGGGCAACTAACTAGCTTCACCTTTCCGACTGACCGACCCCTTGACAATTCAAAAAAGCCAACTGGTATAATTGAAATAAATGCTTTGAGTTTTCTTGGTTCAACAATTTTCGTGAATAACTTTAGTTAAGGGGCTTACATGACCTTAAGCGCGGTCACTGTCGGACTGCATAGAAAAGAAAGAGAAGCGCGATGACACATCACTGGTATTTTATTGCAAAATATGAAGCAATTATTTAATTAAGTACTAAAATATATCGCCATTCTGTAAAAAATAAAACACTAGTGTTTTAGTATGTTGCTTGTAGAATAATCTGACAACAAATCAGAATGATTGTGTGGTTTTTATTGCAAAAAGAAAGTTTTTAGAGTTATTTTCATGAATTTTTTCTATCGTATCAAATTAGTTGTATTATGTTTTCACCAATCTACCTAGCATAAAACCTGAAGAATATCATATATTTTTCTGATTTTGTTTACTGTAGTCGATCATATACTTTTATTGTTTCTAAAAATTGCGTTTTTTGCGTTTAGGTCCTGTAAGCCCCTTAAATTACAACTACGATTATTATTAAAGTTTACATCAAAATATGTTTAAGTACACTCCAACAGGTTTAGTGTAAGGGTTTTAATTTTAGCTTAGTTTGGACTTACTTCAGTATTTCTGAACCTTACTTTTGTTTAGTGTTTACTAAACCCTTTTTTAACAACTTTATTACTTAGGTACTTAAAAAGTTTTTTTTGTAGAAAGTATAATAAATAATGATTAGAAAAGCTGCGGCAATATTTAGCTTACGCATAATCAGCCTAGAACGTTCCCAATGGAACACAGGCCAGTGAGAGGGAGTGGGCCGTAATCTACCACGCGGACCCAGTGCGGGTTGGTAGATGTCACATGTCTTCGAATTTTTGGTTCTAGGACATGCCGCTTTCCTCACGTTGTTTTCTTTCACCGTTTTGAGAGCAGTGGTGATGAAATTAATTACACAAAGTAAAGTGCCTGTCTGGGTTCGAACGTATCACCTAAAACTCGTTAGTCGGAATTTATGGATGCCACTGGGCCACCACTGCTACTGCACGGCAATATTTGACCCTCAGTAAATAAGTTTCATTAGCATTTCTTATGTATTTATGCTTGTAAACATTTCGTTTACAGGAATATTTAGATTCTTTGAACAGAGTTTAAATTAGGTTACCGGCTGATTGTTTTTCACACTATTCTATACGAACAATTCGCTCAGCTAAACCACAGAACCAATTTTGATTAAAAATGGCTTCCTTTACTCCCGGAATATCAGACTGAGGAGTCTATAATTGCACAGGTGAAATAACATGAAACATTTTCATTTCAGGTACAAATCTTCATAGTGTGACAAAAGACAATGTAGAACGTTACGTCAAAATGACAGTCCGCCATTGAACGCGAAATGGCGGGTGGAATTGGCGCGAAAGTGGCGTGGTGCGCGCTGCTTTTCGCAGTGGTTTTGGACAACGTGATCTGTCAGGTTGGCTGGACTGAAACTACAAATGAAGACCTGGGTGAGTAGAGCTTGATTCTTTAATAAGTATTTCACACATGGATGTCAAAACTTTTGTACAGAGTAATAATAGTGCAGCTATCCAAGGATCTTTTTACGCTTGGCCAAATATGAAGTGTGAGGACTATGTGGATGTGGATCATTTTTTTCTTTCTTTGTTAGTTTAAATGTTGATCTGGCAGTTTGAGTACTTTACGCGGCCTACCCAAATGCCTTTTCTTTGGTATAGTTTGTCAAGTCGTTGAGCTCCTCAAGTTCTGAGTTGAGCTACACGATTGCAGTGCTGACAAGTGCTTGCTAGCGCAAGCACGTGTAGCTGATCGTGTGTTACTTTAGACTTTTTAGACACCAATCTACTACTAGGTCCTCACATGATCTGAACAAGAGTATGTCTGGACTTTAAAAAGAGACTGTGGCCTCTGAGTTTCTTCGAGTAATTAGATAGGAAATACCGACCTCATCTAGTTTTTAAAACTAAACTGAACAAAACGGTAGCCAGAGCCGAATCCCCAGCCTGTCGCCTACTTTAAAAATGCTAAATGCCCTTCTGACCGCCAACCCTGAATGTAATGTGTTTGCGGATGAATGGAGTAAAATTATGCGTATATCTCTGGTGTTCTGTGAGACAAAGTATGCAAGGGATGGACTCCCTTGCATACTTTTGTACTGTTCTGTTACTGTTCCGTGTTAGTTTTAAATAAAATTTTATAGAAAATAATTATTGTCAATGTAATATTAATAGTTTCTATGTTAATTAATGTAATTGGTATTGTACCGTTTTAATTAACAATAAATAAATAAATATAATTGGAAAACCTAAAATTGCAAGACCCATAAAGATGAGCTTTATGGGTCTTGCAATTTTAGGTTTTCCTTTTTTTTTATTGATTATATAAAAACCATAGATAATATAGATGTTATATTAGTTAGTTATTTATTAATTATAATTAAACTACTTTGAATAAAAGAGCCATTTTCGATAGGGTTCCTCGTACGGGTGAAAATAATCTATTTAAAAAAAATTCAATTAATTGTTTTTTTCGGAAGCAACAATGTTTTCAGGTTTCACACTTGACACTTGATTGACGGGATTTTATTTAGAAATAGTTTGATGTTTTTTTCGTTTCTCAATTTTTTTAAAGTACAGAATTAATCTCCATTAAATTATCTATACAATGGTATATAAGTTAAGTAGGTTCTGTGTACTAGCAGGAGTATAAAACGTGTTACGTGTTATTTAACGTGTTTTTTACGATTTGTCACTTCGAATTACTTTTAACCATATAAGTTGTATATATTTTTGTAATCACCGTTTAAAACCCTTAATTTTGATATTTCACTCGATGGTATTAGAAGAAAAAAAAATTCGAACTCCACAATATGGCACCCTAAATCCGCCATTTTACTTTGTTTTTGATTTTAATGTAGCCAGTGACACTCGCGCTACCAAGACAAATCTAGAGACGTATAATTTATCCAAATTCGTTCATTCGTTTAGAAGTTACGAGGGAACAAAGAAACGGACATACATACATACATACATACAGGTCAAACACATAACCCTCCTTTTGGGCTTCGCCGCAGTCGGGTAAAAATAGAAACAGTTGCAGAAAGGAGGCAAAAAAAGAATTTTGATCGTAAAGTACTCTCTAATGCTTCGCAATATGAATCGTGCAATAAATATGTTCGAAAAATTTGTGTTCAACAACTGTCAAAATGAAAGCCATTGCTACTGATAGTGTGTTATGCAATTAGAGGGGTTGCGGTTGGACTGTGGATGGCTGACCATCTTTACATACCGTGACCTCTCCGTGCCTCGGAAAGCACGTTAAGCCATTGGTTCCGGCTGTCATTCGTGGATCTTTGACAGTCGTTACGGTTAGTCAGAAGCCCGAAAGTCTGACAACCAGTCTTACCAAAGGGTATCGTATTACCCAGCAACTGGATTGTGGAGGTCAGATAGGCAGTCGATCCATGTAAGATACTGGGATACTGGTATTCAGCTGCATCCGGTTAGACTGGAAGCTGACCCCAACATAGTTGGGAAAAGACAGGCAGATGATGATGATGAGTGTGTTACGAAATTATTCCGCTGGACTCTCTTTGTTGGGCTGGACAAAAGAATATCGCAGCGGTCAATATTTATAAATATTTAATTCATAAACTTTGCCCAAAAATAGGTTCATTGAAACCCTCGTTGTACCTGTTTATAATTAAATTATGCTCAGTAATAGATAATTACGGCCAGATGTTTTGAAAGGTCAACTAAAATTAGTCGATTTTGTCACCAAAATAACTGACCTTTATAATATGTATTTTGACTTTTAGGTAGCCTTTTTTTTCAGAATAAGGCTGTGGGATTTATTAAAATCCTACGGGTAGTTCTAGAGATTACCCCATACATACAAACTTACCAATCAAACAAAAAAAATAATTATCTCTTTAATATTAGTATAGATAAAGATTTTGTTTTCGAAAATTAGTTTGGTATCGTGGATTGCTGCCGCGAACGTCTGCGCAAGCTGCACCTACCCAGGTTCCTTAGAGTATAACTGTGCGGGTTGGTAGATGTCACACGTCTTGGAATTTTTGGTTCTAGGACATGCCGGTTTCACGATGTTTTCCTTCACCGTTTTGAGAGCAGTGGTGATGAAATAATTTACACAAAGTAAAGTGCCTGTCTGGGTTCGAACCTACGACCTACAACTCGTATAAGTCGCAGCCATTTAAGTCCTTTTAAATCATAAATAAAGTTAATTGACGATGAAAACATTCTCTATTCTATCAATAAAAAATCAGTAAAAAGTAAATCTACTGAGTATTTGCCCACCCTTTTAATAATAGAATTATTCGAAGTACTTTACTTATTGAACTTTTCCAGCCAGTCAGCCTTACAAATTGATGGAGCCTAATAAATGGTACCGAATGAGCTGAATGTAGGCGTATGTAAAAATATATTGGTTCTGTACGTTTTATTCACAAGACCGTATTTCGGCCACAGTGGCGGCCAATCTCAACGGAGACTACTAGCCTTCGGCGCGGGAGATATTATAGTGCAGGCGTGTGCGTGCAGACACAGGTGCACTCCCTCTTCCCTCACTGTCTTAGTCCGATGGGACGGCAATTCGACACGACCGGAGAGAGATCAGGCGCAGGACCAATAGCTTAACGTGCCTTCCGAGGCACGGGGGTATCACACAGCCAACTTCCAAACTCCGGGCTGTTACTAAGAGATTAATCCTAATAGAAAAACTCAACAACACTGCCCGACCCGGGAATCATCATAATTGGGAAGTTCCTCGCGGTCAACCGAAGCCTCTCTCGCCATGCTGGCGAGGCAAGTCTGTGATGGAGGAGGTCGCTCGCCATCAACTGGAGCGTCCCTAGCCAAGCAGGTGTGGCAAGTCCGTGATGGAGGAGGTCGCTCTACCGTAGTGTCCCTCGCCAAGCAGGCGCGGCAAGTCCGTGATGAAGGAGAAAAGCGCACACCAAAAGGCAGATGCAGATTTATAATTTACTAGCTACGCCCTGCGGTTTCATCCGCATAAGTCTCGATCCCGTGGGAATATCGGAATAAAAAGTATCCTATATGTTAATCTAGGGTGTCCGCTACCTCCACACAAATTTTTATCAAAATTGCTCCAGCCGTTTGAGCGTGAAGAAGTAACAAACATGTAAACACACACACACTCACAAACTATCGCTTTTAAAATATTAGTTTGATTGAAGAACCAATTCAGTAATAGTTTTTAGTAACACAGCAGCACGGTTAAAAACCTGGACCTCGTAAGGAAACCGGCATGTCCTTGAAGCGAATATTCTAAGACATGTGACATCTACCAACACGCACAGGGTCCACGTGGTGGATTACGGGCAATTCCCTTTCACAGAGAGAAGGGCAGCGGGAAAACTAAAGACTGATTATGCCACACCAGCGCACGTCCTCACATAAGCCCACATTATACCTGCTACAACAATATTCGCTGAACTTCGAAACACAGTACTAAATCAATAGTATTAAATATACTTTATGAACACAATCCGCCGCTAATATTAATTTATTGACGCTAGTTTCGTAATTATTAACAATTTCATTAGGGATGCTCGCAAATTGTTCCGTTTTCAACGCTTTTGTCAATTTATCATATTTTAGTTATATTTTAAAGGATTATTATTATGTTATTTGGTGTGTTATGAAGCTCTTTTCAATGTTTCTGATGGCTTTTTGAATTATTTATTAAGTCAGGATGAAATACCGCGTGGAATTTTTTTTAATTTTTTGGGGTAAAAAGTGTGTAATGTCAGCGGCGGTGTTATAAATTGTTCAATTAAATAATCAACAAAAGCCTTTAAAATTACAGACATCTAACATGGTATTACAGGCGTAATTTATTTAAGTATTTACTTCATGTCAGGGGAATTACTTGTTTATAAAATTCTTTACTAACCTTCCAGTCTAACCGGATGCACCTGAATACCAGTATTTTACATGGAGCGACAGCTGACCTCCACAACCCAGTTACTGGGTAATACGATACCCATAGATATCCGTGACGATACCCCTTGGTAAGACTGGTGGTCAGACTTTCGGGCTTCTGACTACCCGTAACGACTGTCAGATGATAGCCGGGACCAACGGCTTAACGTGCTTTCCGAGGCACGGAGGGGTCACGCCGTCACGGTATGTAAAGAAGGTCACCCATCCACAGAACAACCGCGGCAAGCGTAGCTCGATCGACCTGTGCGGCTGTTATTATTTATCCACACACGTACCTACGTGTGATACCCTTTTTAGGTACCTACCTACACAAGTAAAATACTACTTATGCAAGTATCGCCGAAGAAACTGCGTACGTCACCTCGAAAGTCTTACTCAAACTTGTTTACTCTTCCCACCCCTAATCAAAATCCCCAAAAAGGGATCTTGAGAAGCAAAACAAATCATAGTAAAACAGCAACTGTTTGTACAATAAAGTAGGATGAAGGTCCAAACATTGTGTATATTCACACATCACGGAAGATTGAACGTGTTTCCTTTATAAGCCGGGTAGGGTTCTGATCAACGATTGCATAATGTTGACGCGCTTTTTTTTGTTCTAGTTTAAATTCAGGGATAGACGAAGGAGTGAGCAGAAAATGTGGGGAAATACTGTTTTGTTGACTAGTAAAATCAAAAGACATAACGAGAAAGACGGAAATAAACCCAAAAAATTATAATCAAATAAAAGAAAATACTTCATCATTTCAGCCGAAAGACGTCCACTGCTGGACATTGGCCTCCCCCAAGCACCTCCACTTGGACCGGTTCTGCGCTTCTCGCATCCACCGGGTTCCTGCGGCCTTCACAAGGTCGTCGGAACACCTTGTGGGAGGCCTTCCAACGCCAAAGAAAATACTTATAGAAATTAAAATAAAATAAATTAGATCATTAATTCCTTTAAAGTAGTTATTTTTTATGTGTCGTAGAGAGACATGCGTCACAAGCACGACTGTTGTTGAGTGGTGGGTTTTGGGGTCCGATCTACGAATCAGCATGTGTTACCGCGGTTTTTCACTAAGAAATTGATGAAATGGATTGTTTTGTTGACGACTAACAAAACTGGCGAAACTTCGGTATACCTACTGTACAATACCATGAAAACGATCATTTATTACTCCTCTGAGTTCAGCAGCAAATCTGAGTTAGATGCGAAATATACGTGATCGTCATAAACACTTCTATTTTAGGAATATTATCCGATTGTGCTATGACAAAACTGGTTTCAGTCATTGTGTTAAGTCTTTCTTCACAAGGATTTAATACTTTAGCACAGAAAACTATTAATAACATAGTATGAAACAACCGCGAAACAATACAAATAACCACGGGAAACCATATACAAACAACTTGTTGACAGAAGACGTCGAGTGTAAATTGACGTCAAGTTTTGTTCCACCAATAGCGTTGCGTTTTGGAAATTTGCCACTTTTTAAAAACAGCCACTTTTTGATGATTAAAAAATAATTGTTTAAGTATGTTTTTGTAACAATAAATATTACAAAAAACAGTGGCACTCTGGGATTGCCGACAGAAGTGAAAAATTGAACAATTACGTGTGTATTTTTTTAATCGTCTTGTATAAAAAACACAAACAGAATACTTTGCCATCACTCACTGACATATCGGATATACATTAAAACCGAGTACATCCCGAGGACAGCCGAACACACAACACAAAGTGTCGCGAGTTCAATGGTTTTTTCCCATCTCAAAAAATGTCCAACGCGCCAAAAGAAGTTTTCACTTAAAAAATATTATTTTGTCCATTTTGGAGTCACGTGCATAAATTCCCTATTATAGGCTGGTATTATTAACATTATATCACAACGACAGGACCTTCGAAAACACGAGTTTAATTTAGTTTTAAGTTAAGAGATTGACAACTCTCAAATCGGTGCCGATTCTGTTGTTCACAAACTAAACTAAATTTAAGTTCAGTGCATCTTTTTCTTTCTATTTCAATAAGAAAAGGACAGAATATAAATTTTAGTTTGGTTCTCTCAAATTAGTCAGCGCCTGACGTAAATTGACGTATTTTTAGTAGCCAATTTTTTAATCACGGCTAATCTTGTCTATGGAGTATCTTAATTTGACAGGACTAAACTAATATTTTTCTTTTGTCTTTTTCATAGTGAAATAGAAAGAAAAAGATGCACTGAATTTAAATTTAGTTTAGTTTGTGAACAAGGGAATCGGCGCCACTATCCATTAATTTTAGCACAGTATTATAAAGAAAGCAACAACACTCTAATTATAGTCAAACGAGTAACCAAGCGCTCACTCCATTGAACGTTTTATTTTACCAAAATTGCGGAGGCCTATTGACTGGAAACAATTGAAAATCAATTTCAATCCCCTTTTATAACACCAGCGAAGGTCAAGGGCAAAGGTTGTTCTAGTCGAAACCACAGCCCTTAACCTAAACTTAGCCAATCTTCTGGGGCATTGAGTTGTTTGAGGACTTATGACGTGCCCTTGGAGGCCATTGAGTTATAATGGATATCTTTAGTAGTTGGTCGGTAGTTACCTGTGGGAGAATTCTCGATATACGTGGTGTCTACTGACCGAATTGATTAGCATAGTCGGCTTACATGTTATATAAGTTATTTGTGTGTTTTATATGTTCCTCCCACAGCTGGGACACAGGCCTCCTCTCTGTGAGAGGGTGTGGGCCGTTATCCACCACGCGGGCCCACTGCGGGTTGGTAGATTGACACATGTCTTCGAATTTTCACAGCCGTGGCCGAAATACGGTCTGGAGGGCTTTAGTTTATGTAAGACATGATAATATCACTTATAATTAATGTAAGCCTGAAATCGTAAATCCATCTTGAGCTATTGTGGTAATCAGTGCACATATCGAAATGAGGGAAACTAAGCTTAATTTTATCGACGAAAAAAAAAAATATATTTGTAGCATTTTTAAAATTCTTTTTCGCTGCTGTGTCTCCTGTGTAAACAATCGCCCCTCAATTGAGAATTATGGTTTTTTTTAACACAAATCTGATATTTTTTCATCAATTTTTACAATAATTGTAAAATTACTCAATAAAAGCCCCGATTACCTACCCTTTTTAATTAGGTACTTTAAATTATTCTCCATCGTATCAGATTTCTAAACGTAAAAATACCATGTTTATAACAGTTGATAGGAAATGTTGTGATTGCACATTTCCTATCAACTGTTAAAGAAAGGCCTTGCAATCACCATACTTTAGCAGGTAAAGATCCTTTTAAATATTTTTTTACTTTTTCAAATATTTTTTCCGTCCATAAAATTAAGCTATATTTCCCTCATTTCGTTATGTGCACATTATGAAGACTCACACTGTATAAATCGAGCTTAGATAGCCGTTTTTTTGTTGCTCCATGTTTGCACTTCACAGACGCGTGTCTGAAGCGGACGGCACCTCCGCTCGCACTACTCCCAATCCGTCCGAGATAACGTGTCTGTGAGCGGTGTCTATGTGTGCGTTGCTCGAGCACACTTTGTATGTAGATTGCCTTCTGTACTATCTGTATTTTGTGGTAGCAATTAGGTTATCATATTAATTGAAACCACGTATTCTGAATTTTGTATTTTAAACGTATACAATTAAAATAATAATAACAATTAACATTCCAGCCGTGGGACCTTTCTTTTCGTTTTAGTATTTTTGGTACAAGAATAAAGTTTGTGTTGAATTGTTGACAAACCATCGCCCCGCGCATGTGTGCCTTATTATCAAGGATAGTTTATTTCGTGCTAGTTTAAAAAAAAAAAATAGCAGACTGTTAACAACTTGTAATAGCCGCTGTATTATTTAATGTGATAATCACACTAATATTATAAAGGCGAAAGTTTGTGTGTGTGCGTTTATATGTTTGTTACTTCATCACGCTCAAACGGCTGGACCAATTTTGATAAAATTTTGCATGGAGGTAGCTGACACCCTGGATTAACATATTTTTATTCCGATATTCCCACGGGATCGACATTTACGCGGGTGAAACCGCGGGGCACAGCTAGTTCTAAATATTACAGCGATTAAATAATTGATTAATACGATTTCCATGTTGATAGAAAAACAGAGAAAACTACTTTAGATTTGATGGCTGGATTGTGAGCCTCTCTTGGACTTCCGGGGTTATTAAAGGTTATTAAAATTTTGGTGTTATTAAAATTTAATACATATTTTATTATAAACAGGATTTTTGTTTTATTACAAAGCCTTTTTGTATTATCTAGTTCAACTGGAGGTACCCTTTAAATTATGATTCACTTGAGAGTGTCGATATACGTTTTTTGCGGCATAAACGGCCGTATCTTTTTTTTTACGTTAACTTAGGTATTTGATTTTTTCACAGCTTCAGCTAAAAGGGTCTTGACAGACGGACAGACAGTGTTGAGGATTGGAATGAGATAGTCAACGAAGTGATCTTATAAGGGTTCCGTTTTACCTTTTGAGATACAGAACCCTAAAAAACAAATGACAAGCGTCACGCAATTTTCAAAGGACGTAAGTTTATTGCAAGGCAGATGTCCTTTTCAACCGACTTCATTATATAAAAACGTTGCACAAATAGGAAAAGCTTTGTTGTGACACACTTTAGAATTTTCTTTATTTTATGTCTTTGTGGGCAGTTAATTCACTTTGTTTTGTAGTGAAGAAACAATCTACATCTAAGTTCTTGTACAGTCACGAGCATTAACCTAAACTTCGTGAAATAACGAATAATAACGTTGAAATACGACACTTTACACAGACCTATAGGTTCGTAAATACTTTGTTCGTAATAACATAAAATTTCATTCAAAACTAAAGGAGAAAATCGTGTTTGAATAAAACCAAGTGTGTACATACTTTTGCTCGTGGCTGTACCTATAAACATAATGTTTTTTTTTTCAAGCCAGTCAAAGTCAAAGTTTCAAAGTGTAGATTCTGTACGCGTTTTTCTCTATGACCAGTGGGAAAATAAATCTGCTAGTCGCTCACTTCAGATTTCGCTACTATCCACAGCGTCTAACAATTTGACAGCTAGCTCCATACATTTTTTGTAAACAAGCGACTTCTTTTACGCATAATTAATTAATATTCCCCGTTGCGCAGCTGTTGACTAAAAATACGGGAACACAATGTATTTGCCAAAGATGTTAAAAGACGAAAACTGCGGAAGAAAGCTCTCAGAAAAAAAAAATTGGGAACCCGATATTTCGTCAAGTCTATGTGTGTATGTATTTTTTTAAACTTGAAGACTTTTGCCGAAGAAATTCGTATACAGGTGATGCTCCTGAGAGAACTTAGTCTATATTCTCATTACCTACAGGCACTTGGGGTGTGATTTCACAGATTGAGACAAAGATTAGAATTTCAACGTTCTTTAAAATATAGAAATACCTATGTAGTTTAAAACTTACCTTACTTTACCGAAAACACACCCTGTTTAGCTTACTTAGGTGTAGATCATATTCTAATGTAGCGACATCTACAACGCCACATGTGAACAACGCGTCATACTGACGTCACGCAAAATCCTGCATCTCGCAAGTAGAGTTTACCGCGCAACTAGCATAGATACAACGGCCCGTTCAAATGATCAAATATCCCATAGAAAAAGGACGTTTAGTTTTTTCCGAATTTGATTTATTTTTCGAGAAACTTTTCTAATTTTTCTTTCCATTAAAACAAATTTGTAACATTTAAAACAAAAAATAGCCAAATCGGTCTAGCCGTTCTCAAGTGATGCGCGTTTCAAACGGACAGCATTTCATTTTTATTTATATCGGAATAATACTTTCTGATACCACAAGGTTATGGAAGAACGTGTTTAAAATAACATTTATCAGTAGAGAAACGTGTCCAGGATTGTTGAGCGTACTCATCCCAGGGGATCTGTTACACCTAATCACTTCTGAACCTTTTTATCCCCAGCTCGAATGGCGGTGAATTCTGAAATGTTTTTTTGGTTCTTCGGCTTTCGGCTGAGCTTTTAGAAAGCATGTGATACAATCCTTTCACAATTATTTTATCTCTGATTGCTGCAAACTAATAACAACCTTATTACAACAACAATAAAGATCACTGTGATTGACAGACAATTGATGCAGGAACCTTATTGTCACGCGATTAAAGATCACTGTAGTATTGACCATAATCAGCCTATAATGTTTCCACTGCTGGGACACAGGCCTCCTCTCAATGAGAGGGAGTGGGCCGTAATCCACCACGCGGGCCCAGTGCGGGTTGGTGGATGTCACATGTCTTCGAATTTTTGGTTCTAGGACATGCCGGTTTCCTCACGATGTTTTCCTTCACCGTGATGCAAAATCATGTGAATGAACTACAGTGTGAGTCTTCATAATGTGCACATATCGAAATGAGGGTAACTAAGCTTAATTTTATCGACGGAAAAAAAAATAAAAAAAATTGTAGAATTTTTATTAAAATTCTTGTTCGCTGCTGTGACCCCTGTGTAAACAATCGCCCTCAATTGAGAATTATGGTTTTTTTTCTAACAAAAATCTGATATTTTTTCATCAATTTTTACAAAATTTCTCAAAGTAAAATTACTCAATAACAGCCCCGATTACTTCTCTTTTTTATTACTTTAAATTATTCTTCATCGTATCAGATTTCTAAACGTAAAATACCTTGTATAGAACTCAATCACAACATTTCCTATCAACTGTTAAAGAAAGGCCTTGCAATCACCATACTTTAGCAGGTAAAGATCCTTTTAAATAGTTTTTTATTGTTTCAAATATTTTTCCGTCGATAAAATTAAGCTATGATTCCCTCATTTCGTTATGTGCACATTATGGAGACTCACACTGTATAGTCTAGCTATAAATTGTTCAAACTAAAACAACCATTTACCATTTTACTCCCTAGCACAGATAGCTTCGCCATTAACCCGACGACGAGCCAATAGATGAATAAAAACATTAGACACAAAAAAACAAACGAAGAACGTTAATCCATTCGATTCAGTCTGCAATAAATATCGTTAAAAGCTAAAAAAAAAACTTCACTGGCATATTAATTAGTATAAAATGCTTTTCTTTGATTTAAATTTTACGTTCTTTGCGAGTTAGTAAATAAATCGCTGGATATTTCGCGTTTTACTTTGGTTACACACGGGTTGGTAAGATGGTGAGCAAGCACAGAAATGTACCTACAGAAGCTTTTAATTTCAATCATTTCCGTTCACGTCTTTACTACTAATGCTTGGATTTAAAAAAAAAGCGGTGCTTTCATAATTTATATCTAATGTCCATATATCGTCGCTCGCATGACTAAAAGTACTATCTCATTTTTCTAATTAGGGTTCCCCCCAAAGGGTAAAAACGGGGGTCCCGTTTTTACCCTAATTATTACTAAGACTCCATCACTGTCCGTCTGTTTGTCTGTCTGTCATCAGGCTGTATCTCATGAATCGTGATAGCTAGACAATTGAAATTTTTACAGATGATGTATTTCTGTTGCCGCTATAACAACAAATAGGTACTAAAAACAGAATAAAATAAATATTTAAGGGGGGCTCCCATACAATAAACTTGTTTTTTCGGCGTTTTTGCCTTGTGGTAACTCGCGACTCGCACTTTGGCCAAGTGCGAGTCTAATTTTTTACGACTAATTTTTTAGCTAATTTGAGTAAGGACCATTACATTTTTCTATTCGTTATTCTTTACATTTTTCGCTAAACGTCGTATGTCTATGTTATTTGGATCTCAAAATATAACCATTTTGAAAGCAACAACATTTAAAGAATCACGAATAGAAAAAAAATATAGTTGTCCTAACTCAAATCAGCTAAAAATTAGAATAAAACTGGCGAAGTGTGAGTCACGACCAGTGTCGAAGGTGTCGACGCGTCCACGGCTGCAGCGGTATGGTGACACACACATGAGCACTAAAGCGGAACTTCTGCACTGATCTCAGAGGCCATTCTCGTAATTCTAAGAACGTTCACAGTCTGATCTCAGTCTCCATCTGTCTTTGACGGCACGGTTGGCGCAGTGGTTAAGCGATTGACTGCTGCGCTGCGTGTCGCGGGTTCGATTCCCGCACGGAACAAATATTTGTATGACCTACAAGTAGTTGTTCCGGGTCTGGCTGTTTGTGTATGTGAGTTTAAATGTTTGTAAACGCACCCACGATACAGGAGAAATTCCTAGTGTGGGGCAACGTGCTTAAAAAAAAAAAACTTTAAAATCCCTAAATTTTTGACATTGACTGTCGCTGAGATGAAATTGCGACTAGATTTTGAACGTTTTTAATTACGGGAATTGGCCTTCTTTTCTTTCACAAATGCAATAGAAAACTCGTAATTTTTTTATAAAAAGCGTCGCAAATTGTATTACAGATATTTATTTATGAAATAAATATCAAAGGTAAACAAATACTGCCAAGGTCGCGGGTTATTAGAAAGAGATACCGTGGCCCCTGGCACTGGCCACTGGAGGAACACGGGTGGGTTTTAATCAGTAAAGTCAAACACGTCTGACACGCCCCCCCGCACCTCCCTGAGCGGGAGAAGTTATTTGATAATTTGCCACCCAAAAAAAAAGGCTAAATAAATAAAGTGAAAGGTTAATTTTAGATTATTTCCCCGAAAGCGAGGGTTTTGACTGTGCGATCTTGGGTCAATTAGAGGGACATGGCAAAATACTGAATAGATTATGAAGTCCACAGAAAAGTTGAGGAGTTTTTGGTAGCAGTTCGAAGTTTGGGATTGTGTCCGTTAAAAGACAAATAAATAATAATACGTATTTATAATTTCACGTACTGTCACCAAAATAAATAAGTAACCAGGGTCATCGGATATAGTTGAAGTTTAGTTAGAAACCGATGGATGTTTTCGAAAGTGATAAAGTAACTGTTTGTTTTCTATTAACTAAATATAACACTTTGTCCGACCCGGAATCGAACCCAGGGCATGGAGCCCAGCAGTCGCGCTTGCAACCACGAGACCCACGGGGCAGTCAATATAGATTATTGCGTCGTTAAAACCAGAGATAGACGGTCCTGCCCATCCCCTAGGAGTTACCAATAGGAATATACATATTCTAAGGAACAAGGACTGCCCAGGCATGAATTCATGGCTCTAACACAATGCAGCCGCATCAATGGGATGCGGCCATTAGATTTAGCAAACGGTACGAAGACGCTTGCAACTCAATATTTAAATTATCTAGCTTCTTCTTTCTATTCCGATTATAGGAAATTTAGATTTTCACAGAAATTGGTGCCGATTCCCTTGTTCATAAACTAAACAAAATCGGCACCATTGTTCAGTTTAAGTAAAGACCATAAAGACTGTACTAATCACACTAATATTATAAAGGCGAAAGTTTGTGAATGTGTGAGGGGGTGTGTGTTTGTTTTAAGTACCATCCGAGGACGTGCGTATGAATACACAAGGCACGACCGAGGACCTTTTCAAAGCGAGGACCTTTTCGAGGGTCCTCGGTTTGACTTGACCAAAGATTCGTATTCTGCAAGCGATTTTGAGTCTTTCTATATACTTAATACGAAAAAGTTGTCTGAACCTCGGTTTGATCAAGATTATTCATAATCTTACACAGACATTGTGTATCCACCAGATGGTGCCACTGTCGCCTCATACACAGACTCTTTACACTCATTTCACGTTTGTTGTATTATCCGAGGACCTATGTGTTAACTTTAACACAAAAGACCTCGGTTAGGTAGCTTTTCCAGACAATGTGTATTTAAGACCTCGGTTTGCTAGATTTTCCGAACAGTGTGTATTCTAGTCCTCGTTTCGACAGTTTTCCTTGTGTGTAGAAGACAAATTATATGCTATCATTTAAATAAAATTATGAAGGAGAAAATCGAAGGTAGACTGAATCCTTAAACAATTCGTTGGTAGCTACTAGGTGGACGAGGAATAATCAGGCTTTTTCTGCAGCATGTGCTAAGTACCTAGGCCCGCTTATATTATACAACATTATGATTTGCACCATAAAATATTGTATTGTCATAGGAGCTAAATACGTGTGCTTTTCATAAAGAAAATAAATGCCTTCCTAGATGAAATGTCTGCAGCAAGATTTGAAACAAATATAAAGTACAAAGAAATACAGAACATGAACATACTAAAGGAAACCACGTCATAAACTTTACTGAAATAAAAGTAAGTAGGTTTATTTTAAAATGGAACAAATTATTTAACAAACTTTTACCAACGATCTACTTATAAAAATAATCATCAAGTTGCATTAACATCTTTGAGAAGCATGATTATAAAACTTACATAACAGTTAATAGAAAACGACTCAAACAAAAAGACTTATAGAAACCATAATTAAAAGAAATCGACATAAATTGGGCTAAAAACTTGACATAAAATTTCATAACACAATGCTTATTTAGAAAACAACAAAGAAATATTCTCAAGCGAGATCAAAATAATTTGGGAAGCATGCAAACTTAATAACTTAATGGCGCCGATTCCCTTGTTCACAAACTAAACAAAATTTAAGTTCAGTGCATCTTTTTCTTTATATTTAAAAGAACAGAAGATAAATATTAGTTTAGTCCCGTCAAATTAAGATACTCCATAGCAAGTTTAGACGTGATTATAAACATGGCTATTAAAAATATTTTATCCCCATAGGGGTGTAGTTTTGAAAAATCGTCTGGGATTTTTCTATAGCTTGACTTAAATATTATGACCAATTATCATATCAAGCCACGTAATAAAATACTCCCCTAAGAAATTGACTATCCCTCTTCACCCCGTTAGGGGTAGATTTTCTAAAAAACCTGATATACTTACTTTATTATTTATTTTGGTCTTACATACTGAGTTTCGAATTAATTGGACCACGCGTTAAAATTCTTCCATACAAAATTTACACCCCCAATCTCCCTTTAGTTTCAAGTTTATTAACCATATGAATAAGATTTTTCATATAAACTGTATTCTTGGTCTTCACCCCCACAGGGGTGGAATTCCGAAAAATCGTTTGTTACATTATTATGTTCATTACTTCACTCGAAGATTTATTTATACCAATTTTCGAGTTATTCAAGCCACGCAGTAAAATCCTCGCTTGTATAATTAACTACCCCTTTTCACCCCGTTAGGGCTAGATTTTCGAAAAACCCTGATACACGGTGTTCTTTATTTTTGGTCTTAAGTATAAATACTGAGTTTCGAGCTAATCGGACCGCGAGTTAATAAGATTTTTCATACGAACAAAAAACAAGGGGGTAAAAAGGGGGGATCCCTTTTCACCCCCTTAAAGGTTGAATTTCCAAAAACCCCTTCTTAGTGCTCCCCTACATTATAAAAGGAAGCCGTGTGCAAAATTTCACAATCTCAAACTCAACTCAAACTCAACAGGCACTTTTGAATTGTCAAGGGGTCGGTCAGCTCAGGGAAAGAGCCTCCCGTCCCAGCCGCCGCGGGAGACGCTCCGGGCGTCGGGAGCCGCGCGACGACTCCCGGCCACAGTAAGCGCGGGCCTGCGGGCGGAGAGTATTGGGTAGCTCACCGTCCGATCCGATCAGGACCAGGCCCGTGCCGGACGGCGCGTACGTGTTCCACGTGCACCTCAAAGAGTTGTCAGCATCGAGGACCCCATAGGGCCGAAGCCTGCCGGGTCAGCGGGATTGTCCGAAAGGGTTACCGCTGGCCCGGAACATAAAGGGCTAAGGAAGGAACACGGGTGGGTTTTAGTCAGTAAGAGTCTGACACTCCCTTCCGCTCCACCCAGAGCGGGAGGGGTCATTTGATGATTACCCATCCGCAAAAAAAAAAAAAAAAAGGGGTCGGTCAGTCAGAAAGATGAAGCTAGTTGCCCATTCCAAAGCGCAGGTACCTATGGAGAAGAACGGGCAAGAAACTCCATGGACACTCTTTTAAATCAAAATAATATGGTTACAAAATCTTGTCTAGATCATTCATGTTAAAAATTATGCATGTGAGAACAATGTAGAACGTTAAAAGCGTCCGTAACGTCTAAAAATTCCTAGACCCAGTAGTTGCGGCTGTGCGTTGATATGTCAGTCTGTCAGTCAGTTTCTCCTTTTATATATACAGGATGAATTTTCGAAGTGAGCGTGGATGGCCAAATCCGAAACTATGAGGAATAGCGAAAAGTACTCAAAAGAGTCGCGGCCTCAATTTTGGTGAAAACTAAAACTGCATCATTGGATTTTTGAAAAATCAATATTTCTAGCCAGGAATCGAACCCGTTGATTTTGAAAAAAAACACACTGTATTTATTACACCATTCGATAGTGTCGCTGATAAGGATCGATTTCTGGGTTTTTGTTTACGTTATAAGCAACAATCACGAGTGTTTAACAAAATAAAGCCGTTACTGTCGGCTCTCTTTGATAAATAATCCTTTGAGAAGCGCTGACAAACGTAAAGACATTGACTCGTCCTCGCTTGGTACTTCATTTTAGAAAAAGTGTGTAAGAAATAAATCGGAACATTGATTATTATCTTACACGTAAAATGTTTTAGGTAGGTAGGTAGGTATTTTCCAGGTCCTCGGTTTGTACAAGTTCTACGCGAAAAACTGTCCTCGGTTTAGTGATATAAAGTCTAACACAACGTCCGCACTTTGTACAAGCTATAAGAAATATTGTGTAAAAATACGTCCTCGGAAGGACGTCGCAGGGCTTACGTAAGAGGTCCTCGGTTGGCTTACACAAAGTCCTCGTATGTGCATCGTTGGTCACATTTAGCTGTGTATTTCAGGTCCTCGGTATGATAGCCGAAATTCATACAGAAAAATGTTGAGATAGCATTATCCCAATAAGCTCATCACTATAGATTTACTCACCTGTCTCTTTCTATCTTATTCTAAAAAGCCAACGAGGTATTTAAACCAGTTTTTTGGAGGGTCCTCGGTTCGTTCTAGGACTAACAAGGTCCTCGTAAGGGTGTCTGTACAAACAGGGGTGTGTGTTTGTGTTTATATGTTTGTTACTTCTTCACGCTCATACGGCTGTACCAATTTCGATAAAATTTTGTGTGAAGGTAACTGACACCCTGGATTAACACGTAGGCTACTTTTTATCCCGATATTCCCACGGGATCGAAACTTATGTGGGTAACACTGCGGGGCGCAGCTGTTCTTTATAATTAATTCTGCAAATTGGAGAAAACGTAAGAAAATTTGAATTTCACGGGCTACCTTCGCAAGAAACTTTTTTCAACTAGTGCCATGCCACAGGCAATTAAATCATCACGTAGATCAAGCTAAATGGGGCTTTATTTCTCAATATATACATATTTCTCGAAATCGGGTGGACCAGACATGATCCCTCCTATTTTCATAACAAACTGTGCAAAGAGCCTAGTGGCACCTATCTGTTTTTTGTTTGACCGGTCGTTGAAATGTGGTGTTGTACCTAATATATGGAAGTCTGCCTTTGTCACACCTATCTTCAAAAAAGGAGACAAATCCGACGTACAAAACTATCGACCTATATCTAAATTATGTCTTTTTTCAAAAGTTTTAGAGAGGCTAGTGTATACAGAAATCTACTCGGCTATGAAAAACCACTTTAGTGAGGAGCAGCATGGATTTCTCAGAAAACGGTCTACTACCACCAACTTAGTATTGTCCAACGATATCATAACAGATGGAATGGAGGGAGGTCATCAGGTGGACGTAATTTACACTGACTACAGTAAATGTTTCGACAGAATAGATCATCGTGTGCTTCAACAGAAGTTATTGTCTGTGGGAATACACGGTGATTTGTTTCGATGGTTTTCATCGTATATAGAAAATAGATCACAGGCAGTCGTGTTACGGGGATATACGTCTCGATGGAAAACTATCCCTTCAGGAGTCCCTCAAGGTTCGATCTTGGGTCCATTATTATTTATTATATTTATTTCAGACATTAAAACCTGTTTTAAAAACACACACATCCTTTTATACGCGGACGATATGAAGATCCTTAAATTGGTGCGTACATTATCTGACGCGGCGCAACTGCAGTCCGATCTGGACAGGTTTGTGGTATATTGCAGGGATAATAACCTGCAGCTTAATGTGTCTAAATGTTTTCATGTGCCGTTTACACGGCAAAGACGTTTAATTGATTTTGCGTATAAATTAAGATGGTCACTACATAAATAAACTGGATAGTGTTAGAGATCTTGGCGTGATACACGAAAGTAAACTAATTTTTGACGAGCATATAGAATCCATCGTAAAGAAAGCCTCCAGAGCCATGGGATTCATAATACGAACTTGTTCTGACTTTCATTCTCTGAAACCAGTAAAGGTACTTTACTGTTCTTACGTGCGCAGTACCCTTGAGTATGCTTCCCAAGTATGGAACCCCCAGTATGAGACGTATAAATCTCGTATTGAACTAGTTCAGAGGAAATTCATGAGATATCTAGATTTCAAGGCGCAGCAGTTTTCAGACGACTATGCACACCGGTGTAAGCGTTATCACTTTTTACCATTAGAATTAAGGCGTAATATTAATGATATTTGTTTTCTTGTCAACATTGCTAATGGATCAATCGATTGTCCTGATTTACTTAGTAAAATTTATCTTCGCACCAATCAAAATAACCTAAGATTACGACCATTATTACAAGTACCGTTTTCAATGACAAATTATAGGCGTAACGGTTTTTGTATACGCAGTGTAATATTATTCAACAACCTGCCATCACATTTAGAAATAGATTTATTTTGTACGAGTGCGTTAAGAATCAGGAAAATCTTGAGTAAGGAATATTTCAATGGGTGAATGTTTGTGGTTTGTCACGGCATTCCTGCCTGTTTTCCGTACGTTTTTTCTCTTTTATTTTCTTTAATCTTCTTCTATTAACATTGTAATTTATATGTGGAAGCTTGTAATTAGCAACTGTCAGTTGTTTACTATTTCGTTACCATTTACGTGTATTAGTCTGTAAGCTTTCTTAAAATTGTAAAAATAAAATAAAAAAAAATAAAAATTCTTTTATTTTACCCAGTAATTGGGTTGTGTAGGTCAGATAGGCAGTCGCTCCATGTAAAATACTGGTATTCAGCTGCATCCGGTTAGACTGGAAGCTGACCCCAACATAGCTGGGAAAAGGCTAGGTAGATGATACATAAGTATTTCTTTTATTTAAGTTTCTCGACAAATCAGCGGCAAGAGATAAGTTTACGTGTTACCCAGTAAATTTTTTCAGCGATTTTATCGCGTGTCGCGCCTGTTTGTAGGAGCCTTTACTGGGTTATGGAGGTCAGATAGGCAGTCTGGTATTCAGGTGCATCCGGCTAACCGGATGCAGCTGAATACCAGTATTTTGTAGTTTTTTTTAGTAGTTGTACATAGCTGGGAAAAGGCTAGGCAGATGATGATACTGTATATTTCTTTTATTTAATTTTCTCGACAAATCAGCGGCAAAAAGAAGTTTACGAGTACGTGTCTGTAATAAAAAATAAATGTGAGCAATAAGACGGATTCATTACCTAGGTAATACAACTTTATTACGTTCAAATGTATTGTTGTCTGTCTCTTGTATCCACGTACTTTTAGGGTTCCATAACCAAAGAAAAGAAAAAAAAAAATCGCTGTCCGTCACAGGGCTGTATTTATTGAACCGTAAAGACTCCTTCAAACAGGCGCGACACGCGATAAAATCGCGACACAAAGGCACCGCAAGTCGCGCAACGTGCGATGCCTTTGTGTCGCGCGCGATTATATCGCGTGTCGCGCCTGTTTGTAGGAGCCTTAATACGTAGACACTTGAAATTTTCACAGTGTCTACTACTATAAAAACAAAAAATAACAATAAATTAAAGGGCCTCTCCAATCCACACAAGAAACATTTTTTTTTGTAAACTATTTAAAATAAAAGTTAAATACTGTACGGTAGTAGGTACCTACGGAACATTTCGTGTTCGAGTCCGACTTGGACTTGCCGCTTTTTTATGACTTCTTTCATAGCAATGGTAAGGTTGAAGTTGTCATCAAAGAGCGATAACTTTTCAATTGACTGAAATCAAAGGACGGTGTCCTTCAGATGTTAAAGGTGTCTAATTTAGCGGTGAAGTTATTTTCTGTCCCTATCAGTAGTCTTCTGTGTCCACTTAGTTCTTAGCCAAATCAACTTTCACATAACCCATCCATCTTTTCCTTAGTCTGCCGCTTTAAGGGTTCCGTACCCAAAGGGTAAAAAAGGGACCCTATTACTAAGGCTCCACTGTCCGTCTGTCATCAGGCTGTATTTCATGAACCGTGATAGCTAGACAGTTGAAATGATCACAGATGATGTACATATTTCTGTTGCCGCTATAACAACAAATAAGTACTAAAAACTTAATAAAATAGATATTTAAGGGGAGCTCCCATATAACAAACGTGTTTTTTCCGGCGTTTTTGCCTTGTGGTACGGAACCCTTCGTGTGCGAGTCCGACTCGCACTTGGCCAGTTTTTTTCCTTTTGAGGTACGGAACCCTAAAAAGGAGCATTTAAAACTAACAATCTTACATTAAAAACATCTCAGCATAATCCTATAAAGAAAAAGACGCACTGCGCCGACCCAAAATAAATAGGAAAAAATACGGAAGGATAGTAATTCGTTCCCAAATTCAACAGTGCTATAAAACAAGGACAATAATTCATAGGGTTATTTCGCCAAAATTAAATTAGACCCAAACAAATCCTCATATCTGCATTTGGGATCATAACTACCAATTTAACAGCCTCGTTGGCCGTTTTGCCCGTCCGTGTGTATCGGCCGTACAACCGTATACAGTTAACAATATGGCCGCCGCCAATTATATCGAAATATTGTTCCCACTAGGTTAATTTCATAAAACATAGTGGATTATTTTAACTTCACCGGCTTAATAATTAGTATGAATTATTGTGCTTTTACAACATGTTTATTTTATTATGGAACGCTTCAATTTGTTTAAATTGGTCAGTTGTGGAAATTAGTACCTGTATGAGCGAATTAATTTGGGTGATTTCTGGGAAAAAAGAGGGTGGCTGCGAGGGGTGAAACATACGACTGGAGCCAATTATACGCGATTCATCGTCACCGACATACTGGAGACGAGTATATCCGACCTAGCGTCACCGGCTCGAGCGTGACGGTTCAGTTTCGTTGACACGCGTCAATGGTTGAGGCAACTGTAGCCGCAATTATATTTAGCCCGCGCCGCGTGTCGCCACGCGTGGGTAAGAGTGCGTGGCGTGGCGACACGCGGGGCGGGACTAATGTAATCAATCCTATACTAAATGTATGTAACTGATAGCTTACCCACGCGTGGCGACACGCGGCGCCGGCTAAATATAATTGCGGCTTTACTGTCGACCAGTGTCGATGGCAGCCGTCAACGCGTCGACGGCTGCACTTGCCTCTGCTGTAGACGCGTGTCGCTCGAGTGTAAAAAAAAAGAACTAAGTAAAGAAGTTTTAACTTGAAAAAAAAATCCTGGGCTTGTCTCGAAAGTCTAACAGGCCAGCTATTTTTACCGACTTTACAAAAAGGAGGAGGTACTATGTTCGGGTGTTTGTATGTTTTTTTTTTTTTTGTATGTTTGTTCATCGATTACGCCGCCAATTGTCGACGGATTTTCAAAATTCTTTTTTTGTTCGAAAGTAGATAGTTCTGAGGTGGTCCCATTGTCACCAAGTTAGGATCTGATGATGGGATCTTAGAGAAATCGAGGGCAACCCTCAAATTTTATAGGCTCACTTATTGTTTTTCGCATATTTTATGAAGTATCTTGTGTATTTGTGTATGGTTGTCACCATCTCAGCACAACTCCTTAACAGTAAGAAGTTACTCGAACAGGCAAGGACTGTTTTAGTAAATTGTTTTGATGTTTGATAGGGCATTTGCCACATTTGGTCTCATGATCATCAAGTCATGATGCTGCAGTCAGGATAGTCTGCAGAGTAGGAGGTAGAGAGTAGTAGTACCTAACTCCTCGACAACTAACAGCAGATATATCGTGTTTAGGCTCATTGAAAAGGGCTCGATGTGTGGATAAACGTACTGTTACTGAGGAACACCGAAGACTTGATGCCGAAGCCAGGAGCATCAGAAAAAGTACAAACCTTTAAATTACAGCACCGTAGTCGTGTTTGGGCTCATTTTAAACAGGAATAATTTTAAGTTCAATGCAATGTTGACATAAGTCTGGCCTGATGCTGCAGCCAGGATTATCAGCATCTAATCTAAAAACTAATAAAAGGAGAACTCCTCAACAATTAACGTCCCTGCATCGAGAAAAGGAATATTTTATAAAAAGGCGATGGGCAAGTTGACATTAGGCTATTATAGTAACTTAGATAAATTATAAATAGACCCACTAAAAAGCGAAAAATAAAAACTTTTTAACAAAAAAAAAAACCGACTTTCAACAAAAACACTACAAACTGAAAAATAACTTTAATTTCGGAAGTCGGTGGCAAAAACTAAAATACTGATCCCTAAGACACCGACTTCCGAAATTAAAGTTATTTTTCAGTTTGTAGTGTTTTTGTTGAAAGTCGGTTTTTTTTTTTGTTAAAAAGTTTTTATAAGCATCACTTCGAAATTTAAAAATAAATAAATTTGTGAATCTGCGATGATTGTCAATTTTAAAACAAATGAAGCTTTCGATTTTATAATTTGTTCGTTCCTTTGTGTGAGATTGGAAGTGATCAAAAGATTACTACGTAAAATACTAGTTTCACAAAATAGCACTACATTATAAAAGAGGTGTTTCATTTGAGTCCTGATATAGTAACAAATGAAAAATACAAATAAGGTGACCACACAAATTGCTGCTATGATTTCCTGCTGTAAAAAATTCCTCTGTGAAAACTTAAGTGAATTGAGCAGGCAATATAACTACACATTTATGATTAAGAAATAGCAAACTCCATACATACAACATAATGTCAAATATACTCACACACTCTCAATAACGAGAAGCCAAAATAGTGTTAAGAGTAGCAATTTCATTGCAAAATTATTTCAAGTTTTTCATACGTTTATTTTCCTACGGAGCCTATACAAGGTATAACGTTAAATGCGCAAAACCTCCTAAGGGGTCATTGTACTCATCATTATGAACAACTTTTACTATGGGACCCAAGCTGAAATCGCGAAAAAAAATGATGTACTTGTACAATGACCCCTTAAGAAGATACCGGTGATTAAAATTACACCCAGTATACGGTTTCAAACCTATCAAATGATGGTTGGTAGTAGTAAATGCAAAATACGGCCAATCCCTAAGTCGGGTAGTGCAATTGTGTGTTTATCTCCCGGGTTGAATTGCCCCACATAAGTAGGTAGCTATAGAGTTAAACCCTTTTACATGGCACAGAATACCGGTATAGGCGAATCGTGGGTGAATGACATGACACCCTATAAACATAACACCTTTTGTAAAATAATGCGGGAAGAGGCTTTGTTTGCATAGCTTTGCCAACCAACCTCCACGAATGTCACAAGTAAAGACACTATTTCGTATTTAGAACGATAGAAAAAGTGGCCAAGTGCAAGTCGGACTTGCACACGAATGGTTTCGTACATCCGGTCCGTTCAATATTTAACCATATTTTCTAAAAACGGCGAAAAATCTACGTTTCTGGTATGAGGGTCTCCATACAAGAAACGTAGATTTTTTACCCTTTAATTTATAATTTTACTAGCTGCGCCCCGCGGTTTCGCCCGCATAAGTGTTGATCCCGTGGGAATAAATAAATAAATAAATAAAATAAAATAGCCTTTTATTTCTTGCTGTTTGAATTAAAAATATAAATTCTGCATGCAATCCTAATTCAATTCATAATAACTATAAAGTTGTTTTCATTTTTTCATTACAATGCCTATCTTATAATTTTCACAATAAAAAGTAAATAAATTAAATTAAATAATTATTTTAGAGATTATTTTAATTGATTGGTAAATTACATTTTATAAATATTTAAACGATTACATACGATTACAGAGTTCAAATAGCAAGAACCCCTCTTATTCGAAGGTGTAGGCCTCCTCCAGAGATGACCAGCGGTCTCTATCTTCTGCTGTTCGCATCCAGCGAGTACCAGCGACTTTAATCCCGTGGGAATATCGGGATAAAAAGTCCTATATCCCTCCCTTCTCCTAAAAGATCCTATGTCCTTTACCGGGACTCAATCTATGTCTATACCAAATTTCATCCAAATCGGTTCAGCGGTTTAAGCGTTAAGAGGTAACAGACAGACAGACAGACAGACTTTCGCATTTATAACATTAGTATGGATTTAATTTGTATTATTTGTGGCTAATACACTCTGAAAATTTAAAGTGTCTACGTATTACGGTTCTAAAAATAATGTGACAGGAGGACGGACGGACAGCGGAGCCTAATTAATAGGACCCTGTAGGCACCATAAGGGAAATCATCAAATGACCCCTCCCGCTCTGGGTGGAGCGGAAGAGTGTCAGACTCCTACTGACTAAAACCCACCCATGTTCCTTCCTTAGCCCTTTATGTTCCGGGCCAGCAGTAACCCTTTCGGACAATCCCGCTGACCCGGCAGGCTTCGGCCCTAAGAGGCCCCTTCTCTGCTGCGCTGACATCTCTTTGAGGCGCGCGTGGAGCACGTACGCGCCGTCCGGCACCCTTTGGGCACAGTCAGCTGACAGCGCCCGTCTTGATGTAAAAGTAACTAGTTTAGACGAGATAAGGCTATTTGACTGGTTTCTGATAAACATCTCAGATTATTTAATGGTGTCTAACGAGCCCACAAAAACCTATTACTTCAAATTGCATAATGTATTTCTTTTAAAAAATAGTAAATAAAAATGTACTGTTTAAATAAGCCGCCAAAACGCTATCTTTAACAATATGGCGTCGTGACGTCACGATTCACGTAAACAAACATTGAAACGGTCGAGATACTAGACAAAAGTCATCTGTTCTGTCAATGATAGACAGAAATTTACTAAATCATGACGTCATTTTAAGTTCAGCCAATCCAGACCGTTTTCGATTACGTGGCGCCAGATTTAAAAAGATGAAGTTTTTTCAGGATTTTTTTATAAATAATACATTGTTTTGTAGTAAAATTAATGCTAATCGATTTTAAAAGCGATAATCTATACGAGTGTCAATAATTATGACCTTATTTTGTACATTGTCAAATAGCCTATTACCCTTCAATGATTTTCCCGTCCGGTACTCCAGAGCGCTAAGCTCTTGCAGCACTGCGGCATAACCCTTTGGTGTATAATCTTTGGTGTATAATCCTTGTTGCTACGGTTAAAAAGCTGAACGGGATAGGTTGGTTGAGGGCAAGTTCAAATCCCAACCTATGCATAAATTGTAAAAGAAATATACGTAATTTTTCACGTTGTCTTGAAGTAACAGGATCTCGAAAATATGTAGACTCGTTTTTAAGCTCTAGGGTTTAGCTTCAAGGCCTGGTTTCTACCTACTTTAGATTATAATGTAGTAGATCTATTTTTAACCGACGAAAAAACGGAGGAGGGTCTCAAGTCGACGCGTACTTATATATTTTTTTTAAATGTATAACCACGCGTAACTTTTCGTTTTATTTTTCTGTTTATTTACTAAGCCCACAGACTTAAAATAATATTATTAATAATCATGTAAGTATATATTATAAAAAAAGGGAACAGAATCACAGGGCATCAAAAAATTCACGTGGCGTCGCTTCTTTTATATTTTTTTTATAAGTATTTTATAAGTTAGTCAGGAACGCACCCTCGAACCGGTAACCTTCCTTCGGTAGCGTCTCTTGCTTGCCAACCGGCACTGGATACGGATTGATTAAAGTCATTAGTTTATATGTGCTAAATAGTGTACATAACTGTAAACTATAATACTTGTGTGGCAATTACAATATTATTAACTGCATGTTGGAGCATCACTTACGTTCTTTGATCACAACTTCATTGCACCTCCAAAACGCGCAAGAGAAGACAATAAGTACCTTCCACCTGTCTCCAAAAGCCTAACAAGCAAATATTCAAGTACCTAACTTTGCGAAACAATACCAAATAACTAACATAAAGTTATTGTTCACATAATAATTGCAGGGACTATAGGCGCACGTTCCCAAACTTTTCTTCGCTGATATATCAATACAAAACGTGCAGACACCGGTTTAATCTGTATCGGTATTCTTTGAAAGCCGTAGTTAGTATTCATTGCGGGCTGTGGGAACATACTGCGAATTTCTAACACCCCTTGGGATTTATGTAGACGAGCGACTTCAAGGAGACAAGGAGCGATGAAAAAGTTGCTCAACTTTAAGAGTAATTGGAAAGTCAATCTGCCTGGCCTTTTCCTGAATATGTTGGAGTCAGTTTCCAGTTAAACCGAATGCAGCTAAACACGTGCGTTTTACATGGAGCGGCTGCCTATCTGACCTCCACAATCCAGTTACTGGGTAATACAAAACCCCTTGGTAAGACGGTTTGTCAGGCATTTGGGCTTCTGACTACCCGTAACGAATGCCAAAGATCAGGGACCAACCTGCTCTCAAGGTCGATATGTGATAAATATTCACCCATCCACAAACCGACCGCGACACCCGCAGCTTAACTTTCGATCGACCCGTGTGGCTATTATATTTTAGCCACGAGCCTGTTGAAATAGTGGGAAGTGTTTTTTGGAAACTTTATTCATATATACTTTATTGTACACTAGAAAATACATAACAAAAAAAAAATACAATTACTTTCTTAGGCAACTGACAGCCTTTCACAGTTTCTTGTAAGTATTCGGTCTAAAAAAGCTAAGTTAATTTGGAGATTAGTTCCCCTCGCCCTTGCTAGTCAGCAAAGTTACTATCGTGCCTGACTGGGCAATGTAGGGACGAGACACTCCACAAGTTACAACACTTAAGGGGCTTACAGGACCTAAACGCAAAAAACGCAAGTTTTAGAATCAATAAAATTATAATTATGATCGACTACAGTACACAAAATCAGCAAAATATATGATATTCTTCAGGGTATATGCTAGGTAGATTGTGTGTTGAAAACATAATACAAATAATTTGATACGATAGAAAAAAAATCATGAAGATATCTCTAAAAACTTTCTTTTTACAATAAAAACCATAATAATATACATACAATCATTCTGATTTTTTGTCAGATTATTCTACAAGCAACGTACAAAAGCAATGTTTTTAATTTTTTTGTCCAAACAATAGATTTTTGTAAATAGATAATTGCTTTATATTTTGTAATAAATTACCAGCGTTGTGTCATCGAGCTTCTCTTTCTTTTCTATGCAGTCCGACAGTGACCGCGCTTTAGGTCATGTAGTCGCCTTAACGTCTACCCTTGACCGCATCTTAGTGCTATAGATGATGGGAAGAAGAGACGCAACCAACTCCCCAACAACACAGCTGTCTGTTTAGTTAGAAGAACTTGATCAAAATGTTTATTAATTTATATTTCGCACTTACATAATAATATTAATCTAATGAAAAAAGCGATTCCACAAAAAAACATTTATTGTTTGCAAATTTAATAATTATCAAAACCGCGATATAACCCCGAGAATATTAATTAACCCTTATTAATTTATAATTCCATTTGCACTCATTATTTCAACTCTGAAAATCGAATCCGTTCCCGTTGTTCATTTAAAATTAAAATAATATTACCAGTGCCGTATTCAATACTCATTTCATTTAAAAATATTTTCTACTAAAGTTTTAAATGTGCAGTATTTTATTCACAAACTGTCCTTAGTTTAATTAAATATGCAGTGTTGCCGAAGTTTCGTTATATTGCAGTGCCGTATCGAAACTGCTGCACAAACAAAGTTGCCTCATATATCGTAATTTTAATAACTAGATGCGGTACCTGCCATTAATTGCCGCTGAAACTTTTGAAAATGAGACAAAAGTATAGAATAATAGTGTTATTAGATGCTTTGTTAAAGTTTGAACGATGATTCATCGGGAAAATATATTTGCGTTTCTAAAAAAGCACGTTGAGCTGTTGGTCCCGCCTGTGATTCGTGGGTCTTTGACAGTCGTTACGGGTACTCAGAAGCCCAAAAGTCTGACAAAAGGGGATATCGTGTTACCCAATAACTCTGTTGTGGAGGTCAGATAGGCAGTCGCTCCATGTATAATAGTGGTATTCAGCTACATCTGGTTAGACTGGAAGCCGACCTCAACATAGTTGGGAAAAGGCTGGGCAGATATTAGATAAAACTTCTGTTAAATAATTACTTATGATTATTAGTGACAAAAAAGTATTTTTATTACTATCTACACTTGATTCGTCTAATACTTGTCATGCACTTGGCATAGTTTTTGATATATTAAAAAAAAATTGTGTCTATCGTATTTTTTACAGAAACAAAAGTTAGAAAAAAAAAACTGAAGTCAATAAAAAGCAAAAGTAGCTCGTCTGCACAAACCTCAATTCAGAAGGCTCAACGAATAATACAGTACACAAGATTCTGTCGAATTATTCTATTGGTATTCAATGTCTGCTATATGCGGCTTGGGAACCAAAGAATTTGTCTGACGATTCCCCAAATGTCCAGTTTGTACTATATTTTCGCCCGGTGACGAAGGTAGAGACATTTCTTTTTTGATTAGAGTTTTTTTTCGGGTTACAGAAGCCCGTTTTTCCTAATCTCTAGGTGTTTTATCACTAGCGGTAGGCTTTGTATTGCCTCCGCTCGCAGACAGGCAGCATTTGTGATACTGTAATAAATAGAAATGTATTATGGGATATTTCTTTGAGATTCTTTTTCTTATAAGTGTGGTAGTATTTTATGTCTTATTCTTTTGGCAGTAGATTTTGTGGTAATGTGTCGTAGTAGGCTCTGGTGATTTATTTTATTTCCTGATTTATTTGTGTCGTGATTCCCACGTTGGTTTAGAAGTAGTTGTTGCGACTGTTTAGTGTGCGATGTCTATGTTAGATTAGTAGGTCTGACAAAAGGTTTTTGCGTTAAAAAATTTTCTTTAGCAGCTTAAAAAAAAAACTAACCTATGTCCGTTTCCTGATTCTAAGCTACCTCCCCACCAATTTTCAGCCAAATTGGTTCAGCCGTTCTTGAGTTATAAATAGTGTAACTAACACGACTTTCTTTACATACACTAGCTGACCCGGCAAACGTTGTTTTGCTCCTACACTACTCCTACCCAACTCCCACCCTACTCCCACACTACTCCTACCCTACTCCTACACTACTCCTACCCTACTTCTACCCTACTCCTACCCTACTCCTACCCTACTCCTACACTACTCCTACCCTACTCCTACACTACTCCTACCCTACTCCTACACTACTCCTACACTACTCCTACCCTACTTCTACCCTACCCCTACCCTACCCTACTTCTACCCTACCCCTACCCTACCCTACTCCTACCCTACTCCTACACTACTCCTACCCTACTCCTACACTACTCCTACCCTACTCCTACACTACTCCTACACTACTCCTACCCTACTTCTACCCTACTCCTACCCTACTACTACCCTACTCCTACTATAAAAAAAAAAAAAAATTAAAAAAAAAAAAAAAAGTACCCTATGTCCGTCTCCTGGTTCTAAGCTACCTCTCCCCACCAATTTTCAGCCAAATCGGTTCAGCCGTTCTCGAGTTATAAGTGGTGTAACTAACAGACTTTCTTTTATATATATAGATATATGATATTTACAATAAATCTATATACTATATAAAATTTAAAGTCCTGACTGACTGATATATCAACGCACAGTCTAAACCTCTGGTCCTAAAGACATGAAATTCGGAGGGTGTGTTCTTTGTGAAGAGTGGGTAACCACTAAGAAAGTATTTTTCGAAATTCCACTCCTAAGAGGGTGAATGGGGGGAGGGTGAAATATCACGCGGGCAGAAGCTAGTTATATTTATAGAGATGAAAAAAAAATCCCGATGGCACGGCGATTGACTCGCTATTAAATAGCCCTTAAACATGACTCGTGAAGTACCACAACACCCCCCATACTCCGTCAAGCCGATAGTCAATACAACACTGGCGTTCATGTCATGTTACCAGAAGTAATGTCCAAAACCGTGAATATATAAAACAGTGTTTACATGTGTAACAAGCTAATATTCTAATTTCACTATTCTTCTACTAATATTAATCGCAAATCCAGCATTACCACTGCACAATTAACCCCTTAATACACTCAGATTTAAGCTGGAAATGCTGGAACACTTGAAATCCCCTAATGAGCTGCCAAGTGCCAACTCGTAGGTATCTTTTACCAACGTTTAGAAAGGCGGTGTTATGTAAATGAGGCTTTGTCCGTCCGTCTGGGCGGACACACGAATATTATCTTCGCGTCGCTGTATGGCGAGTTTGCATAAATTTCACCCCTCTTAGCGGATTTGTTGTTTTGCCTGAGAGTGGTCTGCTGATGGAGCGTGTTCTGTTCGTACCTCCTTATTTATATAAGTACGTTTGAGCATGCTATGATATCCTGGTAGTTTTGGGTTCCTAGTTCTTCGATCGTAAGAACTCATCATCTGCCTAGCCTTTTCCCAACTATGGATATACTACGGATGCAGCTGAATACCAGTATTTTACATGAAGCGACTGCCTTTTTTTTTTTTTTCGCTGAGAAATGACGTTACGCATCTCCGCTCGTCGGGGGAAGAGACGGAGTATGTGGGACTCCCTGTCAGGGTGGCAGTATACCCACTAAAACTCAGCGGTGTTCCCTCATCGCCTTGATGGGGAGGTCATGGGAATCCGGCTCAGCCTTTGCATCCACAACCCCCCCGGCGCATGCCCGCCTAGCTGGCGGGCCCCGCATGTCCCCCCGTCTGGGGGGCTACGGGAATGGCCGGGAACACCTGGCCATTCCCGTCCGGCACTGGTGGAAGCCTGTGCAATACAGGCGAGGGTGCCCCCGCACCCGTCGCCTGCTGGCTTCCACCTGATGAAGCGACTGCCTATCTGACCTCCACAACCCAGTTACTGGATAATACGATACTCCTTGGTAAGACTGGTTGTCAGACTTTCGGGCTTCTGACTACCCGTAACGACTGTCAAAGATCTACAAAAGAACTAATTTTCAATAATTTGAAGCACGTAATTGTTCCCCTAAATGATACGTACTACTTACTTACTAGTAATCTGTATAAGGCTGCCTGCACACGTCAGACTTTTTGTAGCACCGATAAGCCTAGTCCACATCCGATAATCGGTGATCGATTTTTGTAGGAGAAAAATAGAACGTACTGATGGCAACAGTGTAACGCACACGCCCTACAAAAGTCGTTCAGAAATAAAATCGATGCATCCCGACCGATCCGATTATCGGTGAAAAATAGAACCTTCGGAAATGTATGCGGTAGCGCACACTACGCACCGACAGTCGGCCGCATGCACTTGCTATTGAAAGACGCTGTGGTGAAGACAAAGTAACGGACGTGTACGTTGAGTCGGTCATAAGAATCGGAGGCAAAATCGGCCCGATTATCGGTGCTACAAAAAGTCTGACGTGGGTGGGCAGCCTAACCTAGATTAACACACACTGCAAAAACAAATAAAAAATAATGTAGATACCAACTAGAAAATCATACTTACTCCTTCTTACCTATGTGAATATTTTCTGTCTTACCACATTATCTTCCACATAACACTTTAAAAAAATTTAAACTCAAATCATCCAATCATAAAAAAGGCTTCAAACAAAAACAAACCTAGTTTTATTATCCACAAAGGGGTTTTACGTTTAAAACCAATTTCGTTTTTTGTAATCGAAGCGGTAGGTACCGACAGGAAACTCTGTATTTACATACGACCACCGTTTCAGTTCAAAGGAATTTGCGCTTTTAACAGGGATAACGCTGAATGATCATAATGTTTGTTGGTATTGGTATCGGTCGATACCAAAACTTTTGGTAAACATGAAAAAGTTTTAGAAAGATTTTGTTAACTTAGTCGACTTGTTTTCTAGGATAATAATATTAATAATGGCTCCCAAAGAAAAAAAAACATATACTTTCTGTCGGTTAAAAAGTACGTCGGTTAGTGCTGTAGGCGTTAAAGCCCCCCTTGTGTGACATACATTGGCACGTATTCCACAAATGTCCCTACCTAATACTTATATTATTTCAATGTTGAAACACTAAGAATTTCCATACAAAAAGTGCCTATCTAATAGGGTAGCTGGTTTTAGCAAAAAAATTAAACCCTCAAATACCTAATTTAACATTTTCCTTACCTACTTACTAAGATTTTCCGAGTTATGAGCTAACAAAAGTACCTATTGTGTAAACTTGGTTATTCCTAGATCTTCTCACAGAAAACCGTTTCAATGGCTGCAATCTCTACGTTTTGTTGTTTTATTTTCTTTTACATTGCAAGTACGATACTCTTACAGACTTTGTTATCTGCTTTGTGAGTGAATACGTACAAGTGATACAAGGAAAGGGTTGACAATGTCAAGTAAATAGATTTCGAATCGAAACCTGTACTTAAATTGGTAAATATGCACAGAAATTCTATAAGTAGCATAGGTACAAATGTCAACAGTTCATTGCAGAAGTTACGCACTTACTATGATAAAAAATCACACAGGCAGAGTTCGAATACACAAATACAATGATCTAACCAACATTAAGATGTATTTTGTTTCTGTGTTTTTTTTATAGGGCGTCGAAACAGTCTCTGCTAATTACAAATTACTCAACTATTTAGCTAAGAAACCAGCGCGTCACCCAAGAATTTGTAAGTACACCATGTTATCAATAATGCATACTCTGTAAGTCCTTCATGTATATACACGCCAGCACATCAAGCTATTACAATCTGTCAAATTTCTTTAATAGATTTTCAACTTTATCGCTACAGAATAAGGTTCAAAGTTGATTAGGAAAATTTGACAGTTTCGGGTAGCTTGATGTGCTGGCGTCTGTACTACAAAACCTTCTTCTTCTTCTTAGCGTGTTGATGGTTAAAAGTTTAAAAAAATTTCGCCCAAAATTCATGTGTACATACGAAGAATTCTACTCACTGACGCAGTCATAAGATCTTCAAGTGCACAGGTGAAAAAACAATACCTTTAATTTCCTAAATAAATTACTGATTTAAAATGATTAATAACCATTTCGTAATTTAAAAAGCTAACAGTCTTAAAATCATAATAATAATATGTACCTACAAGTATATAAAAAGGAGGGGAAATGATCAAATGACATCAAGAAATTCATCCGCATCGCTGTCAACAGGAAACGTCCCCAAAAGTAATTAATTAGTTCGTTACCATTTCGTAACAATCATTTACTTCGCCATAAAAAACTGGTATCGAAAGCCGAAACCAATTTAAACAAAACGTTAATACCCGATACCAATATCGTGCGTCGTTCATCACTATTACGAGTACCTACGTACCTACTACTGATCCCAAGAATCCAAGGAAATTACTTCGAATAAAATTTCCTGTGGAGCCCATTCCGTATCCAATTCCATACTTCAAAAGGCTTGTTCCTATTGATAGTCCGTCCATCTTTTGAGATTAGTTCTAAAACACATTATTTACCGGATATACAGAGTGTTTGAAGTGGGTGCGAAGCCTGAAGGGGATGATATCTTGGGCCATTTAGAATATAAATTAGTCTTAGACGAATTAAGTTCCTTGTTTTTTTTTTAAACTAAGGTAAAAACCTACCTAAAAACAATAATGTTACCCATTTTTTTCAATTAATTGTTAATAGTGTGAAGTAAATTTTGTTATGTTATTATTTTTTATTTATGTAATGTGTGATTACTCAAACAAAATAATTTCCAAGCAACTGTGTCATCAATGAAACATTCTACGCAATATTCAAGTTTAAGAAACTTTTATGTATTTTACGTATGGTGACAAATGTATGATAATACTAGCTGCGCCCCTCGGTTTCACTCACATAAGTGTCAATCCCGTGGGAATATCGGGACAAAATGTATCGTATACGTCCTTTCCCGGGACTCAAACTATTTTTTTTTTATTTGAAATGGGTTTGCTCTTGACTCTAGTCTAGGTCAGAGGTGAGAGAGCCAAAGTCGACGATGGAGTGAGCTTACCCAGAAGAAGCCCCTTTCTATACCAAATTTCATCTAAATCGGTTCAGCGGTTTAAGCGTGAAGAGGTAATAGACAGACACACTTTCACATTTAAAATATTAGTAAACCTTTACCTGAAGAAGCGAATACCTACTTGTACTCAAGAAACAGAAAGCCAATTTCCCGTAATTACAAACGTTCAAAATCTAATCCCAATCTCATCTCAGCGACAATCAATGTCAAAAACTTGTCCAAAATGTAGGGAAATAAGGGGTATTTTTGACAGATGTAGACTGAGATCTGAAGGTAAATTCTCGTAATAGAAAACATTCAAAATCTAGTCGCAGTCTCATCTCGACGACAAACAAATGTCAAAAACTTGTCAAAATGTAGGGAAAATTGACAGTATTTTTGACAGATTAATACTGAGATCAGACTGTGAACGTTCTTAAAGTTACGAGAATTGCCCCTCAGACTGTGAACGTTCATAAAATTACGAGAATTGCCCCTGATTTATTCGATAGACTATCTGATAAATAAATACTACATTATCCATATCAACTCATCTGCCCCAACTATGTTGGGGTCGGCTTCCAGTCTAACCGGATGATTAAATGATGATTTTTATTTCTGTAAGTAGGTTGCAGTAGGATGCAGCTGAATACCAGTATTTTGCATGGAGCGACTGATTACCCATATCTAGATACTGTTTAATAATATCTATCTGTCTTCATCTTCGTCTAAAAACCAGTTTCCGAGAGCAATTTCTGGACTATTTATAAATGATTTCTGGTCTAGTGAACTGCGAAATTTCGACTGATAAAGACGGATATTTTTACTACGTAAAAGTATTTTTCGTTTGGCGGAAAAAAATATAGCTGTTTATATTTTCATCGTGGTAACAAATTGGATTTACTGGCATAAGTTAAGCGCAGGCTTTTTACTGTGTAGTTTGAAATGGCGAAAAAATGTTGCGCGAGATAAAATTGTTTTTTGCTTAACTTTCTTATCTGAGCTGTTTTTCTTTCTTTAGCACGAGGTATAAGAAAATAATAACTTGTGTCTTGGAGATTATTCTGTTAGTGAAGTTAGCGTCAGCCTTGACTTAAGATTGTCAGTTTTAGGGTTCCGTAGCTGATGTGAACACTGTCTCATTTACACGAGCGGGCTGCACCAGCCCGTATTACTTAGGGTTCCGTACCGATGATATTATGTAAAAACTCTGTCTCTTTCACACGAGCGAGCTACCTGCTGTCACTAATGAATAAAAAACAAACCAAAAAAAGAGACAAAAATAAACAAAAGAACTAAAAGAACTCAATTTTTTTTAAAAAACCAAATAAACTTTATTCTTTCTTTCCTTCTTTCTAATGTCATCTGTCACGAGGACTGGCGGGAAACATGGAGAGTGAAGCAGGGTCTGCACGGTAGCGCTGGGTGTGGAAGTGAGCCAGTGAAGTGATATCATCTGCCTAGCCTTTTCCCAACTATGGGTCGGCTTCCAGTCTAACCGGATGCAGCCGAATACCAGTATTTTACATGGAGCGACTGCCTATCTGACCTCCACAACCCAGTAACTGAGTAATACGATACCCCTTGGTAAGGCTGGCTGTCAGACTTTCAGGCTTCTGACTACCTGTAACGACTGTCAAAGATCCACGAATGACAGCCAGGACCAACGGCTTAACGTGCTTTCCGAGGCACGAAGGGGTCACGGTATGTAAAGATGGTCACCTATCCACAGACCAACCGCGGCAAGCGTAGCTTAACCTGATCTATCGACCTGGTCCCGGCTGTCATTCGCGGATCTTTGACAATTGTTACGGGTAGTCAGATGATTATGTTATCTGCATCCTAATTTTTGAAGGGTATTGCTAATACATTGCTTCATACGTACGCAAAATGTGTCAGCTCAACAACGTAAATAACGCAATGAATGTGGTTGAGCTGTCAAAATGGAACCCATTACTACTGTTAGTGTGTTACGGAATTACCCCGCACTTTAAATTATTTCACAGAATACGCTGTGGTGCTAACACAGCGTCTAACAGGGCAAATAAAAATAAGGTAAACTATTAAAGTTTACTTCGTACGCAGTGCCGGATTAGCCCCTAAGCAAATTAATAATAATAATTGTTTATTCAGTATTTAAAATTGGTAAAATTATTACATAAAGTCTTAGAAATTATATTTACAAAGGTATAATAATGTTCGATGCCTGTACTAGGATAAACCTGTATCACAGGCGGCATGAGCATACTTAAAAGTAATTGTAGGACTATAAAATTCTTAACAATATTTAACATGTAGTCTTGAAATAATTACAAAATTTTACTAACTAATTATTTTATACCTAGTTTACATAAATACTATTTACCTTAAAGATAACACAAAATAATAATAAAAAGTCTGATTGTATACGAATTATTGAGTCAAGCGTAAAATAGTTTCTTGCACTTTAAAACTTAGCTAAACACATGATATGATTTTGCGTCAGCAGAAATTGGTAAGTGGGTTAAAGTCAATGTTGCACAAAAATTAAATCACGTTCGTGTTTATTCGATTTTTGTTGCGGGCGACTTATGTGCTTAAACATCAACAAAATCGAAGGTTTGTAGGCCAGTGCAGAGTTTTGTTGAGTCAGCAGCAGCCAGTAAACCCGGAAGTCTGGCCTTAAGTATGACGCTCTAGGCGCCCTCGTAGTCGATAGAGTTGATGTACCTGTATTCCGCTATTTTCCTAGCAGGGCACTCAGCTTCTCCCGTTTTGTGGTTATTGGGCTTTTTAAAGCGTAAGCAAGTTGCACATTTCGGTGTGTCAGCTTTCTTTCCGCACTCTGACATCGAGTGTCCTTCTTCACCGCAGTGACCACACGTAGATTTCAGCTCTCTGCATGTTTTTGCTGCATGACTATATTGTTGGCATTTGTAGCATCTGGTGACCAAGGTGAAGTCCCTGACAGGGCATGACGTCCAATTTATAAAAAGCCTTGATTGGGATAATAGGGCTTTACGTATATTGGCTGTGACTTCAATGACGTAGTTACAGGTCGACGCATCTTTCTTCCCAGATTTGTGGCTTAATTTAGTCACGCTTAAAAAGGACTCCATAGGCATTGCTGGAAACTTATCGGCTACGTTCTGTTCATAAATGCACCTGAAAACTTCAGTTTCAGCCAAAGTAGTCGGCACACCTACAACCACGATCCGAGGTTTGCGCTTGTTTGGTTCGTCGGCGGTAATTCCGGATGTAGATAGCTCGACTGCGTGCTTGAGCTTGTCAGCATCATATTTCGTCTCTGTACTAATAATAACGCCTCCATTTTTGGTCTTTCGGACACCACGTACATGCAGCTTCATTTGATCAGGGCGAATGATTTTTTGCACGAGGACTTTTGTTTCATCACTTGACTTTAATTTATCGTTGGGATAAATAGCTACAGAGCTTAAATTGTTCGGTCGAACGAAATCATTTGCTCCCTTCTTCACCATATCGGCAAACGATACATTTCCCGCAGAACCAGAGTCCTTAATCGTCTGCTTGAGCACCGATATATGTTCCGTCAGGTTGCGCTTTTCTTGAAGGGCATCAACCGCGTTATACGCGTGAATGGCTTTCTGCTTCAGCGACTGGTATAGAACTGCCATTTGTGAGGTTCCAGATCCTACTTTACGGCACAGGGTAGAAATTTTCAGTTTCTGCTCCGAGTTGAGTTTGCCATCCGCGGCAATAGAGCAAACTTCATTTAAGTGCTGTTCGATGGCTGACATCCATTTTTGGATCTCGGGCGTTGATATAACATCAGCCGTGACCGACTCAAGGGCTGGTTTCAGCGTCGTCGTCTTCGACGGGGAGGCGGAGGGGTGCACTGGCCCTCTAGGATTAAAGGGGCTGTTATCCATTTTGTATTTTGACGAGTTCAATGATTCGTGTCCATTATACACTGAAACTACGCACTAAGCAAAATTACAGTTGCATTACGTTGGTAATGCACTAAAGGAGGTCACTACTATTAAAGTAGGTAATTATTAAATATTGCTAACGAGCACGTCTGTACACTGCGAGTGACCACGACTATGACTCAATTAAGCAATTGCTTAGGGCATCACGTCTCGGGGGGCACCATAAGGCAGAAACAGCACCGAAACAGTATTTGCTAGCACATGAATGGCAAGGCTGTTTATCAGCAAGATATTACAAGACCCAACTCTAGCCAGAGATGTGCGCCAATCTTTACAAATCGCTCGTCGATCATCATCATCTTCCTGCCCTTATCCCATGTTACTTGGGGTCGGCGCAACACGTTTTCTTCTTCCATCTTTACAAATCGCTCGTCGATGTTTTGGAAAAATACGAGGGGAGTGGATTGCTTAGGGCATCAAGTAGGTAGTCTTAATCCGGCACTGGACGTACGGAACCCTAACCACGCGATTATTTCTGTTGTTATTGTTACACAATTTTTCACACACAATAAACACCAAGATTTTCAACAATATCAGAAACACAACTTCAAAAGAAAATAAGAAAAAAAATTGAATGCTTTCAACCCTGTTATAAAAAGGTGGGGAATGAACCCCGTTAAATTAATTTCACCGCGCATTAGAAGGATTTACAGTCTTGTTACAGAGTTTATGATGTATAATGGCTTTCATACGCCATTGTTCACTTTGGAGATCTTTATTATTAATTTGTGTGTGTAATCTGTAACATGGTTTTTAAATTAAAAATTCATGAATAATAGGTCATTTTTGTAACGTTCAGATCATAATAGAGATACTTACGAGTATATTTGTTTTTTTTTATCTATACTAATAATAATAATAATAAGAGGAGCCCGTGGCTAAATATATACAGCCGCACAGGTCGATGGATCAGGTTTAGCTATGCTTGCCGCGGTTGGTCTGTGGATGGGTGACCATCTTTACATACCGAGACCCCTCCGTGCCTCGGAAAGCACGTTAAGCCGTTGGTCCCGGCTGTCATTCGTGGACCCTTGGTAGTCGTTACGGGTAGTCAGAAGCCCGAAAGTCTGACAACCAGTCTTACCAAGGGGTATCGTATTACCCAGTAACTGGGTTGTGGAGGTCAGATATGCAGTCGCTCCATGTGAAATACCGGTATTCAGCTGCATCCGGGTAGACAGCTTTTTCTCAACTATGTTGGGGTCGGCCCAACATAGTTGAGAAAAAGCTTATAGGCTAGCGGATCTGACCGGAATAAATCGTTGCGAGTACTACGCATCTGACCTTTCTGAAGAACATCACCAATAAGGTTACTTATATTATTAGGTATGTGCTTCTAGGGCGACCCCTCCCGGCGAAACGTGGCGTCTAGTTTCTAACTTTGTACACAAAAAATCCACTTTTTAGTTAAAAGGGCGATTATAGTCTTATTCAGTGTAGACGCTTCAAATTACCGGCTCGGAGCAATTAAAACCAGATTTGGCCGGATAGTACTGGATACTTTTGGAGCTTTTTCGTAAATTATAAGGTTTTTCTTACTTGTTTGATGCACTAAGTTTTAAAAGTATCGGATTGAGGTAGTTTATAGAGGATTTTTTGGAAGTTGTAAGAGTTATTTTTTAAAGAAAAAAAAAATTATATAATAAGAAGTTATTTTGACTGCAATAAAGTTAAAATTTGTTCTAAAGTATGCCCACTGCGACCGTACACACACACACGTGAATACACACTAGGATATAAATAGTTTTGTCTTGTGCAAAAACTGTTTTTTTATTACCGACTTCAAAAAAAAGAGGTTATCAAATCGACACGTATGTATGTAATATTATTGGAACTGCATTATATTCACATGTTACAATCTATGGCTTCCAAACAAATATAGAAAATTTTATAGATGTATGTTTTGCATTTCTCAGCAACTATTAATCGGATCGTAACCATTTTTTTATTGGCTTACATTTACTTCAACTTATGGAACAGTGCAAGTTTCATCAAAATCGATTCAGTAATTTTCAAGATATGGACTAATACGTGTAAGTGTGACGGCCTGGCTTATTAATACGAGATGTCAAAGGTTCATCTCAAAACCTTAGTTTAATCTGGTCTTATTTATTTTAATCTGGTTTTAATAGTGTAGCCCTTTCGTGACTCAGTCTACGCACATAAAATCATAGACATAATGACTATGCTTACAATAGGACCACAATATATTATATTAGGACTTTATAATACCACCACGTATGCTTAACAGTAGTTAATTTCTTATCATCTGAACACAGAATAGCCCATAAAATTGTTATTATTCATTAACTGCAGGGCCGTCTTAGCCATATTGGGCGCCGGGGTGCGAAAAACAGTCTGGGGGCGAGTTCCATTTTTAGGCAGAAGCACCAAGGTTGCCCGCGAAATTCAATTTACGTGTTATTTCTTACGTTTTTTAATATTTGCAGGTTGTATATTCCTATATTTTGTCTTGCAGTTGGCTTAGAGGGCTGTAACCACATTGAATGAAATTTCATGTAATAGTAATTTTCAATTTCACGGGCAACCCTGGCGCTTCCCCCCGGCTTGCGCCTCCTAAGACCCTGCACCCCTTGCACCCTCGGGTAAAGACGGCCCTAATTAACTGTGCCCACTAAAGACGTGTGTGGTTACGGCTTACGGTTACCTTATGATCTTGCTTAAGTAGGGTAATGAAGAAGAGATAATTTGCACATCATCAAATGACCCCTCCCGCTCTAGGTGGTGCGGAAGGGAGTGTCAGACTCTTACTGACTAAAACCCACCCGTGTTCATTCCTTGGCCCTTTATGTTCCGGGCCAGCGGTAATCCTTTCGGACAATCCCGCTGAGAGTATTTGTGTCTTGAAGTATGGATCCCACTTTCACAGTCACATACGCCATCTAAGCCTAAACCATTATTTTGCCAAAGATCATCTATCTGCCTGCCTTTTCCCAACTATGTTGGGGTCGGCTTCCGGTCTAACCAGATGCAGTTGAATACCAGTATTTTACATGGAGCGACTGCCTATCTCACCTCCACAACCCAGTTACTGGGTAATACGAAACCCCTTGGTAAGACTGGTTGTCAGACTTTCGGGCTTCTGACGATCCGTAACGACGGTCAAAGATCCACGAATGACAGCCGGAACCCACGGCTTAACGTGCTTTCCGAGGCACGGAGGGGTCTTGGTATACTATGTAAAGATGGTCACCCATCCACGAACCAACCGCGGCAAGTGTAGCTTAACCTGATCGATCGACCCGTGCGGCTGTCATTACTTAGCACACGCCTCTCTTCACCGCCTTTTTTTTTTTTTTTTTTTTGCGTATGGGAAATCATCAAATGACCCCTCCCGCTCTGGGTGGAGCGGAAGGGAGTGTCAGACTGACTAAAACCCACCCGTGTTCCTTCCTTAGCCCTTTATGTTCCGGGCCAGCGGTAACCCTTTCGGACTATCCCGCTGACCCGGCAGGCTTCGGCCCTATGGGGCTCTTCACCCCCTTGCAATCACTTTTACACGTCACGTAAAATAAATAATAAGCTCGATGGACTCGACTTTTCGTGACTACCCTTGAGAAGATGGCGAAACAAATTCAGGGGTGGAAGTTTCTTTTAAGGTGCCACTAGTCGATATTTTTTCCATACAAATTTCGGGAGAGTAGGTATTACTCCATTGTTTGACACTGTGCATCCAAAGTTAAACATGATAGCGTTTTGACTTATTATTAATTTTGTCTGTACGGAAACCGAATACTAAAATAAAAAGCCATGAAAAAGTTATGAGCCAACAAAGATTCGTTTTTATTATTGCTATTTTTAACGTAACTTTGGGTGTAAATAAGTGAGAAAAGAACTTGTAGATCTTTAAAACCAAGTCCGTACTGACAAAGCTCAGTTAACGATGAGTTCAATACACTTTATTTGTAATTGATCTATGCAGTAGTTTTTTCATAAAACTCGATTTTCCGAAGCACTTTTTTTTCGCTGTTGAGCAGACAATTTTTTCGAACATTAGAAGCAATGGATTAGCAATATCCTTCAAAATGATTCAGATTGTGATTAATAGTGTGTTACGCAATTAGGGTTCGGGTCTAACATAAATAAGTTCCAAAAAGATTGGATTATTGAGCCGATCGAGGTTATTAATTAGGTATGTTTATTTATTAAATCCAATTATCCCCTACCATACTAACGAATACTTCCACCCACATATTTATGTACATAGACTTATTTCAGTGTTGCCACCCAAAATTATCTCCCCATTTTGGGCAAAACATAAAACCGTACATCCACAGAATATCTATGTACAAAATAAAATTAGTCTTGGCCAAACTCGAAACGGGACTTGGCGAAATTCGTTTTCGTATCCCAATACGGAACGCTAATAAAATAAATAAGCCAATTCGTTCTCACACGGCCGTTACTTTAGCTGTCTGTTCGCACTGAATACTGATATGCTGTGGCGGTATTTGTAAGTTGTTCTGCTGGATATTTTAGGCTGTGTCTGTGGTGAATATATGAATTTTTGATGTAAGATAAAATATGGATTAGGAGTTTGTCTCAGTACTCATTTGTTATTAAACTTAGGCATTTTTGAAGCGAAATAGTTAGTAATATTTTTTCATCTGCAGTGCAGTATTTATCGGCAATAGAGTAATGCGAAGAAAAGGGGCTAAGTTTTACTCAGAGATTAATTAAGCAAATAAGTACCTACCCACATTGTAGAGGGCCCGTGGCTAAAAAATAACAGCCGCGCAGGTCGATAGATCAGTCTTGCCGTGGTTGGTCTGTGGATGGGTGACCGTCTTTACATACCGTGACCACTCCGTACCTCGGAAACTGTGACTGTCGTTACAGGTAGTCAGAAGCCCGAAAGTCTGACAACCAGTCTTACCAGGTATCGTATTACCCAGTAACTGGGTTGTGGAAGTCAGATAGGCAGTCGCTCCATGTAAAATACTGGTATTCAGCTGAATCTGGTTAGACTGGAAGCGGACCTCAACATAGTTGGGAAAAAAAATCATGAAGGTACCTCTAAAAACTTTCTTTTTACAATAAAAACCATACTAATATAAATACAATCATTCTATTTTTTTGGCAGATTTATTCTACAAGCAGCATACTAGTTTTATTTTTTTCGTCCAAACAATAGATTTATTGTAATTAAATTTTGCAATAAATTACCAGGGTTGCATCATCGCGCTTCTCTTTCTTTTCTATGCAGTCCGACAGTGACCGCGCTTTTATAGGTCATGTAAGCCCCTTAATCTGCGAAATAATTATGTTGCTCTCAGACAAAGTGATAAAATGTATCTGATTTTTTCGAATAAAATGAAATGAAACGGTTAAAACTTAGCCTGTATTGTTGCAGAAAATGTCCAGCGTAAACTTTCAGTGTCCATTATTTTGAAAATGTTCTGGAGATAAAGAAAACCGTGACATTTAATATATCAGATGGTTATTCTCGCGGGAATTGCAACTGTTTACCCACTTGTAAGCAGAAATGCACTAGTAGTGTGCTTCTTTGTAAACGTATCCATTTTGCTGAACTGTCTCTTTCACACGAGCGAGCTACCTGCTGTCACTAATGAATAAAAAACAAACCAAAAAAAGAGACAAAAATAAACAAAAGAACTAAAAGAACTCAATTTTTTTTAAAAAACCAAATAAACTTTATTCTTTCTTTCCTTCTTTCTAATGTCATCTGTCACGAGGACTGGCGGGAAACATGGAGAGTGAAGCAGGGTCTGCACGGTAGCGCTGGGTGTGGAAGTGAGCCAGTGAAGTGATATCATCTGCCTAGCCTTTTCCCAACTATGGGTCGGCTTCCAGTCTAACCGGATGCAGCCGAATACCAGTATTTTACATGGAGCGACTGCCTATCTGACCTCCACAACCCAGTAACTGAGTAATACGATACCCCTTGGTAAGGCTGGCTGTCAGACTTTCAGGCTTCTGACTACCTGTAACGACTGTCAAAGATCCACGAATGACAGCCAGGACCAACGGCTTAACGTGCTTTCCGAGGCACGAAGGGGTCACGGTATGTAAAGATGGTCACCTATCCACAGACCAACCGCGGCAAGCGTAGCTTAACCTGATCTATCGACCTGGTCCCGGCTGTCATTCGCGGATCTTTGACAATTGTTACGGGTAGTCAGATGATTATGTTATCTGCATCCTAATTTTTGAAGGGTATTGCTAATACATTGCTTCATACGTACGCAAAATGTGTCAGCTCAACAACGTAAATAACGCAATGAATGTGGTTGAGCTGTCAAAATGGAACCCATTACTACTGTTAGTGTGTTACGGAATTACCCCGCACTTTAAATTATTTCACAGAATACGCTGTGGTGCTAACACAGCGTCTAACAGGGCAAATAAAAATAAGGTAAACTATTAAAGTTTACTTCGTACGCAGTGCCGGATTAGCCCCTAAGCAAATTAATAATAATAATTGTTTATTCAGTATTTAAAATTGGTAAAATTATTACATAAAGTCTTAGAAATTATATTTACAAAGGTATAATAATGTTCGATGCCTGTACTAGGATAAACCTGTATCACAGGCGGCATGAGCATACTTAAAAGTAATTGTAGGACTATAAAATTCTTAACAATATTTAACATGTAGTCTTGAAATAATTACAAAATTTTACTAACTAATTATTTTATACCTAGTTTACATAAATACTATTTACCTTAAAGATAACACAAAATAATAATAAAAAGTCTGATTGTATACGAATTATTGAGTCAAGCGTAAAATAGTTTCTTGCACTTTAAAACTTAGCTAAACACATGATATGATTTTGCGTCAGCAGAAATTGGTAAGTGGGTTAAAGTCAATGTTGCACAAAAATTAAATCACGTTCGTGTTTATTCGATTTTTGTTGCGGGCGACTTATGTGCTTAAACATCAACAAAATCGAAGGTTTGTAGGCCAGTGCAGAGTTTTGTTGAGTCAGCAGCAGCCAGTAAACCCGGAAGTCTGGCCTTAAGTATGACGCTCTAGGCGCCCTCGTAGTCGATAGAGTTGATGTACCTGTATTCCGCTATTTTCCTAGCAGGGCACTCAGCTTCTCCCGTTTTGTGGTTATTGGGCTTTTTAAAGCGTAAGCAAGTTGCACATTTCGGTGTGTCAGCTTTCTTTCCGCACTCTGACATCGAGTGTCCTTCTTCACCGCAGTGACCACACGTAGATTTCAGCTCTCTGCATGTTTTTGCTGCATGACTATATTGTTGGCATTTGTAGCATCTGGTGACCAAGGTGAAGTCCCTGACAGGGCATGACGTCCAATTTATAAAAAGCCTTGATTGGGATAATAGGGCTTTACGTATATTGGCTGTGACTTCAATGACGTAGTTACAGGTCGACGCATCTTTCTTCCCAGATTTGTGGCTTAATTTAGTCACGCTTAAAAAGGACTCCATAGGCATTGCTGGAAACTTATCGGCTACGTTCTGTTCATAAATGCACCTGAAAACTTCAGTTTCAGCCAAAGTAGTCGGCACACCTACAACCACGATCCGAGGTTTGCGCTTGTTTGGTTCGTCGGCGGTAATTCCGGATGTAGATAGCTCGACTGCGTGCTTGAGCTTGTCAGCATCATATTTCGTCTCTGTACTAATAATAACGCCTCCATTTTTGGTCTTTCGGACACCACGTACATGCAGCTTCATTTGATCAGGGCGAATGATTTTTTGCACGAGGACTTTTGTTTCATCACTTGACTTTAATTTATCGTTGGGATAAATAGCTACAGAGCTTAAATTGTTCGGTCGAACGAAATCATTTGCTCCCTTCTTCACCATATCGGCAAACGATACATTTCCCGCAGAACCAGAGTCCTTAATCGTCTGCTTGAGCACCGATATATGTTCCGTCAGGTTGCGCTTTTCTTGAAGGGCATCAACCGCGTTATACGCGTGAATGGCTTTCTGCTTCAGCGACTGGTATAGAACTGCCATTTGTGAGGTTCCAGATCCTACTTTACGGCACAGGGTAGAAATTTTCAGTTTCTGCTCCGAGTTGAGTTTGCCATCCGCGGCAATAGAGCAAACTTCATTTAAGTGCTGTTCGATGGCTGACATCCATTTTTGGATCTCGGGCGTTGATATAACATCAGCCGTGACCGACTCAAGGGCTGGTTTCAGCGTCGTCGTCTTCGACGGGGAGGCGGAGGGGTGCACTGGCCCTCTAGGATTAAAGGGGCTGTTATCCATTTTGTATTTTGACGAGTTCAATGATTCGTGTCCATTATACACTGAAACTACGCACTAAGCAAAATTACAGTTGCATTACGTTGGTAATGCACTAAAGGAGGTCACTACTATTAAAGTAGGTAATTATTAAATATTGCTAACGAGCACGTCTGTACACTGCGAGTGACCACGACTATGACTCAATTAAGCAATTGCTTAGGGCATCACGTCTCGGGGGGCACCATAAGGCAGAAACAGCACCGAAACAGTATTTGCTAGCACATGAATGGCAAGGCTGTTTATCAGCAAGATATTACAAGACCCAACTCTAGCCAGAGATGTGCGCCAATCTTTACAAATCGCTCGTCGATCATCATCATCTTCCTGCCCTTATCCCATGTTACTTGGGGTCGGCGCAACACGTTTTCTTCTTCCATCTTTACAAATCGCTCGTCGATGTTTTGGAAAAATACGAGGGGAGTGGATTGCTTAGGGCATCAAGTAGGTAGTCTTAATCCGGCACTGGACGTACGGAACCCTAACCACGCGATTATTTCTGTTGTTATTGTTACACAATTTTTCACACACAATAAACACCAAGATTTTCAACAATATCAGAAACACAACTTCAAAAGAAAATAAGAAAAAAAATTGAATGCTTTCAACCCTGTTATAAAAAGGTGGGGAATGAACCCCGTTAAATTAATTTCACCGCGCATTAGAAGGATTTACAGTCTTGTTACAGAGTTTATGATGTATAATGGCTTTCATACGCCATTGTTCACTTTGGAGATCTTTATTATTAATTTGTGTGTGTAATCTGTAACATGGTTTTTAAATTAAAAATTCATGAATAATAGGTCATTTTTGTAACGTTCAGATCATAATAGAGATACTTACGAGTATATTTGTTTTTTTTTATCTATACTAATAATAATAATAATAAGAGGAGCCCGTGGCTAAATATATACAGCCGCACAGGTCGATGGATCAGGTTTAGCTATGCTTGCCGCGGTTGGTCTGTGGATGGGTGACCATCTTTACATACCGAGACCCCTCCGTGCCTCGGAAAGCACGTTAAGCCGTTGGTCCCGGCTGTCATTCGTGGACCCTTGGTAGTCGTTACGGGTAGTCAGAAGCCCGAAAGTCTGACAACCAGTCTTACCAAGGGGTATCGTATTACCCAGTAACTGGGTTGTGGAGGTCAGATATGCAGTCGCTCCATGTGAAATACCGGTATTCAGCTGCATCCGGGTAGACAGCTTTTTCTCAACTATGTTGGGGTCGGCCCAACATAGTTGAGAAAAAGCTTATAGGCTAGCGGATCTGACCGGAATAAATCGTTGCGAGTACTACGCATCTGACCTTTCTGAAGAACATCACCAATAAGGTTACTTATATTATTAGGTATGTGCTTCTAGGGCGACCCCTCCCGGCGAAACGTGGCGTCTAGTTTCTAACTTTGTACACAAAAAATCCACTTTTTAGTTAAAAGGGCGATTATAGTCTTATTCAGTGTAGACGCTTCAAATTACCGGCTCGGAGCAATTAAAACCAGATTTGGCCGGATAGTACTGGATACTTTTGGAGCTTTTTCGTAAATTATAAGGTTTTTCTTACTTGTTTGATGCACTAAGTTTTAAAAGTATCGGATTGAGGTAGTTTATAGAGGATTTTTTGGAAGTTGTAAGAGTTATTTTTTAAAGAAAAAAAAAATTATATAATAAGAAGTTATTTTGACTGCAATAAAGTTAAAATTTGTTCTAAAGTATGCCCACTGCGACCGTACACACACACACGTGAATACACACTAGGATATAAATAGTTTTGTCTTGTGCAAAAACTGTTTTTTTATTACCGACTTCAAAAAAAAGAGGTTATCAAATCGACACGTATGTATGTAATATTATTGGAACTGCATTATATTCACATGTTACAATCTATGGCTTCCAAACAAATATAGAAAATTTTATAGATGTATGTTTTGCATTTCTCAGCAACTATTAATCGGATCGTAACCATTTTTTTATTGGCTTACATTTACTTCAACTTATGGAACAGTGCAAGTTTCATCAAAATCGATTCAGTAATTTTCAAGATATGGACTAATACGTGTAAGTGTGACGGCCTGGCTTATTAATACGAGATGTCAAAGGTTCATCTCAAAACCTTAGTTTAATCTGGTCTTATTTATTTTAATCTGGTTTTAATAGTGTAGCCCTTTCGTGACTCAGTCTACGCACATAAAATCATAGACATAATGACTATGCTTACAATAGGACCACAATATATTATATTAGGACTTTATAATACCACCACGTATGCTTAACAGTAGTTAATTTCTTATCATCTGAACACAGAATAGCCCATAAAATTGTTATTATTCATTAACTGCAGGGCCGTCTTAGCCATATTGGGCGCCGGGGTGCGAAAAACAGTCTGGGGGCGAGTTCCATTTTTAGGCAGAAGCACCAAGGTTGCCCGCGAAATTCAATTTACGTGTTATTTCTTACGTTTTTTAATATTTGCAGGTTGTATATTCCTATATTTTGTCTTGCAGTTGGCTTAGAGGGCTGTAACCACATTGAATGAAATTTCATGTAATAGTAATTTTCAATTTCACGGGCAACCCTGGCGCTTCCCCCCGGCTTGCGCCTCCTAAGACCCTGCACCCCTTGCACCCTCGGGTAAAGACGGCCCTAATTAACTGTGCCCACTAAAGACGTGTGTGGTTACGGCTTACGGTTACCTTATGATCTTGCTTAAGTAGGGTAATGAAGAAGAGATAATTTGCACATCATCAAATGACCCCTCCCGCTCTAGGTGGTGCGGAAGGGAGTGTCAGACTCTTACTGACTAAAACCCACCCGTGTTCATTCCTTGGCCCTTTATGTTCCGGGCCAGCGGTAATCCTTTCGGACAATCCCGCTGAGAGTATTTGTGTCTTGAAGTATGGATCCCACTTTCACAGTCACATACGCCATCTAAGCCTAAACCATTATTTTGCCAAAGATCATCTATCTGCCTGCCTTTTCCCAACTATGTTGGGGTCGGCTTCCGGTCTAACCAGATGCAGTTGAATACCAGTATTTTACATGGAGCGACTGCCTATCTCACCTCCACAACCCAGTTACTGGGTAATACGAAACCCCTTGGTAAGACTGGTTGTCAGACTTTCGGGCTTCTGACGATCCGTAACGACGGTCAAAGATCCACGAATGACAGCCGGAACCCACGGCTTAACGTGCTTTCCGAGGCACGGAGGGGTCTTGGTATACTATGTAAAGATGGTCACCCATCCACGAACCAACCGCGGCAAGTGTAGCTTAACCTGATCGATCGACCCGTGCGGCTGTCATTACTTAGCACACGCCTCTCTTCACCCCCTTTTTTTTTTTTTTTTTGCGTATGGGAAATCATCAAATGACCCCTCCCGCTCTGGGTGGAGCGGAAGGGAGTGTCAGACTGACTAAAACCCACCCGTGTTCCTTCCTTAGCCCTTTATGTTCCGGGCCAGCGGTAACCCTTTCGGACTATCCCGCTGACCCGGCAGGCTTCGGCCCTATGGGGCTCTTCACCCCCTTGCAATCACTTTTACACGTCACGTAAAATAAATAATAAGCTCGATGGACTCGACTTTTCGTGACTACCCTTGAGAAGATGGCGAAACAAATTCAGGGGTGGAAGTTTCTTTTAAGGTGCCACTAGTCGATATTTTTTCCATACAAATTTCGGGAGAGTAGGTATTACTCCATTGTTTGACACTGTGCATCCAAAGTTAAACATGATAGCGTTTTGACTTATTATTAATTTTGTCTGTACGGAAACCGAATACTAAAATAAAAAGCCATGAAAAAGTTATGAGCCAACAAAGATTCGTTTTTATTATTGCTATTTTTAACGTAACTTTGGGTGTAAATAAGTGAGAAAAGAACTTGTAGATCTTTAAAACCAAGTCCGTACTGACAAAGCTCAGTTAACGATGAGTTCAATACACTTTATTTGTAATTGATCTATGCAGTAGTTTTTTCATAAAACTCGATTTTCCGAAGCACTTTTTTTTCGCTGTTGAGCAGACAATTTTTTCGAACATTAGAAGCAATGGATTAGCAATATCCTTCAAAATGATTCAGATTGTGATTAATAGTGTGTTACGCAATTAGGGTTCGGGTCTAACATAAATAAGTTCCAAAAAGATTGGATTATTGAGCCGATCGAGGTTATTAATTAGGTATGTTTATTTATTAAATCCAATTATCCCCTACCATACTAACGAATACTTCCACCCACATATTTATGTACATAGACTTATTTCAGTGTTGCCACCCAAAATTATCTCCCCATTTTGGGCAAAACATAAAACCGTACATCCACAGAATATCTATGTACAAAATAAAATTAGTCTTGGCCAAACTCGAAACGGGACTTGGCGAAATTCGTTTTCGTATCCCAATACGGAACGCTAATAAAATAAATAAGCCAATTCGTTCTCACACGGCCGTTACTTTAGCTGTCTGTTCGCACTGAATACTGATATGCTGTGGCGGTATTTGTAAGTTGTTCTGCTGGATATTTTAGGCTGTGTCTGTGGTGAATATATGAATTTTTGATGTAAGATAAAATATGGATTAGGAGTTTGTCTCAGTACTCATTTGTTATTAAACTTAGGCATTTTTGAAGCGAAATAGTTAGTAATATTTTTTCATCTGCAGTGCAGTATTTATCGGCAATAGAGTAATGCGAAGAAAAGGGGCTAAGTTTTACTCAGAGATTAATTAAGCAAATAAGTACCTACCCACATTGTAGAGGGCCCGTGGCTAAAAAATAACAGCCGCGCAGGTCGATAGATCAGTCTTGCCGTGGTTGGTCTGTGGATGGGTGACCGTCTTTACATACCGTGACCACTCCGTACCTCGGAAACTGTGACTGTCGTTACAGGTAGTCAGAAGCCCGAAAGTCTGACAACCAGTCTTACCAGGTATCGTATTACCCAGTAACTGGGTTGTGGAAGTCAGATAGGCAGTCGCTCCATGTAAAATACTGGTATTCAGCTGAATCTGGTTAGACTGGAAGCGGACCTCAACATAGTTGGGAAAAAAAATCATGAAGGTACCTCTAAAAACTTTCTTTTTACAATAAAAACCATACTAATATAAATACAATCATTCTATTTTTTTGGCAGATTTATTCTACAAGCAGCATACTAGTTTTATTTTTTTCGTCCAAACAATAGATTTATTGTAATTAAATTTTGCAATAAATTACCAGGGTTGCATCATCGCGCTTCTCTTTCTTTTCTATGCAGTCCGACAGTGACCGCGCTTTTATAGGTCATGTAAGCCCCTTAATCTGCGAAATAATTATGTTGCTCTCAGACAAAGTGATAAAATGTATCTGATTTTTTCGAATAAAATGAAATGAAACGGTTAAAACTTAGCCTGTATTGTTGCAGAAAATGTCCAGCGTAAACTTTCAGTGTCCATTATTTTGAAAATGTTCTGGAGATAAAGAAAACCGTGACATTTAATATATCAGATGGTTATTCTCGCGGGAATTGCAACTGTTTACCCACTTGTAAGCAGAAATGCACTAGTAGTGTGCTTCTTTGTAAACGTATCCATTTTGCTGAACTTTTTATTATAAAAAGACTATGCTTATCGTGAGCAGTGGTGGCCCAGTGGTAACGGCCGCGACTTACGAGATGTAGGTCGTAGGTTCGAACCCAGACAGGCGCTTTACTTTGTGTAAATTATTTCATCACCACTACTCTCAAAACGGTGAAGGAAAACATCGTGAGGAAACCGGCATGTCTTAGAACCAGAAAATTCTAAGACACGTGGCATCTGCCAATGCCAAACCGCACTGGGCCCGCGTGGTGGATTAGGGCCCGCTCCCTCTCACCGAGAGGAGGCCTGTGTCCCAGCAGTGGGAACATTATAGGCTGATTATGATTATGCTTATGCTTATCGTAACTGAACGTAGACGGAGCAAAAGGGTATGTAAGAATCGTAGCGAAACATGGCGTGAAAAACGATATAATTATACAAACCTTTATATGTATAATTATACCGTTTTTCACGAGATAAAATTATGGATTAGGAGTTTGTGTCAGTACTCATTTGTTATTAAACTTAGGCATTCTTTGAAGCGAAATAGTTAGTAATATTTCTTCATCTGCAGTGCAGTATTTATCGGCAATAGAGTAAAAGAACTGAGTTAATCAACAAAGACTTAATGCGAAGAAAAGGGGCTTAGTTTTACTCAGAGGTTAATTAAGGAAAATTATAGAGGGTGTTGCGTAAATATTGGCCACTGTGGATTCGATATACCAGATAATTTACTGTAACTTATTATAATTTGAACCATTTTACCCAAGGGTTCCGAAAATATATTTTTGTTTTTTATTTACGAAATTTATACCTTTTCTTACTTTGGTTGTAGTTTCAACAAAAACCATAACTTTTTCATTTTGATTTCTGTTAATTACTGCTGAATACTAGAGCTATCGTGTAAAATTATGGTTTTTATGTAATGGTGGGCGTTTTGTCCGGTAGGTCCAATAAAAACCACAAATACTGAATATTGATGCTTATGATATAAACTTTCATGTGGTCGTGAAAGTTTATATCATAAGCATCAATTTTCATTATAAGCAGAAGGCTGTGAAATACTGGGTTAAAGAGATATCAGACCTGCAACTTGCAAGTAGGTACTATGTTTTTTTTTTGTTTTTTTAAAAATAACGTTGCCCCCACATTAGGAATTTCTCCTGTATTGTGGGTGCGTTTAAAAACATTTAAATTCACGTACACAAACAGCCAGACCCGGAACAACTACTTGTAGGTCATACAAATATTTTTTCCGTGCGGGAATCGAACCCGCGACACGCAGCGCAGCAGTCAATCGCTTAACCACTGCGCCAACCGTGCCGTATTAGTTTATGACGCTAATGTTCACTGCAGTTAATATTAGTTATTGACTTATGAGTCAATAACTAAGCCCCCTCAATGTTATGACAATGCTACGACTAGAATCAATTCTATTTTATCGTAATTTTTACCGACTTTACAAAAAGGAGGAGGTACTATGTTCGGGTGTTTGTATGTATTTTTTTTTTTTTTGTATGTTTGTTCATCCAATACGCCGCCAATTGTCGACGGATTTTCAAAATTCTTTTTTTGTTCGAAAGTAGATAGTTCTGAGGTAGTCCCATTGTCACCAAGTTAGGATCTGATGATGGGATCTTAGAGATATCGAGGGCAACCCTCAAATTTTATAGGCTCACTTATTGTTTTTCGCATTTTTATGAAGTATCTTGTGTATTTGTGTATGGTTGTCACCATCTCAGGTAGCTGGGCTGATGATGCAAGGTATAACTCCTTAACAGTAAGAAGTTACTCGAACAGGCAAGGATTGTTTTATAGTAAATTGTTTTGATGTTTGATAGGGCATTTGCCACATTTGGTCTCATGATCATCAAGTCATGACCTGATGCTGCAGTCAGTATAGTCTGCAGAGTACCTAACTCCTCGACAACTAACAGCAGATATATCGTGTTTAGGCTCATTGAAAAGGGCTCGATGTGTGGATAAACGTACTGTTACTGAGGAACACCGAAGACCTGATGCTGAAGCCAGGAGCATCAAAAAAGTACAAACCTTTAAATTACAGCACCGTAGTCGTGTTTGGGCTCGTTTTAAACAGGACTAATTTTAAGTTCAATGCAATGTTGACATAAGTCTGGCCTGATGCTGCAGCCAGGATTATCAGCATCTAATCTAAAAACTAATAAAAGGAGAACTCCTCAACAATTAACGTTCCTGCATCTAGAAAAGGAATATTTTATAAAAAGGCGATGGGCAAGTTGACATTAGGCTATTGTAACTTAGATAAATTATAAATAGACCCACTAAAAAGCGAGAAATAAAAACTTTTTAACAAAAAAAAAACCGACTTCCAAAAAAAAACACTACAAACTGAAAAAAAAACACTACAAACTGAAAAATAACTTTAATTTCGGAAGTCGGTGGCAAAAACTAAAATACTGATCCCTAAGACACCGACTTCCGAAATTAAAGTTATTTTTCAGTTTGTAGTGTTTTTTTTGGAAGTCGGTTTTTTTTTTGTTAAAAAGTTTTTTTGACGTTCAAAAGTGCCTTTTATGTGCCTATTTGAAATAAATGATTTGACTTTGACATTGAGGGGGCGTATGGTTGCGAATAGGTACTACGGTCCTGACCTGAAGAACTGATGTTCTTCAGGTCAGGAGCGTAGTACTTGCAACCGGTCGCAACTGGTGATCCAGTAATAAGGCGATTCCAGGCCCGTGCCGGACGGCGCGTACGTGTTCCACGCGCGCCTCAAAGAGATGTCAGCATCGAGGAGGGGCCCCATATGTGACTTTAAACTGTGCAGTCCGAGAATGAATAGGTACAATAGGCTATTTGACAATGTAAAAAATAAGGTCATAATTATTGACACTCGTATAGGTTATCGCTTTTAAAATCGATTTGCATTAATTTTACTACAAAAAAATGTATTATTTATTAAAAAAATCCCGAAAAAACTTCATCTTTTTAAATCTGGCGTAATCGAATCGAAAACGGTCTGGATTGGCTGAACTTATGATGACGTCATGATATAGTCAATTTCTGTCTATCGTTGACAGAACAGATGACTTTTGTCTAGTATCTCGACCGTTTCAACGTTTGTTTACGTGTATTTTGACGTCACGACGCCATATTGTTAAAGATAGCGTTTTGGCGGCTTATTTAAACAGTACATTTTTATTTACTATTTTCTAAAAGAAATACATTATGCAATTTGAAGTAATAGGTTTTTGTGGGCTCGTTAGACACCATTAAATAATCTGAGATGTTTATCAGAAACCAGTCAAATAGCCTATTATTTGGGAATTATATAAACGTACTGGCATAATGAAGTACGCTTTTTAAAAATATTAAACTTCTAAAAACTTTTTGCACTTCTAATTATGTACACTTTTTCGAAGGGCTTAGCGACAACGGCCGGCGAGCGCTAAGTATACCCAAGTTGGTCGCAGTAACTTGGCTATTTACATTTAGTACTTTTAAGACCCCAAAATATAAAATTATCTGAGGAACACGAAAAGAGATTCATTATACCTACTAGAGAGTTCAAAAATATTTTTACAAAAACCAAATTGGTTCGCTTAAATGCATGCTTTATTTTTTGTTGAGGTGCTGCCACACTGCTGTTAAAAAATGTTTACTAACATTACCTAACATGAAAACCTTTCTGATTTTTGAAAAGCTTTTTTATTAAATGTATTAGATCACAATGTTGGAAAATGTTTGTAACAGCAGTGCAGTGTGGCAGCACCTTTACTATACAATCGTGCGCTGAAAAAGGTAGGCACGTAAAGTCAGCATATTAGTATCCACGTTATTGTCAACGTAAAAAGTAAAGACAAAGCGGAAACAGTAGGTACATCAATATTACCTACTCGAAACCATCTCATCACCTGCCTATCCTTTTCCCAACTGTGTTGGGGTCGGCTTCCAGTCTAACCGGATGCTGCTGAATTACAGTATTTTACATGGAGCAACTGCCTACTGCAACTGGGTTGCCTCCGCAACCCAGTTACTGGGTAATACGATAACCCTTGGTAAGACTGGTTGTCAGACTTTCGGGCTGCTGACTATCCATAACGACTGTCAAAGATCCACGAATGACAGCTGGGACCAACGGCTTTCCGAGGCTCGGAGGGGTCACGGTATGTAAAGATGGTCACCCATCCACAGACCAACCGCGGCAAGCGTAGCTTAACCTGATCGATCGACCTGTGTGGCTGTTATTATTTCGCCACGGGCCCCTTTACTCGAAACCATCTCTAAGCACTTAATAGTCGAATAGATAACGGCCATCAAACAAACGGCCCGTGTTATTACATTTTAACAAGAGTAAATCAGCTCAGGCGCAAGTAAACAATACCTGTCATAGATAAGGATGTCATATTATTTATGACCCCAAATTCAGCGCTTGCCTTTTTCCGCCACCTTTGCATAGGCGTGAGTTAGGAGAGGTTAGCGATTTGGTTTTGCATCTGAAAACTTCGGGAATACCCCTAATACTGAAGATTGATGATTTGAAGGTCCGAGTGCTCATGGTCTTTTTAAAGATATTTCGAAACGGCTGGTTGACACTTCCCGTGACCCAAGGGCTGGCTTTTACCCTGGCCAGAGGCTAAGCATCGCCATACAACGTGGTAATGCCGTCAGTCTCTTGGGTACATTACCAGTCGACAGCGATGCGGATGAGTTTTTCGACGCTATTTTCTAGTTTCTGTATAGTTTTAGTTAAGTTAGAATTTATTTTTGTTATCTTTCACCTGTCTAAATTTCTACACTTAAAAAAAATGATTTGACTACACCTATGGCGGTAGATTTTTGAATTTTCGTAAAAATTTGTCGGGGTCAGAAACAGCAGGATTATTGTTAGGAAAACTATCAAAGACGAACATATTTTAATAAAGAATTTAGATTCCTTATATAAGTTAGTTTAGTTTTAAAAGCTGCTCCTTTCCTGACTTATTTACAAAAGGCATGCTCCTGTGAAATTTATAATGTCCATAATTCGATAACTTAAATGTATTCTATCAGAACTGCAGAGGATTGCGAACAGATTTTCCGCAATGTTTGTATTAATAACTATGATTTTATAATTTTTTAGGAGACCTGTCTTAACAATTCTATCCAGAGCAGTGAGTTGTTCGATGACAGATGTATGGTCCATAGGAGAGATAGAGAAACCAGTCAACTAACTGGTAAAGAGGGTGGTGGAGTTTTAATTGCTGCCAAAAAGAAATTCAATCCTAAACGCGCTGAACATTTTCAGAGTGGATGTGAGGATCTCTGGGTTACTTTGGACCTTCCTCCCAATAAATGACCTCGTCGAATAGCTTTCTGCGCTGTGTATGTGCCGCCGCCAGTACGCCTCTCTCACTTGGTTTTTTTTTTGGATGGTATTTAAAAGTACTTCAATTTATTCCCATTTCATTTACCTAATTTTGCCTGTGTTCCACCAAATATACTGAATGTGCACCAAAATATGTTCATTAAAATATGTCATAACGAGCATCTATTTAACAACTGTTGCAAATTTGTAAAAATAGTAATACACCAAATTTTAAAAACAAGCATTTATTTTTTTAGTTTTACTTCAGATAATGCACTGCAAAATGTATTTGAATCAAACACCAATTAATGTCCAAATTCGGTTCTCGATAGCCTGTTAAAAATAATCTCTTTTTCCATATTTTTTTTCTTTAAAATTTAGTCGTTTCTGGCACTCGCCGGCCGCTGCCGCGGCACCGCTCGCTTCGCTCGCTCGGCTCGTGCGTAGGAGGTCACAGTTTTAACCTAACCTAACCTAAGCATTTTTTTTTAAATAATTAACCTCGTAACTAATTCGGTTCTCGATAATGTCCATTTCAAAAAAATTAAAATAGTAAGTTACAAATATTTTGTAATATTTGGTGCACGATCAGTATTTTTCGGGGAAGAATAATATTTTAGAAATGCATACATAGATGTACCTTTAGATTTTTGGTGAACACAAAAATATTATCCTTTTTTTTTAAATAATTGTAAAACTGGTTTTGAACAACTTAATGAATCAGGTTTTAAATTTAAGACCTCAGGTTTAAAAAAACAAGTCATTAAACCAATAGTATTTGACAGCATACCTACTGCTAATATGCGGGATAGTACTGATAGTAGTTCAACAGCTTGTAATGCGTTATTTACTTTGTGGAGCAGACAATTTTTTTTAAAGCAATATCCTTCAAAATCATACAGACTGAGATGAACAGTGTTTTCGCAATTAGGATGATGGTCTCATTCCATGTTGCGGTACAGCACGCAGTTGTCTCTTCTGTAACCTACACCAACTTTTTAAACATACTCTCAGTTTCAACCCCGCCACCAACTCATCCCTTGCACCACACCCTCCAAATAAATAATTGCTAGCGGCACACAGCGCGGCAGTTGTTTTATCTGCCGGCGCATGATACGTTACATGTTACAGCACACGCTTCATACTCGTATGCAAGTGCTTCCGTTCTGAACTTTGTCACGGACGCTCTGATTATACCTTTTGCAGATTAATATTGCTTATTTTTTATTCAAGTCACATGGAATTGGGAAATGGCATAATATTGGCAACGCAGGTGAGTAAAACCACCTCCCTCTCACGGAGAGGAGGCCTGTGTCCCAGCAGTGGGAACATTATATGCTGATTATATATTATTATGTACGTGAGGTAAGTAAAAGAGAGAGATGGATGGAAAGGGAGAGGAAGGGCCAAATAAAAGGATCAATTGTGTGACGAGCAGTTACGAGTTGTAGGTCGTAGGTTCGAACCCAGTCAAGCGCTTTATTCTCGAATTGGTGAAGGAAAACATCGTGAGAAAACCGGCATGTCTTAGAACCAAAATTTCGAAGACATGTGACATCTGCCAGCCCGCACTGGACCCACGTGGTGGATTACGGCCCACTCCCCTTTATCGAGAGGAGACCTGTGTCCCAGCAGTTAACATTATAGGCTGAATATGCATTTAAAACATATTTTCTTAAAAAAACCTCATAAAGAGTTGGGAGCTTTCCCAGATATGGTTCAGTACAAAATAAATATCACAATGACAGGAAGAACAAGTGAAGTGACTCTTGGCTTCGTTACGGGTATTTTTACACCCATTATAAACAGATAAATAAAATTGAAATGTCTCTTTGTAATGAAAAAAAAAGCTTTTTACTAAATGCAAAGAAACTTATAACAAAAAATCTATTTTAAAAATTTTGTCTGTCTGTTTGTTCCGGCTAATCTCCGAAATATCTGGACTGATTTTTATGAAATTAGGTACTTATGGGGATACTTTGAATCCTGGGGAATGATATGCGCTCCTTTTTATAGACATACCACGCAGGAGAAGCCTCGGGCGGAAGCTAGTAAAAAATAATAATCTTGTTACAATTCCTATAGTCACTTCACTTGTCGTGACATTGATTATGACAGCCAGGTGATATTCTGTAAAAATCTCACCGTGAAAATTTAGGTGAAGTGAGCGTGGAGTGAGCTGTCAATAGTGTCAATTCCTAGCAAAAACAAACTCACTTCACGAAAGTTTTCACGGTGAGATTTTTACAGAATCGACCGGCTGATTATAATCTAAATAATAATAATATAATAATAATAATATTCCACAACTATCACACAACCGTCTAGTCTCAAGCTAAGCAGAGCTTGTGTTATGAGTACTAGACAACTGATAAACATACTTATATATTTCTAAATACATACATATATAGATAAATTACACCCAGACACAGAACAAATGATCATGCTCATCACACAAACATTTGTCCTGGGTGGGAATCGAACCCACGACCTCCGGCATAGCAGTCATAGTCACTGACCACTAGACCAACAGGCCAGTCTTAATAGCCCTTCAATGCCACACCAAACGAGTTTTATTCCCCACAACATTCACACACCCTATGCGTGTCTACAGGGCGTTACTCATAAAATATATTATAACTTCCTGGTGCTTCTATCTTTATGGATTATATCAGGGTGGGTGAAAAATGGTGGATTATATCTGCTTAATTGTGCAGTTCGTGTTAATTGTTTTGTTATTTAAAAAATGTGGCGTAAATGTTGTTGTTTTAGGGTTCCGCACCCAAAGGGTAAAAACGGTACCCTATTACTAAGGCTCCACTGTTCCTCTGTCCGTCTGTCACCAGGCTGTATCATCTCATAAACTAGACAGTTGAAATTTTCACAGATGATGTATTTCTGTTGCCGCTATCTATAACAACAAATACTAAAAACAGAATAAAATTAATATTTAAGGGGGCTCCCATACAACAAACGGAACCCTTCGTGTGCGAGTCCGACTCGCACTTGGCCAGTTTTTTTGTTGTAAATATGACTTTTGCTCGATAAAGTGAAATTATGTCTTTCGGAAAAGGATTCCTTGTCTCGACCCTGGGGTTTACTTTTACCTATATTAAATTATTTTATTTTTATTATAACGGCTGAAATTATCTAAAGTATGTGATTTATTTATTTTAAAAATGATAACTTAATAACAAGTAAATTAACAAAATCGTATTAACCATTTCATTTCAATTCATGTACCCAGAACCAACAATCCCTTCTGTAGGCTTAACTAATATTTGTACCGAGCGGAAATCGAACGCACAACCTTCATCGCAATCAGAATATTCACGAAAGTATAATTTCCATAAATGTTTACTCAATCGGCTACAAATAACTGTAGCATAACTTCCAAACACCCTGTATAAAGGAAAAGTTAAATTGGTTGAAAGCAATCGTATCTAAGCTGAATAATATATCAGTACTATTAACCCGATATTCAAACGAGATCGAAACTTATGCGGGTAAAAAAGCGGGGCGCTGCTAGTGTAAAAAAAAAACTTGTTCAGACAACAAAGAAATATTTGCTCAACCTTGAACACAACCTTTAATGCTATGTTCACATGCACACCGTGCAGCCCGGCGGGCTGCCTGGCGGGCTGCGCGGCATGCAGCCCGCCCCAGGTCGGCGAACATTCAAGCTGTTCACACGCACGCCGTCGTGTCAGTCAGCACGCCCGGTTCGCGGCATTCACGTTCACAGGCGCGTTTACGGGCTCGGGCGTACCGTTTACACGCTCGTGAATGTGAATGTGCACGTTGAATGTCGAGTTGAACGCGCGCGTGTGAACATAGCATAACCCTTACATCCCTTCTTTATTTCCCCCAATAAACCAACCCCTTTACAACAGGAAATGAATAGAAACAACGACATTCATTCTACTATTGATTTTCGAATTCAAACACGAAACAGGCGAGTATCGAGTCGACCGGAAGTCGGTCGGTTCACGCTCGACTTCTGAATGGAAGTCCATCGTATTAACTGGAAGTCCCTTGGGGCTATCCGTGAATGATATTTACATTTTATTGGTAATGTATTTGGTCTTCTTTTAGTATCTGAATGAAGATGTTTTTTCTGGATTGGTTTTCTTAAAGCCTTTTGGTTATGATATACTAGCGGCGCCCCGCGGTTTCATCCGCGTAAATGTCGATCCCGTGGGAATATCGGGATAAAAAGTAGCCTATATGTTAATCCAAGGTGTCAGCTACCTCCATACAAAATGTTATCAAAATTGGTCCCGCCGTTTGAGCTTGAAGAAGTAACAAACATAACACACACACATACACACTCACAAACTTTCGCCTTTATAATATTAGTGTGATTAGTGTGATAATTTAATAATAATAATTTTAAAATTATTTCTTTCTTTAGCAATACTTTCGAATAGCTTTTGGAAAGAAAAGAGACAGTCCTTCTCTCTTGAGTATCGAATATAGTGAATAGGTACAGACGCCACCACATCAACCTGTCATCTGTCAATTTTCTTTAATAGATTTTCAACTTTATCGCTAAAGCATAAGGTTCAATGTTGATTGGGAAAATTTGACAGTTTCGAGTAGCCTGTTGTGTTGGCGTCTGTACCTATGGGACAAGCAGTAGGATGGGCTGCAACTTGCAAATCATTGAGTAAATGTTTTTTTTTACAAGTCATTAATATAGAGTGAATGTGTGTATATTCTGGGGTTCGTGTGTGAGTCTGTAAGGTTTTTTCAGAATAAATAAATCTCACATCCCACCAGAAACAAATGGTGCGTTTAAAATTAATGAATGTGTCAAGTCATAACGTGTTGCCAATTTGAAAAAAAAAAAAAAAACTCAGAATAAATAAATCTTTTAGGTGTTTGTAGACCACGTAAAGTGTTCGGTCCCGGCTGTTCGTAAATCTTTGACAGTTGTCATGGGTCGGGTCATAGAGTAAGTAAACATGTAAACATATATAAGAGACGGAACTCCCATAGAAAAAGTTGAAAAACGTCGCTTGTATGAAACGTGCACTAAAACTGAATATCAACAAAACAAAAATAACACAGACTGCAGACATGACGTAAAGCTGCCAACATAATAACAAGATAGGGATGTACTAAACATGATAGAGTCGAATAAATGTTAAAGCGAGACAGCGATAGCCGCCATTATGTTTAGTGCACGTTTCATAGATTCTTTTTTAACCGACTTTTTATTAGACAGTTGCGTCACACAGTCGGGTAACCAGTCTGCTCAAGGAGTATTTGTTATCCAGTAACTTAGTTGTGGTGGTCAGATAAGCAATCGCTCCATGTACAATTTAAGTATTCAGCTGCATCCAGTTGTACTGGGAGATGATTTTAATGACGTTCACAGCTTGAGAGGCAATTCTCGTACTTTTAAGAAAGTTCACAGTCTGATCTCAGTCTTAATCTGTCAAAAATAGCTCTAATTTCCCCTACATTATTGACAAGGTTTTGATATTGATTGATGCTGGGATAAGATTGCAACTAGACTCCGGGCGTCGGGAGCCGCGCGACGACTCCCGGCCACCGTAGGCGCGGGCCTGCGGGCGGAGAGTAATGGGTAGCTCACCGTCCGATCAGGACCAGGCCCGTGCCGGACGGCGCGTACGTGTTCCACGCGCGCCTCAAAGAGATGTCAGCATCGAGGAGGGGCCCCATAGGGCCGAAGCCTGCCGGGTCAGCGGGATTGTCCGAAAGGGTTACCGCTGGCCCGGAACATAAAGGGCTAAGGAAGGAACACGGGTGGGTTTTAGTCAGTAAGAGTCTAACACTCCCTTCCGCTCCGCCCAGAGCGGGAGGGGTCATTTGATGATTTACCATAAGCAAAAAAAAAAAAAATAATTGCGACTAGATTTTGAACGTTTGTTAATTTGAGATTAATTAACAGCTTACACTAATTAGGGTTTTGTAAACCCATGTAGGTGTACTCTAAATACCTAGAAGGTATATTGTTGTACGTCTCTGATTAGAACTTCCGTACCTAATTGCTTAGTGCTTGTAATCCCTTGTATCGAGTACAGTGACATGTTGCAACATAGTGACGTATTAAGTGACGTCACGGATATCCCGGGCAATTTGTTAGGTACTGGTGCGGATACATCGACATGTACCTATGTAATTATGGCGCCTATTGGATAACAGTAGAGTGTAGTTTCAGCCTATTAGCTTCCTTGGTAAAGTAGTTGCAAGCGCTTCTGATGAGTATAACGTTTTGGGTTCGACTCCGAGGTCGAGTAAAGTCAGGTCTTATCTGGTTTTCCTACGGGAATTGCTCCTTCCATCATAAACTTCATCCATCGTTTTTTTCCTATTCCAAGTCCCAAAATGAATGACGGCTTGGTTATGGTTACATTCAAGTAAGGCAACTTGTTGAAGCTACATCTTTATTTGCCTTAAACATGGTATAAAGTTGTTGGTTTTGATGTTTAGAGTATACGAAATGTTGTATCAATTGCATGCAAAATAATTAATGAACAAGTTAAAGGTGAACTATACAATGTCGCACATCTATCGAGCTGATAGACATTGTTGGGAGCAATATCGAAAGTTAAATGACTGTGCTTTTATAACTTCAAACGTGACGTAATTATAGTGGACGCCCACGTCCATAAAATATATGGAAATACGTGCTCGTTATATTAATAACTAGCTTCCGCCCGCGGCTTCGCCCGCGAGGTATGTCGATAAATACTATCTTATGTCCTTCCCCGGGATGCAATCTATCTCTCTGCCAAATTTTATCGAGATCCGTTGAGTGGTTTAGGAGTGAAAAGGTAACATACAGACAGACAGACAGAGTAACTTTCGAATTTTTTATATTAGTATGGATTCTTTCAGATATATTATGTTTAATTGACCTTGACAAATATTTATTATGTAGGTACCACAAACTACAGCAAACTGATCTCAATAAAATAAAATGTTATATTTACTTGTTTAATGGTATTGCTTATTGATAATTTGTGTCCTAAATTTATTTTTATTTTAAGAATTAATTTTATACCTTTGCTGTGCCCTACAGGGTCGATAATTGTACCTTAGCTTTAAGCCATTGTAACACCTCTACAACATTATGGAATGCAAAAATAAATAAAGCAAAGGGCACAGAAAAAGGATACAAAAAACAAAATGAAAACTATTACCTACCAATCCCTCGATGTCCTCTCCAATTCAGTGTCACGTGCCACCCTTTCAATACCCACGTATTATTTGAGTGTACAGGGTCACAAAAAAAAAATGTCACAAAAATATCAGCTGTTAAATCCGACTCGTTATGAAAAACGTAACAGTGGGACGGATGTGCTGACGAAGCTCTAGTTTTAACAAGGACTTGTGACATGGTACTGACATTACGTTTGTATACTTGATTGTGTATATGAGGGGCTCGTGGCGAAGTAGTAACAGCCGTACGGGTCGATCCGCGGTTGGTCCATGCATATGTGACCATCTTTACATACCGAGACCCCTCCGTGCCTCGGAAAGCACGTTAAGCCGTTGGTCCTGGTTGTCATTTTGTGGATCTTTGAAAATCGTAACGGATCGTCAGAAGCCCGAAAGTCTGACAACCAGTCTTACCACGGGGTATCGTATTACCCAGTAACTGGATTATGGAGGTTAGATAGGCAGTCGCTCCATGTAAAATACGGGTACTCAGCTGCTTCCGGTTAGACTGGACCTTATACTGTGAACTTTGAACCTTATACTGTAGCGATAAAGTTGAAAATCGATTAAAGAAATTTGGTTAGACCGGAAGCCGACCCCATCATAGTTGGGAAAAGGATAGGTGGATGAAAACTATGTTGGGGTCGGCTTCCGGTCTAACCAAATTTCTTTAATCGATTTTCAACTTTATCGCTACAGTATAAGGTTCAAAGTTCATTGTAAAAAATTTACAGTTTCGGGTAGCTTGATATGCTGGCGTCTGTACATATCCCTTCGCGTGCGAGTCCAGGATGCACGTATTTCTGTGTCAATAAAACATTTTATCTTATTCCTTCCTTTCTTTTCTTTTTATAGTTTGCACTCGTGCACAACTCGCTCAGCACATTATTTAATGATAGAAGACATGGCGCGCTCTCCTGACATATATGTCAATCATTCTTTTAAAGCATAAGAACGGGACTTCACGATAGTCCATATGGGCATCGTATAGTGCATACAGCACAACACAATTTTTGAAAGGGTTTAAAGGCTCCTACAAACAGGCGCGACCCGCCATATAACCGCGCACGACACAAAGGCACCGCTCGTTGCGCGACTTGCGGTGCCTTTGTGTCGTGTGTCGTGTCGCGCCTGTTTGAAGGAGCCTTATTAACCTTTTGAACGCCAGAGCCTAAACGCACGCGCATGCCCTCCACGCCAAGCCACAATTTTAAATATTTAAGGTATACAAATAAAAACACACAAAAGTAATTGTTTATTTCGTGATAAAGTGCACCGCATTTTTTGTCACCTATTTGTGTCGCTGGCGTACAGGGCACGCGCTTGCTTGTCACGTATATGTGACAATGGCGTTCAAAAGGTTAAGGCAATCCCATACACATAATATCAAGCATGGTCCAGACAGATAACTCGCTCTCTGCTGTAGACCAATAATACCCCAGTTCGAGTTCAAAAGGATTAATTTAAATAAGAAAACAGTCGCAGACTCTGCACTGCTGCCTCAGTTTCCTTTGGAGAGTATTACCGAGGGTTTGTGTTGTATTCACGGTAGACTGGTGTCTTGGTTTTGTGAATTCGTATAGGAAAATTATGCGATTACAAAAAAGATGCTTCCGTTTTGCCAGCCTTTGGGCGTTATAAAAAAAAAAGTTACTTTGAATAACTCTTGAAATACTCCGGAAGGATATATTATTATGAGGCACTTGATAAACAAAACAAAATCAAGGTCCTATTCTTTCATCTGCCTAATTTTCTCATTTGTGTCGGGGTCGGCTTCCAGTCTAACCGGATGCAGTTGTCAAAAATGTAGGGAAATTAGAGGCATTTTTGACAGATTGAGACTGAGAATCACAGATTGTGAACGTTCTTAAAATTACGAGAATTGCCCTTCTGACCTTTACACAACCAATCCAGTTGCTGGATAAAATGATACCCCTTGACAAGACTGGTTGTCAGGCTTCCGGGCTTCTGAATACCCGTAACGACTGTCAAAGATCTATGGATGACAGCTGGGACCAACCTGCCTGGGTAAGCATGAATTTGGAGACAAGTATAACCTATCCAAAAGCAATAGGGAATGTAATTTGCATGTTTTTAGGATTCCGTACCCAAAGGGTAAAACGGGACGCTATTACTAAGACTCCGCTGTCCGTCTGTCACCAGGCTGTATCTCATGAACCGTGATAGTTACACACTTGAAATTTTCACAAATGATGTATTTCTGTTGCAGCTATAACAATAAATACTAAAAACAGAATAAAATAAATATTTAAGGGGGCTCCCATACAACAATCGTGTTTTTTTTACGGAACCCTTCGTGTGCGAGTCCGACTCGCACTTGGCCAGTTTTTATAGTTATACGTCTAGGACACGTATAACCTATCCTAGACGTGTAACTATAAAAACATGGTAATTTCGTTCCCTATTGATTTTACATTGCATAATAAATAATATTCTAGATCCGAATCTGACGGTTCAAGTAACGAGGTACTTTAACATCATCCTACGAACCTTATTCCCTTGAGACAGGGTTCAAATTCGTTTGCAAACAATATTTCAGATAAGTGTATCGGTAATGAGAAAATAGAGGAGGCAATTTTCCGCTGTAACCGCTACAAATACGTTTATGTACCCAATCGTTATGTATTAGCGGATTTCGTATCTTATTGAGGATATATTTTTGTTTATTTAGTTATTGTATTGGCTATGATTGCGTGTTTACTGAAGTTTGAATGATTGCCTGTCTCAGCATTGTTTCTGGGTAGGTACTTATGAGGCCAATTTCCGGCAGTGGAAGCGATATATACTAAAATAAGTAGGTATCGTTATTGCTCAGATGATTTGGTCATGTTGAGAGGATTAAATCTCAAAGTTCATCTCTTAATCTAAAAGTATTTACAAGGCAGATGTAAGTGGAAACACGGGGAGGAGACACCCTAGAAGTTCAGACGCCAGGACATCAAGCTACTACAATCTGTCAAATTTATTTAATAGATTTTCAACTTTATCGCTAAAGCATAAGGTTCAAGATTGATTCGGAAAATTTGACAGTTTCAATCGTCTAATCCGACTCGGCTGGACAGCGTGCGGGAAGCTACGCAATATCTTCTCGTCCCACATACCGCAGTGTCTCAAGACGTAAGTCTTTGACCAGTGCGTGTTGCTAGTGATGACTTATGGCACTGAAATGTGGTCGCTCACAATGGGCTTTATAACAAGGTTAAAAGTCACCCAAAGGGCATTGGAGAGGGCTATGCTTGAAGTTTCCCTGCCTGATCGAATCAGGAGTGAGGAGATCCGGAAGAGAACCAAGGTAACTGAATTAGCCCGAAGAATTGCCAAATCCAAAGATGGCCGATGGGGCCGAAAGGTTCTGGAGTGGCGACCGCGTACCGGTAGACGTAGCGTTGGAAGGCCTCCCACAAGGTGGTCCGACGACCTCGTGAAGGCCGCAGGAACCCGTTGGATGCGAGAAGCGCAGAACCGGTCGAAGTGGAGGTGCTTGGGGGGGAGGCCTATGCCTATGCTTAGGCCTGTGGCCTGTATTTTGCTGTAGCAAATTAAAGCGATTTCATTAAGACTGAAAAAAAATATTTCTTAGTACAATAAGAAATTATTTTTTTCAGTGTACGGTGGGGTTTTCAGTGCCACCCTGTACAGTAACTAACCATGCGTAGGTATATTCAAAAACAAAATGACACTTAGGCGTCGAAGTACCCACACCGCTATAAAATGTGCCAAAATGACCATAGTTAGCTATACATTTATAACTATTTGCATGTTAATAATTTTAACGCAATCGTATTAAATTACAAAGTCCTAATGATTACCAAGGACAAACAAAACCCACTTTATGACGAAAACAACCCTTTATTACACGGAATAGATAACTTTATTAATACCAACTATCGTCACGACTGGAGTACTTTCAATCCCGGAAGGATAACTTCGCACTTCAAAAATTAAAGGCGTGAATTTAGGGTTAAGGTGGGTTCACACAGGCATTTAAAATTGCATTATTTCTTAATAGCTAAGAAATAATGCCTAGAATTGAGCAATATTATGAAGCATTTATCTGTAGTGCTACTTATTGTAATTATACAAGTTGTTACTATCACACTCCCCGATCTCCCTCCCTGGAGGTCGGGGTGCCTTTTGAAGGATTCGCACCGACAACAAAAAAAAAAAATATGTTGGCTCACACTATACAGAGATATGAAAGTACAAACTATTAAATTCGGATTTAGCAAAACAGAATATTAAGCAATTAAAGGTGCAATAGAGAAAGTCAGAAAGAGAGAGAAAGTTTAGTATCTTTTATGGTTTTCGAGGGTGCTGAAGCCGATAGTGAAGTCAAAATGAAAATCCAAGATGGCGACTACAAAAATTTTAAAATTTTTCTTCATGGGTGTCGATTTCATGGTTTTCGAGGGTGCTGAAGTCAATAGTGAGGTCATAATGAAAATCCAAGATAGCAGCTGAAAAAAAAATTCAAACTTTTCTTCATGGGTGTTATTTTTCGCCATCTCGGACATTTATTTTGAACTTTGTTTCTGCCGGGGTTCCTACTCTACCCAGTTTTTTTATTTTATCTGACCCGCTGCCATGGGTTTTGATATTTCCAAGACATTTGAAGCAATTTTTATAAATTAAATTAGGTCGTATTCTTGAGTGGGGACCACGAATTTGGAAACGTAACGTTCCTACTTTACGTTTGCAGATTCTCCCTCAGGCTAGGTGGAGTGACGATCTTCGCAGGGTGGCTGGTAGCAGCTGGATGGGAGTTGCCGAAAATCGGGTTGAATGGCATGCAATGGTCAGCGGGATTGTCCGAAAGGGTTACCGCTGGCCCGGAACACGGGTGGGTTTTATTCAGTAAAAGTCTGACACTCCCTTCCGCTCCACTCAGAGCGGGAGGGGTCATTTGATGATTTCCAGCCCCAAAAAAAAAAATGGCATGCAATTGGGGAGGCCTATGTCCAGCAGTGGACTGCTGTAGGCTAATGATGACGATGATGATAATTTTAGTTCAGAATTACCTACCTCTCCTTTCCTATGCTATAATTCCCGGTTCTTTGCATGCCTCATCCAGGTGTTACCCGCAATTCTAACGGATATCATTTACCCAGATAATTGCTCAAGTAAGAGAGCCTTACAAAACTGACACCCCCTCGCTGGGGTAGATTAACGGAGGAATAATAATAAATAATATAGTAGTCCGATTCAGGGCCGCACCCGGAATAGCGGGAAAAAAGAAAGATAAATCATTTATTTTCTGTAAGTAGGTTTGTACAAACATTTTTACACGTCAATCATATTTTTTTAAACCAGATAAGGTCGGCGTTTCCTATAATCTAACTATTCTGAGAAGAAAGGTCGAAACAAACTCAGAGGTCACGGTCTCTTTTAAGGTCCAGACAAAATCTTGGTCAGATCACGTGCAAGACCATGTAGATTGGTGTCTGAAATGGTATTTTGAGGAAAGAGCCGGACCTGTCCAGTCAGTGCACGCATTTGTCAAAAATCGTGCAGAGATTATGATAAAACTAAGAAGGAAAAAAGAAATGACCCACATAGTCCTCACATTCTCAATAATTAAATAAAAAATAAAAAGTACTTACAAAGTAAATATTCATGTCATTGTTTAAATAAAATTCATCAATGTCAATGTGTATATAAAAAATCCGGACATAATCTTTGAGGACCATGTAGATTAGTGTCTGAAATGGTCTTTTGAGGAAAGAACCACACAGATTGAGCAGTGGTCTGTTGCATTTGAGGTTCTGGTAGCACGTTTTAGAACACGGAATGATAACATCCTGTCGAATGTCAGTGTGATTACCTATCTCCTAAAAAAACTACAACTTCAAGTCGCATGTTGCGGAAAAAAAAATCAGCTGTTCCCTACACTTATGTTCGTATAACTCGTCAAAATGCAGGGAACAGCTGATTTTTTTTTCGCGATTTTTGGTTTGGTCCCATAGTAAAAGTTGTTCATAATGATGAGTACAATGACCTCAAGAGATTGTTAATATTTTGCTAATAACCCTGTATAATGAATGTATACAAAATATTGTAAATAATTTTAAAAGAGTAACGGTGGAGTGATGATGATGATGATGGGGCGGCTCCCTTTTCCGCATTTAGACTCTCATTCGGTTCTGGCTAACAGAGTCAGCCTAGCTCCGCCCAAAAGCACAGAAGCTTCCTGGGAGCTTCGCAGGCTTCGCGGAGCGACCTCATTGTTCCGAGGATTTCTGCACGTTGAGAAGCCACGGCCTCGCATTCCAGGATGACGTGGGCGGCTGATTCCTCGGCGTCAAGGCAGCCCCTGCAAAGGGGGCTGTCTGTGGCGCCTATGTTGAAAAGATGTTTGTTAAGGAGGTTGTGGCCCGTAATTGAACCTATTATTATTCTAAGGTTATTTCTACTTAGGCTAAGAAGTTTTTTGGTTAGTCGTGGGTGAATCATTGGTAAAGCCAATTTTTACCGACTTTACAAAAAGGAGGAGGTACTATGTTCGGGTGTTTGTATTTTTTTTTTTTTTGTATGTTTGTTCATCGAATACGCCGCCAATTGTCGACGGATTTTCAAAATTCTTTTTTTGTTCGAAAGTAGATAGTTCTGAGGTGGTCCCATTGTCACCAAGTTAGGATCTGATGATGGGATCTTAGAGAAATCGAGGGCAACCCTCAAATTTTATAGGCTCACTTATTGTTTTTCGCATATTTTATGAAGTATCTTGTGTATTTGTGTATGGTTGTCACCATCTCAGGTAGCTGGGCTGATGATGGAAGGTACAACTCCTTAACAGTAAGAAGTTACTCGAACAGGCAAGGACTGTTTTAGTATGATGTTTGATAGGGCATTTGCCACATTTGGTCTCATGATCATCAAGTCATGACCTGATGCTGCAGTCAGGATAGTCTGCAGAGTACCTAACTCCTCGACAACTAACAGCAGATATATCGTGTTTAGGCTCATTGAAAAGGGCTCGATGTGTGGATAAACGTACTGTTACTGAGGAACACCGAAGACCTGATGCTGAAGCCAGGAGCATCACAAAAAGTAAAAACCTTGAAATTACAGCACCGTAGTCGTGTTTGGGCTCATTTTAAACAGGACTAATTTTAAGTTCAATGCAATGTTGACATAAGTCTGGCCTGATGCTGCAGCCAGGATTATCACTTATCAGCATCTAATCTAAAAACTAATAAAAGGAGAACTCCTCAACAATTAACGTCCCTGCATCGAGAAAAGGAATATTTTATAATAAAAAGGCGATGGGCAAGTTGACATTAGGCTATTGTAACTTAGATAAATTATAAATAGATCCACTAAAAAGCGAGAAATAAAAACTTTTTAACAAAAAAAAAACCGACTTCCAAAAAAAACACTACAAACTGAAAAATAACTTTAATTTCGGAAGTCGGTGGCAAAAACTAAAATACTGATCCTTAAGACACCGACTTCCGAAACTAAAGTTATTTTTCAGTTTGTAGTGTTTTTTTTGGAAGTCGGTTTTTGACTGTCTACAGTCTGTTGCCGGTGGAGTTTCTTGCCCATTCTTCTCCATGCGAAATTAAAAAAGTGCCTTTTATGTGCCTATTTGAAATAAATGATTTGACTTCGGCGTAAAGTTGCAATATATGATTTTTCGAAATTCATCTCTGGGCCAATCGACCGACAGCTACTCTATAAAATTTATAGCTATAATGAAACTGTGCACAATTTGTGAACGTGTTTTATATGAAACTCAACAAAAGGGTTTACGCGCCACTTGTTATGACACTGCGCGAACAAAACGCTGGTTAATTAGCTTTTAATTAAAAGTATGTTCACTGATAAAATCTATATTTTATAACTGGGTGTGTTCACATCGTGAAGTTTAACCACTATGACCGCGGAATAAATTGTGTTTAAAATATTGATTTCTTTTTAGGGTTTCGTACCAAAATGGTAAAACAGAACCCTTATGTTGAGACTCAGTCTGTCTGTCTGTCACAGCTGGATATCTCAAGAACTACTAATGCTATCAACTTAATTTTTTTTTTCACCAAAAACCAACCAACAACAACCAACCAACCAACAATCAACTTGAAATTTGGTTTTAGATGACGTTTGCCCAACTATTTTGCAAATAAGAAATAAATAAAAATATATGTACAACATCAGCATAACAACAGGGACTGAAAGGGGGTCTGAAAAATTCGAAGTGGGGCTACTAGGGCATGTGAAAAATTAAATGATGAAAAATTAAAAAAAATACCGTACTTTCTTGCGTAAGATCGTCGCGAAACCATCTGCGCGCGCCTCCATGAACATGGCGGACGCGCTGCAAAACGGAGGGAGCCTCTGCAGCATCCTGAATTAGTTATTGTAGTGGACTCGCAGAGCATTGACAGCCCTTTTGGTATATACTGTCCACAGGCTGCTGGAGTAAAACGTCTGACAAAAGGATTTAAATAACAAAATCTTTACCTCTCTTGTGCAGCGGGCAAACCTGCAAATTAATGACAGTACATCAATTTACACCTATACCTGCACATTGCTAAACACAGGCTATTAATTAAAATATAATCACTATCCAATTAATATTTTAACCACCACAATTATTTAGGTTTGGTAAAGCTTGGTTAGTTTTCAACAGGTACAATAACAGTGAATTGACGTAGCAATTACTAAATTGGTTTTTATTTAGTAAACTACTAGCTGCGCCACGCGGTTTCACCCGCGTAAATGTCGATCCTGTGGGAATATCGGGATAACAACTATCCTATGTCCTTTACCGGTACTCAATCTATCTCTACACCAAATTTCATCTAAATCGGTTAATCGGTTTAAGCGTCAAGAGGTGACAGACAGACAGACACACTTTCGGATTTATAATTAGTATGAATATGGCTTCCACTGTCGGAAATTGGCCTGTTAAGTACCCAGAAACAATGCTGAGATAGCCAATCATTCACACTTCAGTAAACACGCAATCATAGCTAATATAATAAACTAAATAAACAAAAATATATACCCAATATGATACGAAACCCGCTAAAACATACTGATTGGGTACGTTCACGAAAGTAGAGTGCGAGTACTACGCGCCTGGGGGCCTAAGAAGGCCACTTTGGAGAAACATAAAAGGATAACATTATGAATCGTAATATGGCGAAGACAGTCAGTATTTTTCTATTTTTCGCTGCACTACGTAGGTATAATCAAAGAGATTGGGATTGGATTTGGATCGGATTGATTGGTATTTTTGCACAGACAAAAAAAAAATTACTGAAAAATGCTTCACCAATGGGATTTGATACGATTAACTTAACGGTTAACTGTCCATTATGTTATCCTTTTATGATTCTGCCAAAGTGCACCTGGCACACAGCGGCACATTCACTTAGGTGCCATATAAGCGGGTGCCCAATGTGGAATACGTGTAAAATTGATAGTTTAATTTTCTTATTTGTTTTCAAAGATTATGATCATATTTTTTTACTGGTACTTGAAGGTAATAACTTATTTCGCACAATCTAAGACGATAATCACTCGAATTTTTTCAATTTATATATTTGGGAAATGACAATTTTTAATGATTGTATTTTTAACAGTTATATTTCGGTTTGGCGCAAGTTTTTAATTTCATCCCCTATTATCATTTGCCTACACTTTTCCCAACTATGTTGGGGTCGGCTTCTAGTCTAACCGGAATAAAATAAAATACACTGTAGCTTTTATTTACTTTAAATTACCGTTATAATAAGATTGGACATTTTTACCCGCAAAAAATACAATTATTGGTATTTTAATTTCTTACGTGAAATATTAAATTACATTATATTTTACACATTCTTTCAACGAAAATGTTAAGCGATACAACGCAACCATTAAATGCTTTCATTTTATTTTCAGTGCATAATTGATGAACAATATTCATGGAATGTAAATTATTTCATTAATTTATGTATTTTAACGCTATTTACATTGTCCGAGAGCCTCCAGTTATTTAAAGAGTGTAGGTACCTACTGAGAAATGCAGCGTAAATGAAAAACCCAATTTTACCGGAATTTCGAATGGTTTATGAGATACTTATTAATAATGCTTATATACCTATATAATATTCAAACAAGATAATATTTACATAATATATAAGAACAGAATTAAAATAATAATACGTACAGTCACCAAAAGAGATAAGTAACCAGTTTCGTCGGATATAGTTGAAGTTTAGTTAGAAAACGATGGAAGTTTTTGAATGAAAAATTTGAGAAAAGAATTATTGGTTCTTTATTCATTAAACCAAATTTTATCCGATATTGGACCAATTTCAAGATATTTCATCAACTGAATAAGAAGGATATAGGTATACTGGGTCCCTCTGTGTCCCTATGTTTTTCTTTTTTCATTAATAGTTGTCAAATTTGTACACTAGGCTTCTGTTGACAGCGGTTCAAATCGGCATTTTTTGAGGGTTCTTATAGTGCTTATAAAAATAATGCATCATCAAAAAGGAAAACATAGGGACATACAAGTAGTTAATATTTGTTATTCTGTAAAAAAATCATTGCTTTATGGTCGCTAACCAGAAAGAAAACAGACGAGAGCGTTTCTATGGACAAAAGACCACCCGCATTTCCTCTTAATTACGCGAATAACACGACCTTCAGGCTGTGAACGTTCTTAAAATTACGAGGATTGCCACTCTGGTATTAAACTCCACTCTGGTATTGGTAAATTCAAACTTGGTATAAGTATTCTTTAATATCCTGGGCACCAAGTGTGGTGCCGGGATAAAAAGTACCCAGTGGGGTACTTTTTATCCCGGAAAAGTATCTATCTATATATATATATAATCCAAAGTCCTGACTGACTGACTGATATATCAACGCACAGCCTAAACCGAGGGGTCCTAGAGACATGTAGGTATCCACTAAGACAGGGTTTTTCGAAATAGGGGGAATGAGGGGTGGGTGAAATTTCACGCGGACGAAGTCGCGGGCAGAAGCTAGTATATTATAAAAAGGAACAATTTGTTTGTTTGTTTGTATTTAAGATGAAATCTTCGGAACTATCAGTCGGATTTGAAAAAATCTTTTTGCATTTGATAGCCCAATACTTGAGGAAGGTTATAGGCAGTTTAACATCACGCTAAGACCCAAATTTTTTTAGGGACGAAAAAAAGTCGGAAAGAACGATAAGAAAAAACGAAGTTTGATGGGACGCGGTGTATCGGGGAACAAGAATACACGGACGAAGTCGTGGGCAGAAGCTAGTGTTATAATATAATACTTCACAAAGTAAACAGCATGCATTGTGGTTAAACTAATCCTAAAATTAAATTGACCTAGTTAGAATCACGCTTGCTCTCTATATGTAACCGATATGAAACACATCCAAACGATATTCAAATTACTAACTTTGGGCATAATTGTACCCTTCGTTATTCGTCGAGCATCATTAACGCAATGTACGTTTGTATAAGTACCGTTTTCAAATGTCAAAGGTTCTGTCTTCAATAGTCGAGAGCTGGTATTGGATAGTGAGTTATAACATAAATAGAAGTACAAAAACATTTCGTCATTCAGGGTGAGCCTGCTGCAAAAACCTTCAAAGTTAATCTTCGTGTAAAAACTGGGCACAAACCTTCGGGCAGCTCAATTTTTGAAATTTCACAAATTTGTCTCTGCATCACCCAGAGGTCGACAGAAAATACCGAGGTATTCCTCGAAGCGCTACCATTTTGAGGCGCACCTAATGAGGCGCTCCTTTTTTATTCCTCGGAGCGCACCTATGATTAACTTTCGAATAGAGATAGAATACTAACTGAAACTATCGATAATAAGTAAAACACGTTATTTTATACAATTTGCAAAAACTCTATACTCCTTAAGGAGTATTTTATAAAACTCTATACTCTTCAAGGAGTATAGAGTTTAGAGCACCTATTCGAAAGTTAATCATAGGTGCGCACCGAGGAATAAAAAAGGAGCGCCTCATTAGGTGCGCCTCAAAATGGTAGCGCTTCGAGGAATACCTCCAAAATATATATGGCATTAAAACGAACGATTTAATCGTATTTTCTTTCCTTTCTAAATAAATACAAAAAAAAATCCTGTAGGTACCCAGGACGGGGTATGATCGGCAGTCGAAGTTTGCGGCCACTAGACCAGTAATGTAGTCAGTGTATGCTCAATATTCTATCAACTCAACTTATCGCAGTCCACTGCTGGACATAGGCCTCTCCCAGGCTGCGCCACAACACCCTATCCTCCGCCTTACGCATCCAATCTACATCGTCCCAGCCAACCTCTTAGAGTCGTTGGTCCGTCTAGCTGGGGGGCGTTCCACACTACGCTTGCCGATACACAGTCTCCCCTCTAGGACTCGTCTGCTCCACCGGCCATCGGTACTTTGACAAACATGGCCAGTCCACTGCCACTTCAGTTTACTTACTCTGCAAGCTATCTCGGCAATTCCGATAATCTATGTAAGTATATAATTATAATCGTTTAGCAACAAAATCACAATTAAACGGCAAGTTTCTTTTTACTTATGACCATACCTGTTTTATATGCCGTCATTTTTTTATTTTTTTGACTGCTCCGTTGGTCTCGTGGTTGCAAGCGCGACTGCTGAGCGTGGGGTCCTGCGTTCGATTCCCGGGTCGGACAAAGTGTTATTGGGTTTTCCATTAGGAATTTCTTAGTAACAGTCCGAAGTTTGAAAGTTGGCGGTTTAATACGGAAAGCACGTTAAGCCGTTGGTCCTGCGCCAGATCTCTCCCCGGTCGTGTCGGAGTGCCGTCCCATCGGACTATGAGAGTAAAGGAACAGAGAGTGCACCTGTGTTTGCGCACACACTTGTGCACTATAATATCTCCTGCGTACCTGGCTAATCTCCGTTGAGATTGGCCACGAAAACGGTCGGGGAGGCTATTATTATTATTATATTAATTTATTTGTCTGTGTAGTGCCGGACTTAAAGAATAGCACCACCCCATACTTCCCGTGGGTGTCGTAAAAGGCGACTAAGGGCCGTACCGGAGAATGGGCAGCAGCGTTCTCTGTGCATTCCACCACCATACCATACTGCGATCGCCAACCCGCCTGCCAAGCGTGGCGATTATGGCAAACCCCCCCCCCAAAAATGACAAGCACAAAAAACACTTGGCCCCTAGTACCCGGCGGCCCGCCTACCCTTGGTTACGGTAGCGGCCAAGGCCACGGTGAGGCAAGGGGTGCTAAGAATCCCCGGAAGAGATCCGGCTACCACAATCACCGAAAACTAGACCTGGCAACATACAACACGCGTACACTCCGGACCGACGAGAAGATCACCGAACTCGAGGAAGAATTGAGCAAGATACGATGGAGTATAGTCGGGTTATCTGAAGTCCGAAGAGAGGGGGAGGACTCGATAATCCTCAAATCCGGAAACTTGCTCTATTTCCGGGAGGGCGACCAGCAGTCCCAAGGTGGTGTCGGGTTTATCGTCCATAAGTCCCTTGTGAGCAACGTGGTGAAGATCGAGAGTGTGTCGACCAGGGTGGCGTACCTTATACTCAGAATATCCGAAAGGTATTCGCTGAAGGTCGTACAGGTTTACGCCCCGACCTCGTCACACCCCGACGATGAGGTAGAGACCATGTATGAGGATATTTCCAGAGCCATGCATGGCTCTAAAACTCACTTTACCGTTGTCATGGGGGACTTCAACGCGAAACTGGGTAAACGAAACGATGATGAGCTGCGAGTGGGGCAATTTGGAGTTGGACGCCGGAACCACCGGGGCCACCTACTGGCCAGTTTTATGGAGAAGGAAGGCCTCTTTATGATGAATTCCTTCTTCAGAAAACGTGAGCACAGAAAGTGGACCTGGCAGAGCCCGGATGGTGCAACTAAAAATGAGATTGACTTCATTATGTCGACGAAGAAGCAAGTGTTCAATGATGTCTCTGTGATCAACGCGGTGAAAACCGGAAGTGATCACCGCATGGTAAGAGGCACATTGAACTTAAATATCAAGCTGGAAAGATCTCGACTGATGAAGTCTACGCTCCGTCCTGCACCGATCCAGATCCATAACCCCGAGAGCTTTCAGCTCGAACTCCAGAATCGTTTCGAATGCCTAGGGAGCTCCGTGGACGATTATAACGATGGGTTCGTGGAAACTGTCCATACGGTCGGGTCTAAGATCTTCAAGACCCATCGTACGAATTCAAAAAAGAAGCTCTCTGATCCTACTTTGCGGCTCATGAAGGAGAGGCGCGAGATGATCCTGCAGTCTTCGGATGATGCGCAAAAGTACCGGCAACTCAATAGACAGATCTCTAAGTCCTTGAAAAGCGATCTTCGCCGCTTTAATACAGACCGTATTAAGGACACGATAGAGCGAAATAAAGGCTCCAAGGTCTTTGCTAGAGATCTGTCTATTGGGCAGAGCCAGCTTATGAAACTGAAGACCGAAGATGGCAGGATCGTATCCGCCAAACCTGAGCTGTTGAGAGAGATCGAGAGGTTCTATGGACAGTTATACACGTCAACAAGTAACCCCGTTATGAATCTGGCAAACGACCCGAGAGCTAGATTGACCCGGCACTATACCGAAGACATCCCGGACGTCAGCCTGTATGAGATTAGGATGGCTCTGAAGCAGCTCAAAAACAACAAGGCGCCGGGTGATGACGGAATTACGGCCGAGTTGCTGAAGGCCGGCGGAAAACCCGTTCTTAAGGCCCTTCAGAAGCTGTTTGGTTCCGTCATACTCGAGGGTAAAACACCACAGGCATGGAACAGAGGCGTGGTGATACTTTTCTTTAAGAAGGGCGACAATGCCCTTCTTAAGAATTATAGGCCCATCTCCCTCCTGAGCCATGTCTACAAGCTGTTTTCGAGAGTCATCACGAACCGTCTCGCGCGCAGGTTTGACGACTTCCAGCCTCCCGAACAAGCCGGATTCCGTAAAGGCTTTAGCACCGTAGACCACATACATACGCTGCGACAGGTTATACAGAAGACCGAAGAATATAACCTGCCTCTCTGCTTAGCGTTCGTGGACTACGAGAAAGCCTTTGATTCGATCGAGACATGGGCTGTGCTGCAGTCTCTTCAACGGTGCCAGATCGACTATCGGTACATCGAGGTGCTGAAGTGTTTGTACGAAAACGCCACTATGTCAGTCCGACTCCAGGATCAGACCTCGAAACCTATTCTTCTGCAGCGAGGTGTAAGACAGGGAGACGTTATCTCTCCGAAACTGTTCACCGCTGCACTGGAGGATGTCTTCAAGGTTCTGGACTGGAAAGGGGCTGGCATCAATATCAACGGCGAGTACATAACTCACCTTCGGTTTGCCGACGATATCGTAGTCATGGCTGAGACTATGGAGGACCTCAGTACAATGCTCGATGACCTCAGTAGAGCCTCCGAAAGAGTGGGTCTTAAAATGAACATGGACAAAACGAAGGTCATGTCAAATGCCCATGTAACACCCACTCCCATAAAGATCGGAGACGCTACACTCGAAGTCGTGGACGAGTATGTTTACCTAGGACAAACTGTCCAGTTAGGTAGGTCTAACTTCGAGAAAGAGGTCAATCGTCGAATCCGACTCGGCTGGGCAGCGTTCGGGAAGCTACGCAATATCTTCTCGTCCCACATACCGCAGTGTCTCAAGACGAAAGTCTTTGACCAGTGCGTGTTGCCAGTGATGACTTATGGCACTGAAACGTGGTCGCTCACAATGGGCCTTATAAGAAGGCTAAAAGTCACCCAAAGGGCAATGGAGAGGGCTATGCTTGGAGTTTCCCTGCGTGATAGAATCAGGAATGAGGAGATCCGCAGGAGAACCAAGGTAACCGACATAGTCCGCAGAATTGCCAAACTTAAGTGGCAGTGGGCAGGGCACATTGCTCGCAGAACAGATGGCCGATGGGGCCGAAAGGTTCTGGAGTGGCGACCACGCACCGGAAGACGTAGAGTTGGAAGGCCTCCCACAAGGTGGACCGACGACCTTGTGAAGGCCGCAGGAACCCGTTGGATGCGAGAAGCACAGAACCGGTCGAAGTGGAAGTGCTTGGGGGAGGCCTATGTCCAGCAGTGGACGTCTTTTGGCTGAAATGATGATGATGATGATGATGAATTTATTTGCTTTCCACAAGGTAAAACAAGATGTTAACAAAAGGCTTAGAGTTAAGAGCTGTTGTAGACCAAGTCAAGGCCCAGCAATTAGTTTTCTTGTAAATAGCTTTGATGTCTTTTGGCAATTTACAAATAAATTAAACATGAATTAGGTAGAAATGGAAATTGTGTTTTATTTCTGAGAATCCTTTAGCTCAAGGATTTATCTTATCATATAATTTTAATCTTGGTTATTTTTAACCGACTTCAAAAAGGAGGAGGTTCTCAGTTCTTTTTCTAAGTGTGTGTCGCAGTAAGATGGTTGAAGCCTTATAGTTATATTATATACCTAGGAATATAGCTATTTACTGTAATATAGTTATATAAAAGCGGTTCATATTTGTCTTACTAGAAATAAGACATAACATAGACTTCCCACTGCTGGGACACAGGCCTCCTCTCGGTGAGTGGGGGTAGGCCGGAATTCACACGCGGGCCCAGTACGGGTTGGTAAATGTCACATGATTTCGAATTTTTGGTTCCAGGACATGTCGGTTTCCTCACGATGTTTTCCTTCACCGTTTTGAGAGCAGTGGTGATGAAATTAATTAGAGAGAGAGGAGAGAAGACGCTTGTGGTTAAGTAATCACAGCCGCACGGTTCGAGCGATCAGGTTAAGCTACGCTGGCCGCGGTTGGTCCGTGGATGGGTGACCATCTTTACATATCACCTACCTCTCCGAGCCTCGGAAAGCACGTTAAGCCGTTGGTCCCGGCTGTCATTCGTGGATCTTTGACAGTCGTTACGGGTCGTCAGAAGCCCGAAAGTCTGACAACCAGTCTTACCAAGGGGTATCGTATTACCTAGTAATTGGGTTGTGGAGGTCAGACAGGCAGTCACTCCATGTAAAATACCGGTATTCAGCTGCATCCGGTTAGACTGGAAGCCGAACCCAACATAGTTGGGAAAAGGCTAGGCAGATGATGGTGATGCAATTATTTACACAAAGTAAACCGCCTGCCTGGATACGAACCCACGACCCAAAACTCGTACGTCGGGGTTTTATCAAGGACACTACATAACAAAAATTAAGAACTTAACATTATTGGGAATAAGGTTCGAAATACAAAAACTGGCTCGTAGGTTTGAAACTCGTTTTGTAAGGAGGCAGCAAAAAACTTCCCACTAAATGCCAGAAGGCCAATTCTCGTAATTTAAAACGTTCAAAATCTAGTCGCAGTCTCATCTCGGCGACAAACAAATGTCAAAAACTTGTCAAAATGTAGGGAAATTGGAGGTATTTTTGACAGATTGAGACTGAGATCAGAATGTGAACGTTCTTAAAATTACGAGAATTACCCCTCAGATCAAAGTCAAAGTCAAATCATTTATTTCAAATAGGCACATTAAAGGCACTTTTGAACGTCAAAAAAAAAAAACTAAATAGAAATGATTCTAGTCGCCCATTCCAAAAGGTAGTTTACGTATGGAGAAGAATGGGCAAGAAACATCTTACAATAATAACCTTTCCCACGGCGGCGGCGCTGTTACTCGTCCAATCTTACAACTAAAGACAAGTCCTCGCCACATATTACCCTGTAGCGGTACCGGCACAATACCGGGTCGGTATCAGATACCGCATTATGTATTCACAGATTATGTTTGCTGATGTGTATTTAGTATCAGTCTTGAATCTGTTTTGGCTTGTTATGCCGACGCGGGTAAAGGCTTCCTGGTACATAATGTATTACGTCATGTATTTACTGAGATGAATTGATTATCTTTGTTTCTTAAAGGCTCAGTGGTGAACAGCGTGGCTGTTTAGCGTGAGTTTCTAGGTTTCTATATAGGTCCAGGTCGAGCAGTGTTTGTGGAAACCTGTTAGAATTTTATGGTGCGTTTGGCGTAGTGGTTGTGCAATAATACTATGTGTCAAGTTTCCTCAAATGTTTTTTATTGTTTTCTTTCAAAATTTTTATATATGTACCGTATGTACGGTGCAACCGCACATTCTGCAATTCAGCAGTTCACGCCACACATTCATTTCAACTCATAATAATTACTTCAGTTCGCGTTGCGCTATCAAGTCAGCCAGGCGTTCTCGTTACAGCCAACAAGGGCCGCGTCACTCACTTCATTTCCACACCATCAGTCGATTAAGCTCATTTTACCTATAAGTATCTTTGGGACAATACAGTAGTGTTTCAGTACTTACCTTCTGTTATTCCATTCATCCCTCATCTAAAAGTAATGTCTGGTCTAACAAGAGATCATACATATATTTTGATACATTTTGTATTCTGATTTTTTTTATCCAAAATTATACGTGTTCTATAGCGAACTCGTATAATCTTTTTTCTTTATTTCGCTACAAAATGGCTGTAAAAAATTATGTATTTTATGAATACCAGGAAGAGTGGTTCGAGTTTTTAACTTCTCTGGTACCTTAGTATGGCTACGGGGTGAGGCATACTGAGTTCAATTCCCTGGTCATGCAAGTCTTAGGATAATTGTTTAAACATCTTGGTTGGTGGGAATCGAACCCAACACAATTCCTTGCGCGCAGCCTGCACGCGCAGGCAGCGTGATCAGCGCGTCATCGGCAAACTGACGACACAGCTCTGCCCGATGATGACTCGCTTCCACGGACTCCAGCGCGACGAACGATACTCCTCTCTGAACCCCCCCTCCTCGATCCCCTGCTAGTTCGTCTTCTGTTTTAATCTCTTTGAACTTATTGTTTGCCTGGGAAAGTTAATATTGTAAATAAGAACGGCATTAAACCATTGCCTAAAATACAGTCCGCTCATTTATTGCTCCCCGCGCTAACATTGGTACTTATTAAATATTCCATCCATGAAAATTACTCCGTGCCCTGGAAGAATCTGTTTGCATTTGCAAAATGTCAAGGTCAAAGAAAGCCTTAAAGAAAAATAACACAAAGTCCCACGAGAATCACTTAGCAGTTTAGCCTCATAAGTAAAAACTGAACGGCACTCCATCCGGCCCGTAACTAGATAGCGTCCGTTCCATTTCCGATTCGCATACGGCTCATGTTTATTCACACGGCTTTGAAACGGCCGCAAAACGGTTCGGCCGCAAAATTATGACCAAAGAAACGTGTACTGGCTGTATTCATGGTTTGTTCAATGTTTCATGAGTTTGTCAGTTTTCTCTTGAATAATATGTAATGGTGGCCCATTGGCATCGTCCCCAACCCTACAAGTTATAGCTGGTGGGTTCAAAACTAAGCAGGCGCTATACTTTGTGTAATTTATGTCATCACCATTGCTCTCAAAACGCTGAAGGAAAATATTGTGAGGAAACAGGCATGTCCTAGAACCAAAAATGCGAAGACTTCTGTCCCAGCAGTGGGAACATTATAGGCTGTCCTGTGGGCCTAGCGCGAACATAATAGACTGAATATGCATGACACATTATTGACTGACTTTATTTTCAAAATCGACGACTTCGAGCTACGCCGTAGCAAGTCATTGCTACGACGCTACGACTGCGTAGCTCACAAATCCTCTACGCGTCAATTCATTCGTAAGTCAAAGGAAGTAATTATGAGGGTCCATTATGATTATAAGGCTTTTAAAACGGCGATCGCTCAACACATGAATTATTATAGATAAACTTTTCAATATTTAAAAAAATTATAATCAAAAATAATCCTAGAGTCTAACCTAGCTACACTGATAACCGACACATTCTTTCCTCTCTCAGTTCATTAAAACTTAGTAGACACCATGTTACTAAAATACGGTTCGAACAGCAAGCGGCCCATTTGCTTGCTCCATAAAATGTAATGATTTCGTAACGACTCCAGCACTCGATAAAACGCCAGTGTAGATGTGCCCTAATATATACTTTTAAAAAGAAAAAAGACGTTTTCGCGTTTGGCGTAAAGTATACGCGCTGGTAACGATCTTGTTTGCTTTAATGTTTGTGCGAAGTTGTTGAGTTTTTGTGTTTTTCTATGAAACTGCTGAGCTGGTTTTGATGTAGTTTTTGGTTGACTGGACTGGACTGGACTTAATGGAGACCCCATTAGAAGAAAAAGAAAGGACGAAAATACGGTCATCTGCGGTAAAATATGACGCAAAGAAAACGCACAAAGATAACAAGTTGGGGATATTATGCGCCGCATTCACGCAAAACGGCCAACGCTGAGCATAATGCTGTGACCCTATACGAGACAGAGCCACAGCGCCGGTTTTCATTGATGTAGTTTGTCTAATTCGTTGTTAAACTGGTCGTGTCAGTTAAAGCTAGTTGCCCATTCCAAAGAGTAGAAGATTTCTATTTATTTAACATCTCTTGAGGGCCTCGTGGCTAAGTAATAACAGCCGCACGGGTCGATCGATCAGGTTAAGCTACGCTTGCCGCGGTTGGTCCGTAGATGGGTGAACATCTGTATATATCAAGACTCCTCCGTGTTTCAAAAAGCACGTTAAACTCTTTCTTTCTCGTTTTTTTTTATCTTTAACAGTCGTTACAGTTCGTCAGAAGCCCGAAAGTCTGACAACCAGTCTTACCAAAGGGTATCATATTACTCAGTAACTGGGTTGTGGAGGTCAGATACCCGTGGGGTAGGGTGGGATAGGGTGTATAAAATACTGGTATTCAGCTACATCCGGTTAGACTGGAAGCCGACCGATGAATTATCATCTCTTGGGAAGCAGGCCATCTTGTTAATTTAGTTGGATGACAAGAAAAAACTTGGAAACAATCACAATTTTATGTTACAAAAAACTTGGTCACAAACTGCGATTCTACCTATTCTCTCAAAGAAATCAATTGCAAAGTTGAAAGTTAAGCAAGTACGACTTGTTCCGAAGCTCACCCTAATTGCGTAACACACTATCAATCGGAATCTGAATCATTTTGAAGGAAATTGCTAATCCATTGCTTCATAAGTTCGAAAAATGTGTCTGCACATCCCTAAAATAACGCAATGAATGTTGTTGAACTGTCAAAATGAAACCGATTCCGATTGATAATGTGTTACGCAATTGCCCCGCGGGTTACAAGTTGTGCAGACAGTGGTGTTTCAAGTTGTGTTTGATGCTCCTGCCAAGTAAAAAGAAAAGAACTTGTTTATTACCATCAACACGATACCAAAGAACTGTTGAAATAACAAAGCACGGAGGTTAGTAGCACTAGACACGCTAGTACAAATGAAAACTACTCAATAGAACTATGTATTACATGTGACCAAGAGGAATTGCATTGCTATAGAAAACTACAGATAGTTTTGCAACATACGATCATGTCTGATTTCTCCAAAGGGTTAAATAATAATAATTATCAATCAACACTAATGATCGCATGGAGGTATGGCAGAGTGAGGGGCTTCACGGACGCTTTCTCCGGGCCCTACATGGACCCGATGTAGATCTACTAGCGTCCGTAGCCTGGCTGCGTTTCGGTGACCTCTTTGGAGAAACCAAAGGTTTTGTTTGTGCAATTATGGACGAAGTTATGATGACGAACAATTACCGGAGATTTATTGTGAAAGATGGCACGGTTGGCATCTGTTGGGCATGTCACCGGCCGGGGGAATCAACCAGACATATCATCTCCGGGTGTTCTCGTCTGGCTAACGGAGAGTACTTGCTTAGACACAACCTTGTAGCCAGGATAATCCATCAGCAGCTTGCTTTGAAATACAGCCTTGTAGAATCGGAGGTGCCGTACTACAGGTGTGTGCCCGACCCAGTTCTCGAAAATGGTAATATCACATTGTACTGGGATCGATCCATCGTCACTGAGAGGACTATTGTTGCCAATAAGCCTGATATAGTGGTGGTGGATCGATCAGAGCGGCGCGCAATGATTGTTGACATAACCGTCCCGCATGATGAGAGCCTCGTGAAAGCCGAGAAAGATAAACAGATCAAGTATCTTGACTTGACTCGCGAGGTTGTCGACATGTGGGATGTGGACTCAGCAATCATTGTGCCGATAGTCGTGACAGCCAATGGGTTAATAGCCAAGAGCCTCGACCAACACCTAAGGAGGCTCTCGTTGGGCAGCTGGATCAACGGCTTGATTCAGAAAGCGGTACTTCTGGACACGGCCCGCATTGTTAGGAGGTTCCTCTCTCTGGAGCCCTGACGCTTGGACCCTGTTTCCGATACCGCTGCGCTACTATTTTTTATATTTTTAAATGTTTTTATATTAAAAAAAAAAATTGTAAGTATTAGTTTTTTTTTAATTCATCCGCATCGCTGTTAACAGGAAACGTGCCCAAAAGGCTGGCAGCATTGCCACGTTGTATGGCAATGCTGAGTCTTTGGCAAAAGAACAGGCCAGCCCTCTGGTCACGTGAAGAGTCGACCAACCGCTTGGCGATGTCTCGAACTACAAAGTGCACTCGGGCCCCATAGCCTCAGTTCCAAAGAGATTGGAGTATTTGCGTTTTTTTTATTAACAATTTTAATTTGACTGACCATTTTAATTTGAATGATTATTTTTTTATTAAAATGATAGAATTTAAACCAAGCATTATAACAATAAGGAAACACAATTTCAAATATTAAATATAAAAAAAATGTACGGACATAAAGCTACTACAATCTGTCAAATTTCTTTAATAGATTTTCAACTTTATCGCTAAAGCATAAGGTTCAAAGATGATTGGGAAAATTTGACAGTTTCGGGTAGCTTGATATGCTGGCGTCTGTACATAATAAAGAGTACTCTATGTATCTGCCTACTCCTGTAATCTATGCATGAGAAATTGAAAATAGTAAAGAATATATTATAGCTATCGATAAGAGAGAGAGGTCGTAAAAACACCTTGCTCCCTTGAATAATGATGACACAGCAGTGTGGCTGCTAATGGCATTTCACTAGATGTTAGCCCACATTCGCACGAACGTAAAACTATCGCGCACTGGATTTTAAACTTTCGATGTTGAGTCGAGCGTTGAGAATCCAACAGACCGCATTCCAGCGCGTCAAGAAACCACACTTGGATTTTCAACTCTCTGCCCTAAGCAGTACGTTGAAAATACATTGCGAGGAAAAAAAACGCCGCGGGAAAGACGCGCCCGCGTGACAACCTGGGCTAAGTGTGTATGGCCTGAAATCATTCTTCCTTTTTGTGGGAATCGACCTAGTTATTGAATTTTCGACCTAGTTACTTAATGCATACGTGCACCTAGCTTCTGACGTTTCATTAGTGCCCATGTAGGTTTATGTGAAATAAAATCTTTCCTAACCGACTGGACGGAGAAAGCACAGTATAAGGAAATGTGGAAGGAAATGGGGGAGGCCTTTGCCCAGCAGTGGGACAGAACAGCCTAACCAAAAAATAATAATTTTTGATTTTGAATGATAAATGAATTTATTTGTGTAAGTAGGTTTGTACAAACACTTTTACACGTCAATCATATTTTTAAAATACTGGGACACCACTGCTCGTTATCGATAAAATAAAAGCTTATGAAAATGCACAAAAAGAAACTCGCGTACCTATACGTACATCTATATTTCCCACCAAAAATCACAATGCATAAACCACAAAAATTACTTCTTAACTCCCGCAGCAGTGGTGGCCCAGTGGTCACGGACACGACTTACGAGTTGTAGGTCGTAGGTTCGAACCCAGACAGGCGCTTTACTTTGTTTAAATTATTTCATCACCACTGCTCTCAAAACGGTGAAGGAAAACATCGTGAGGAAACCGGCATGTCCTAGAACCAAAAATTCGAAGACATGTGACATCCACCAACCCGCACTGGGCCCGCGTGGTGGATTACGGCCCACTCCCTCTCATTGAGAGGAGGCCTGTGTCCCAGCAGTGGGAACATTATAGGCTGATTATGGTTATGGTATGGTAACTCCCGCACAACACAACAATTTAACAGCCATACCCTAATATTCTTCCCAAGTTTTATCTTAAATAAGCTGAGCGACATATTCTTATATCGTTTTACAAATGGAGCTCGTTCATTCGCCTTAAGCGAGGCATTACTTCGGAGGCGATTGCCCACCACAGATGTTCCTAATACTTATCATCTTGCTTGAGAAAATGGGGCTGGTAAATGGGTACATGGATTTACAAGTGGTGGTGGCATGGTCATCACCATTTTTTACGTTCATGAATTTAAAGTTAAGTTTGCGCTTGTATTTTTCGAAGTATAGGCTGAGGTGTAGGTGAGGTGTAGATTAAGTCATATATTATTATTTCTGAGGGACCCGTGGCTAAATAATAACAGCCGCACAGGTCGATCAATCAGCTTAAGCTACGCTTGCCGCGGTTGGTCTGTGGATGAGTGATCATCTTCACATACCAAGACCCCCTCCGTGTCTCGGAAAGCACGTTATGCCGTTGGTCCCGGCTGTCATTCGTGGATCTTTGACAGCCGTTACGGGTAGTCAGAAGCCCGAAAGTCTGACAACCAGTCTTACCAAGGGGTATCGTATTACCCAGTAACTGGGTTGTGGGGGTCAGATAGGCAGCCGCTCCATGTAAAGTACTGGTATTCAGCTGCATCCGGTTAGACTGGAAGCCGACCCCAACATAGTTGGGAAAAGGCTAGGCAGATGATGAGGCTGAGGTGAAGGTACTGTGAGAGCTCTTGTGAGCTCTCCGTACCGAGATGAGTAAATGAAACAATCAGTTTGTTAGATCAGCATATTCAGCCTAAGTATAATGTTTTCAGTGCTGGTACACAGGCCAGGCCTCCTCTCTTTGCGAGGGAGTGGGATAATAATATACCACGCGAGCCCTGTGCGGGTTGGTAGGATTCACATGTCTTCGAATTTTTGGTTCTAGGACATGCTGGTTTCCTCACGATGTTTTCGTTCACCGTCTTGAGAGCAAAAAAAATCGTAAAGTTGTGTTTATAAAATAAAACATTTGCGGAATGAGTTGTTTGTGAAATAAATAGTATACGAAACGTTGGTTGTAAACTAAAAACTTGTCAATGGAGTTTTCGTGAAACATTAGTAACCTTGTTTTTTATTCTAATCTTAAACTAAATTAATGTTTGTCTCGTATTTCTTGCCAGTAACTTTTAATGAACTCGCGGAGGTTTGCATGTAACCACCAAAAAGGGTTGAATCTCTAGACTACTGTTCAGTTGGTAAGCTTAGAATTCGGGTTACTATCGTGATTTTCCGTCTGGAGAAATCTTATTACATTTTTCCCGCCTCGAGGTTGAAGCCTATACTCAACAGTAATTGTATAGTGCTTGCGACAAGTAGACTAACGAGTGGATTTGAAAAAGATAGGCTCCGCCATTATGTGGCTTCATAATATTATTGGCGACATGTGGATGTACAAGTACAAGGTGTAACGTTAAATGCGCAAAACCTCTTAAGGGGTCATTGTACTCATTATTTATGAACAACTTTTACTATGGGACCCAAGCTGAAACTGCGACAAAAAATCAGTTGTTGTGTATTTTACATGGAGCGACTGCCTATCTGATCTATGCAACCCTGCAGTTACTGGGTTATACGATACCTTAGTAAGACTGGTTGTTAGACTTTCGGGCTTCTGACCACCCGTAACGACTGTCAAAGATCCACGAATGACAGCCGGGATCAACGGCTTAACGTGCTTTCCGAGGCACGGAGGGGTCACGATATGTAAAGATGGTCACCCATCCACGGACCAAGCGCGGCAAGTGTAGCTTAACCTGATCGATCGACCCGTGCGGCTGTTACTAGCCGCATGTAATTAAATGTAGGGAACAGCTGTTTTTTTTTCGCGATTTCAAGTTTGCTCCTGTTGCGCGCCACAGTTTATGCCTGGTACATGGCGACATTAGTTACCACTAGCGCCATCTAGTATCGAGTAGCAGAACTAGTCGAGTCACGATCGTTCTAGAAAATTCGATACTAGAACTTTGTAGAACTTTCTCGAACTATCGACACCTAGTCGGTCGGGGCCGGTATGTACTCGAACATTCTAGATGTTTCTACAATGGAAGGTTCTAGAACTATCTGCGGCACTATATAAGGCCGGGATGCGCGCCGACCGACACAGTTTGGATAAAGCGACAAGAGCGAAAACATCTAAGCGATCTTCAAGTGCGAATTAAGAGTGATCAGTAGTGTGATTGTGTTCTTTTAATTTGTGTTTTAAGTTGTAATTAGTGTTTGTAAAATAAATTGTTATTTTTGGATTAAATCGGCAGTTTTTATTGTCACGAACCCGAAGCTCGTAACAATTGGTGTCAGAAGTGGGATGGAATGGTGGAACGATTTAATCAGACATTGGAGAGGTACCTAGCCAAAGTTGTGGAAAATCGGCAACGAGATTGGGACAAGCACATACAACCGTTTTTGTTGTCATATCGAAGCGCTGTTCACGAAAGTACATCGGTGACACCAGCTTTCGCAAACTTTGGAAGAGAATTACGGCTGCCTGCAGACCTGATCACCGGAATACCACCTGATGCCCCACGCAGTATAACCGATTATGCGAATGACTTGCGGAACAAAATGAATGACATTTATGAGCACGTCAGACAATCGGGCCAGCAAATGTCTGAAAAGATGAAAACCCGTTATGACCGCAAAATGAACAATAAAGGGTTCGACGAAGGTTCACTAGTGTGGTTGCACAATCCAGTCCGCAGCAAAGGGAAATCTCCTAAGCTTCAAGCTAAATGGGACGGACCGTACCGGATTGTGACAAAGATCAATGACGTAACCTACCGGATACAGAAAGGTGCAAGAGGTACTCCTAAGATCGTCCATGTGGACCGACTGGCGCGTTATTATGGGGCTGATAATGCTCGGGACGAGCATGTCTTAGGAGGGGGCAGTGTTGCGCGCCACAGTTTATGCCTGGTACATGGCGACATTAGTTACCACTAGCGCCATCTAGTATCGAGTAGCAGAACTAGTCGAGTCACGATCGTTCTAGAAAATTCGATACTAGAACTTTGTAGAACTTTCTCGAACTATCGACACCTAGTCGGTCGGGGCCGGTATGTACTCGAACATTCTAGATGTTTCTACAATGGAAGGTTCTAGAACTATCTGCGGCACTATATAAGGCCGGGATGCGCGCCGACCGACACAGTTTGGATAAAGCGACAAGAGCGAAAACATCTAAGCGATCTTCAAGTGCGAATTAAGAGTGATCAGTAGTGTGATTGTGTTCTTTTAATTTGTGTTTTAAGTTGTAATTAGTGTTTGTAAAATAAATTGTTATTTTTGGATTAAATCGGCAGTTTTTATTGTCACGAACCCGAAGCTCGTAACACTCCCATGGTAAAAGTTGTTCATAATGATGAGTACAATGACCTCTTAAGAGGTTGTTGGTGTTTTTGTAATAACCCTGTATAGCCTGAGGCACGAGCGTGAAAATGTTACCTACAACTCGTTTTTTCAACTTCCCCAATAACTTAACTTCAATTACATTAGAAATATTTACCTTTCTCAGCTACAAATGTGTTGGCTTACACCACAGCCATTCAATCGGCACCAGTATAAAGAAAATGGTTTCGATTCCTCCCCGATTGAGATAACATTACCGACTGAGATACGTACTTGTAGTGCGTCGAGTTTGTTGGAGGTTTGTTATACAAGGCTGTTGGTAAAACATTAACAACCTCTTAAGACGTCATTGTACTCATCATTATGAACAATTTTTACTATGGGACTAAACCAGAAATCGCAAAAAAAATCAGCTGTTCCCTACATTTTGACGAGTTATACGAACATAATGTAGGGAACAGCTGATTTTTTTCGCGATTTTTTAATTAATAATAATTATTGGGCATACGGCAGATGTGGCCAGGCAAAATAACCACTATGTGGAGCCCTGACACAGAAGGCGTCGCGGCAGACCCCGTAGAAGATGGCGGGACGAACTGGAGAAAACAAACAAACGACCAGTGGTCCACTTTAGCCCTGGATTAAAAGAGCTTTGCCCAGTAATGGGATGATGCAGGCTATTAGTAACAGTAGATCGCTTGAAACGAAACGCCTGATTTCGTCTCTAGCGATTTACATAAAAAAAATGTTTTGTCTTTTTCTGATTGTTTGTTCATGCTCTAAAAGTGAATTGTAAAGATAGTTTAGAAATCAAACGAAAACATCTTAAAACTACGTCTATTTTAGTTTATTTTGGCTTAGTCTATAGCAAATCATTGATTAACACTAGGTCAGACGTGTGAAAATACCCAACAACGCAACAGCAGTGTCAGTATTCGGCCACATGATCCCTAATCTGTTTAATTGACTAGCAATTCGTGACAATGCACTAATTGTATCTTTGGCACGGATACCAATGGCTCACAGTATTGCAGTTATAGGAACTATTGAAGGGATAGTAATACATCCTCTAATATACAGTGTGGCGATTAGGTAATCATATTAATTGAAACCAGCCTTGGCCAAAATGTAAAGATTACGATTATAATTTGTAATCTTCAATCACGATTACAGATTAACGAAATTAATCAAAACAGTAATCGTATTCGGTGATTAAAGATTATTAATTTGTAATTATGATTACTGATTACTGTAATGTAAATTAACGGTAACATGTAGTCTTGATTTAATGTAATCAACGATCAAAAATAATCATGATTGATGTAATCATGATTACTTTTAATCATGATTGATGCTTCCCCGGGAGGGGCTCGTGGCTAAATGATACAGACACAAGGGTCGTTTGGAGGTTAAGCTATGTTTGCCTCGGTCGGTTCTTGAATGGATGACCATCCATTTCGTGTCTAGACCCCTCTGTATCTTGGAAAGCACGTTAAACCATTGGTCTTTTTTTTTTTTGGGTGGGAAATCATCAAATGGCCCCTACCGCTCTGGGCGGAGCGGAAAGGAGTGTCAGACTCTTCTGACTAAAACCCACCCGTGTTGCTTCAGTTGCCTGTGCCAGGGGCCACGGTATCTCTTTCGAACAACCCGCGACCCTGGCGGGCATCGGCCCTAGCGGACCCCGTCGGTTAGTGCTGACATCTCCTTGAGGCGCGCGTGGAACACAACGCGCCGTCGACCCTGGCCTGGTCCTTACCGGACGGCGAGCTGCCCATTGCTCGCCGTCCGCAAGCCCAGTCTCGGCTGTCATTCGAAGATCTTTGACAGTCGTTACGTGTAGTCATAAGCCCAGAAGTCTGACAACCAGTCTTGCCAATAGGCGTCGTGTTCCAGTTAGTGGGTAACACGATACCCTTTGGTAAGACTTATTAATTTAGCTGCATGCGGTTAGACTTGGAGCCGACCCCAAAATAGGGAAAGGGCTAGGTAGTTTATGAGTACTGCCCCGGTCGAGCTCCTTCAAAAGAACGCAAGTACCTACCACCTGCAAAAATATCCACCTAAAATGACATTCTAAAAGCACTCGAATAAAACCGAGTTTACACACTCGGTTGCACTACCGAATTCGTAACGAGCGTATTAAAGTTAGTTCTACACTGAAAAAACTCACCGTACAACTACCTACATATTACGATCCGACTAGCCAAATTAAAAGTCTGTGAGTCCCAGCACTTACAAATTGTTCTAACCTCCATATTGGCAGGATATTTTACTGGGAAACGGTACAGAGAAAAGGAACCATATACGTAGAGTATAAGACTGAATTTCCAGTGTAAAGGGTGTAAAAATAAATTTGCATCAACATGTCTGAGATGGAATGGGAACGTGTGTGGTTCTTCGTTCTTAGATTTCCGTGTTGAATTTTTACCTGGTTAGCTTTGGTAAGGTTTATTCCGGTAAAGGTGCGTACAGGAAGATTTAATTTGAAGTTACGTGGCGATTTTCTAGGGTGAAACAACAAAGGATTTTGTAATTTTCGTGGTTCAGGTTTTGCTGTATTTTTTCTGGGGATTTTTCACTATACGAATGGAGATTGTGGTATGTTTGTTTGAGTGTATCCTGGCTAAAGCGGGCCTTCCTACGATCAATTATATTGCACAAAATTGCGCAATAGTGTTGACCGTCTAGGGTTAATATTAAAGATATATAAGTGTCTTCTAGTCTTTCATCTTTCTTCACGTGACCGGAGGGCTGGGTCGTTTTTGGTCAAAGTTTTTTTTTTAATTGTCATTCTACAATGCAATGTACATAAAATTACTTCGACACCTAAGGGCTGGTTATCACAAACGGTTGGTTAAAGTAACATACGTCAAATAATAACGATTACGTCGTAATCGTTATTATTTGACAGAAGTCAAGGCCATAACTTTGTGACAAAGTTTTTTTTTTGTTTGACGATAGTTAGTTATGTTTGACGTATACGCGTGCGGCAAGTGGACATGAAATAATCCGTCAAAAATATAATATTATGGGAGTAAATACCACAATGGGAGTATAATTACTACTAGTATATTTTTTTTTGTTTTTTTTTATTACTAGCGGTGCTCCGCGGTTTCGCCTGCATAAGTTATAAACACAGTAGCTAAAAACAGTTATAGATTACTATAACTGTTTTTTGTCCCAAATAAATCATCATCATCATCATTTCAGCCGAAAGACGTCCACTGCTGGACATAGGCCTCCCCCAAGCACCTCCACTTCGACCGGTTCTGTGCTTCTCGCATCCAGCGGCCTTCACAAGGTCGTCGGACCACCTTGTGGGAGGCCTTCCAACGCTACGTCTTCCAGTACGTGGTCGCCACTCCAGAACCTTTCGGCCCCATCGGCCATCTGTTCTGCGAGCAATGTGCCCTGCCCACTGCCACTTAAGTTTAGCAATTCTTTGGGCTATGTCGGTTACCTTGGTTCTCCTGCGGATCTCCTCATATAAATAAAATAAAATACTACCAATATCACCCTCCCTTCTATATTAGCGATCACATCCCATGTTATGTATCCCCCTGATAACGCTCCTAACGTTAATCTTGCAGAACACTTATGGGAATCAATGCGGTATTCCCATGTTAGATTGAAAACCACAGGGTTTAATACAACACGGTGAAATGCTGATATACTCGTATATTTTGCACTTTCTATGGTTTATTTTTATCTGAATAATAGAATATGCAATAGAAATAAAAATAAATGCAAGTTTTGAAAGCAATTTTTTTTGATGCGACATTGTGTCAAAAAGGAAAGAAAAAGAAAAACTGGTCAAGTGCGAGTCGGACTCGCACACGAAGGGTTCCGTACCACAAGGCAAAAACGCCGAAAAAAACACGTTTGTTGTATGGGAGCCCCCCTTAAATATTTATTTTATTTTGTTTTTAGTATTTGTTGTTATAGCGGCAACCGAAATACATCATCTGTGAAAATTTCAACTGTCTAGCTATCACGGTTCATGAGATACAGCCTGGTGACAGACAGACGGACGGACAGCGAAGTCTTAGTAATAGGGTTCCGTTTTTACCCTTTGGGTACGGAACCCTAAAAAAGAGAAAAAGGAAAGATGTCCTTTTTGAACTGAGCGTAGTTTTTTTTTTTTTATATGTTTACCTACTTCTTTTTTAGTCGGAAAACGATAAAGTATAGTCTTCAGTCTTGTATTTGGCCTTTGTTTATATTTTGTACCAGCTGTGTATCCCACGGGGATTTACCAATGCCTGGGTGCCTTTGCCATGAAAAGGTAACAGACAGACTATATTTCAAATTCCTTAAACCGCTTAAAAAGAAATACAAAAAATTACAATATAAAATACATGTTAACACTTTGCGGGACACTTAACGCCCCTCGACGTAATAACAATAAAACTGTCCAAGTGCGAGTCGAACTCGCACACGAAGGGTTGCGTACCACAAGGCAAAACAAAAAGACCGAAAAAAAAACACGTTTGTTGTATGGGAGCCCCCCTTAAATATTTATTTTATTTTGTTTTTAGTATTATATTTGTTGTTATAGCGGCAACAGAAATACATAATTTGTGAGAATTTCAACTGTCTAGCTATTGCGGTTCTTGAGATACAGCATGGTGACAGACAGCGAAGTCTTAGTAATAGGGTCCCATTTTTACCCTTTGAGTACGGAACCATAAAAACTTCTATTGTGTCTTAGTGTTCTTCAATGTGTTAATTTTAAAATCATTGATATTTAACCCCATCGGGGAATGATTTTACAAAAACGCTAAAAGCGTAGAATTTTCATATGCCTATCTTAAGAAATGCTGGGTATCCTATACATACTTTTATCCCCTATATCACCCTCTTTAGGATTATTTTTGAGACAAAAAGTAACCTATTTCCTTCCTCAGAATGCCATCTATCTTCTAGCCAAATTTTATCGCAATGCGTTCAGTAGTTTAGGCGTGAAAAGGTATAGACAGACAGAGTTAGTTTCGAATTTAATATATATAGCTGTTGCCCACGACTTCATCTGCGATCCAGGATGAAAAGTAGCCTATTTCATTACCCAGGTTTGGTCTATTTGTGTGCCAAATTTCATTCAAATCCGTTCAGCCGTTTTAGCATATAAGGGTAACAAACAAACAAACTTACTTTCGCATTTATAAACTTAGGATTTATGGATAGTATGTACATAAAGATGTCCGTTTGCCAGTCAGCAAAAATTATAAAGGTTGGATTTTTGCTGAAAACGATAAGTTTCGATTCATGTAAAAATGGGAAGCTCTTTCAAAGAACATGACATGTGTTATAGTTTTCTTTAGAATTGAGTTCATTGATCCGTTGTCCACTTTGCTCTATTTTTCAAAGATTCCGTTTTTTGTGATAAAGTTTTATATGAAAAAATCAGTTTGTATGATAATAAAAAAATAGATGAACAAGAGAAGAACATAATCCTGGGGCTATTCGCCTTACTATTTGATATTGATTATAACATATTAAAGCCTCTAGCTATTTCTGAGAAAAAGGTTCATGACAGCCAGACTGACAGACAACAAATCATAGCTAATAAATAAGGCCTAATTTTAAAGTAATTAATCTAAAATCCCAGCCTGTCAGATTACATGGTGACAATACAAACTATACGTAACACATTTGTGTGGTTACAGCAACCACTTCGTTGCTGTAACCACAAATGTTACACTGTTACGAGTTATAACGTTCAAATCTTTAATACTGAATTTATAATAAGGAAACAGGTGCAAAATAAAGGTATTTGGTTACAAGTAGTCGTAACCAAAATTAGACTATTCATAATTTCGCTGTTCAAAGTTCTGAATTCGTAAATTATTCTGTTTAAAGATGTCGGAAAATTTTTGGTAGCGATGAGATATTTTAGAGTGCCTGCGTCGTCGTTACAAGAATTATTTTAAGCCCGAGAGATGAATTTGCTGGGATAATATTCCAGATTTGTATAGTAGGTAGCTAAAGATAGTTTCTTTATTTGGCTGTAAATACAGCAAATAATTAAACTGTAGAAACCCCGAAGACATAGACAAGATATCGATATCATTACTAAGAGTTTATTTATAAACGTTATCTGAAGTTAAGAGATGTTTAAACGTTACAACTGTGTATTTAAATAGTCGCTAATCTACACGCAGAGGGCTTACAGCGCCTTGCGAGTCCAATACAATAACGCATACAGGGCACTGTTGAGGCTGCCGCGACACTGCAGCGCGTCAGGGATGTTCGCTGAGGCACGTATAGACTTCTATGCTATTATTCGAAAGCGCATCGCATCCCTGATGTGGCGGGTGCGCGGCAGCGCCAACAGTCTCTTGATGACCGTATCGGATAGGAATGAGGGCCTTATATGGAAGCACTGGACGAGGACGATAGTGTTTCCTTCAAACCGTGCCCAGAAGTAGTATGTGTAGTGTTATTCTTTTAAGTATTATGAATTATTATTATTGTTATTTTTGAATTTATTAATTGACAGAGGTATATGTACTAACACTAGTTTGTAAGATGTTTATGTCTTTACTAACAATAATGGATTGTAATATCTGACAATTAAATTATATTATATTACTAGCTTCTGCCCGCGACTTCGTACGCGGATGCTGTTGCTTATGCCAGCGATACGCTGTCGCTGACAACGACATGACAACGTAGTTGTCAAAATCGAAGATCTGAAACGTCTGATGTCGAATTCTAAGAGCCCGGGGACTGGAAAACACCGGGGTGAGCGAGACGATTCGAGACGTCATTTTCAGGCAATAATGAACCAATAAGCTGGTAAACTTGGCCTTGCACTTTGAATGTTGGCATAAATGGGTCTTCTGAAATCTGCTTCGCACCAAAATATGTCATTTGAAAGGCATTATTGTACGAACGGATGTTGTCCAAGAAATGTTTTGACTGTGGATGGTCACCAGTGATCTTAGTCGCCATGCCCTACGGCTATATCTTGAGACACATCCGATTCTTCAGATGATATCGACATTCTGTTCAGAGATGTCGAAGTCGATCAGAATTCATAACGTTCGTTGCGCTCTTCTTGTCTTTTCATGCCGTACTCCAGCAATTTTTTCTCTCTCACTTTCTAACTGATTATGAAAATTTTGTTGTGTGCGTGTTCGGGACAATGTAAGATAATCTCTATCAGTAGTTAGTCGCGCATCACGTTCATCACTCGTTTCAAAAGACCTGTTAGTAGATGAGCGAATACGCTGAAAACTCAAGCGTGATTCTGTATCGGTAAACGTTTCCGATTCGCGAGGCAATGCATGTCGTTCACAATCAGCGGTCAGTCGCCGCTGAGGTTTCCACGGATCGAGTTGCAGCCTGATGTTCTCGAACAGCATCAAGTCTCTCCTGACGCTCTCCGGTAGATTCTTGAGATCTTATGATCCTCAATCTTTTAGCCCCTTTGGAACATTGGGAAAGATTTGACCTCTTTCTAGGCATGGTTATAGTTTTATTGTGAAGAAGATACCTGATCAATTAAAATCTAAGTGACTGCTCCTCTGCGTTACCGGGTAGGCTACCGTGTCACGAAGATAAATGGAAAAGGAAATTAAACACTCAAATAACATAAGCCCGAAGGCATATTTATTCGATAAAATAAAAAAATAAATGGGAGTTTTGGCCAGTAGAGTCAAATTTTCAATGATATACCATCGTCATCGAAAATCAGTCCAAGTGTTACCGCCTTCACCGCGTGGAGGTACTCCCAGCTTAAGTTATTTTATAATCCCAGCATATGTTATTTTATACAGTGAAATTAGTGATAGCTTTAATTTCCACATCAGATGTTTCTGATCTTCGATTTTTAGGGTTCCGTACCCAAAGGGTAAAAACGGAACCCTATTACTAAGACTTCGCTGTCCGTCCGTCCGTCTGTCTGTCACCAGGCTGTATCTCAAGAACCGCGGTAGCTAGACAGTTGAAATTTTCACAGATGATGTATTTCTGTTGCCGCTATAACAACAAATACTAAAAACAAAATAAAATAAATATTTAAGGGGGGCTCCCATACAACAAACGTGTTTTTTTCGGCGTTTTTGCCTTGTGGAACGGAACCCTTCGTGTTGGCCAGTTTTTTTATAAGTCAACAGGAAATGCCCATCAGACCAAACAACTTTTGCTAAGACGTCATTCCTATATATGATATGGTGTAGCTGGGCTCTTGGAGTTCCACATCAGGTGTTCCAGATCTTCAAATTTATTCTCTCGGCAGAAAATGCTCATCACGTGGAACAATTTTTGCTATGGTACCATTTTTGTATCACTTATAGTTTAGCTGGTCTGTTGCGGTTCTGCATCAGGTGTTCAAGTTTCCAAGATAAATTATAGCCTATATGTTGCCCAGACATAATATCTATACAACAAAACAAAAATCATTCAAATCCTTTCAGTAGTTCCGAAGATTAGCGTGTACAAACAAACAGACAAACAGACAGAATTTTTTTTTCGGATTCGTACCCTATTACTGTTTCTAAACCCTCCCCAATATTTTTTTTTTTAATATTTTCAATGTACAGACACCGTTTTTCTACTGTTTTATTATATGTATATATAGATTATTATTATAAATGGGCTAATGCGTTAAAAGCAGAAAAAAAAACAAATATGTTAAACCGTTAATTTCAACCACAGTTGACTTTGATGTAGTCAACGACCGCTGATTGTGAAGTTCC